>OX439234.1:32014919-32614919 GCA_949319165.1 Sialis lutaria
CCCTCTACTCGATCCTAAAATAATTAGTTATAACTGCGAAAAAAATTCGTAAAGAAAATAAAATTAGAAGATTAAATCATATAATAAACATAATTAAGAAAACCGAAAACAAAAATTTTTAGTAATTTTTTATTAAAATTTGTCATAGAAATATCATCTTAAAGATTAAAAAAAAATTAGAAACAAAAATCTTCTGTGAATTTATGAAAATGGGTGACCCCCCCCCTCCCCCTCATACAGAGTCCACGAAATATATTAATTGTCATCTTATTTTTTGTTGGACAAACGAGTTACTATGATATAATATTTTCAACTTCTAAAAACTTGTGAGTAAGCACAAAGATAAACTGAAGTCAACAACAAATTAATTGGATTACAAAAAAAAACAGCACACAGTAATTTTATGAACATTCTTGGCTTGTAGAAAAAAAGATTTCATTGAGTAAAAAAATAATTACTGAAGAAATATAGCGTGCTTGATAGAGCTTATGCGGGCAGCCAGAAGAGACCCCGGTCAGAACAAATGGTTCAAGATAGATACGTTACTAGCGATGTACATTTACCCAGCGATATTCTATTCTAGAAAAAAAACTAGAATGCTCACCAAGATTATTTTTTCCTATTATATTTTATTTAATAGTATAATAATATTGCTAAGTAGGTTTATTTTTGATAGAATAGGATGGGGGGGGGGGGGGGATTTTAATTATAACAAAAAAGTACTATAACGAAGTCTTAATATTATACTTTGTTAATCATTATTAATCTTATAACTAGTATCGCCTTTGGTCGAAATTCGATCTTTATTTTACTTGCCTTAATGGCAACATACATACGTGATTTTTAGGGTTCCGTAGAAAACTAGGAACCCTTATAGTTTCTCCATGTCCGTCCGTCTTCAAAAATTTTGAGATAATTAGATGAAATTTGGTATACGGCCGTAGATTGATGACCCAAAAACAGAAATGATAATATTTTTGAGAATAAAATTTTTTTAGACCCCCCTTTCTTAAAATGAAAAGTGTTTTCAAAAAAAATATTTCACCTACACCATTGAGTGGGGTGTCGTTAGAAAGGTCTCCTAAAATGCAACAAAAAATGTAACAGAAATTTTTAATTTGAACCCTTCGATCACGATGTATTTTCTCTTCAAAATCATTAAAAAAGCGCCCCCCCCCTCTATTTTCTAAACTATCAATTTTAAAAATCTGAAAAAATTCCAGAACGTAGATTTTAATTAGTACTTTCACTGAAAATTATAACGAACATTGTCAAAAATATTTTGGACCCCCCTATCATAGACTGAATATTGAACTTTCATTTTTTTCCCCACTTACCCTATTGAGTGGGGTGTCATTTAATAGGTCTCGTAAAATGCAATAAAAAACGTCAAATAACTTTTTGATTTTAACCCTTCAGTCGCGATATATTTGCTTTTTAATGTCGCTGTCAGAGCGTCCCCCCCCTCTATTTTCTAAACTATTGATTCAAAAAATCTGAAAAAAAATTCAGAATGTAGCTTTTAATTAGTACTTTCACTGAAAATTATAACGAACATTGTCAAAAATATTTTGGGCCCCCTTTTCATAGATTGAAAAGTGAACTCACATTTTTTTCATTTACCCCATTGAGTGGGGTGTCATTTGATAGGTCTCCTAAAATGCAATAATAAAAGTCAAATGACTTTTTGATTTTAACCCTTCAGTCACGAAAATTTTGAAAAATACTTTTTATAAATCGTAGTGAGAATGACTACGGAACCCTATCATGTGCGTGCCCAACACGCACTTGCCCGTTTTATTTTGTACATTTTTGTAAATTTAATTCTCGCCCTTTTACAATAAATACTATAAAAACGTATGAAAATCTTAATGTCCACATATTAATATTAGATTAGTCAGAAGATTTAGATCATAGTTAACTACCTCAGCGATATTAGAAACCTATTGATTTATTGTAAATATGTATCATTATATATTTATATATATTATAGAAGATAATTCCAAAACAATGCTGAACAATTTTGGAAATAGTAATTGTTTATTAAAATGAAAATTTGTTCTCTATTATGTTAAATCAAAATCACGTTGGTAGTGATTGAGTGTTTTGACTGTGTGTAGTACACTGCCGTGCAAAAGTCTTTGGCACCTGTGATTTTGAATGTAAATATACAGATTTTTAGTCAATAAAAATTCCCAAAATAGTGTAAGAATATGTTTACTCGCAGTCAAAATAGCAAAAAAAAAAA
The DNA here is from genome assembly GCA_949319165.1 of Sialis lutaria. Taxonomy (NCBI): domain Eukaryota; kingdom Metazoa; phylum Arthropoda; class Insecta; order Megaloptera; family Sialidae; genus Sialis; species Sialis lutaria. The sequence goes on from OX439234.1 coordinate 32,017,168, forward strand.
TCTCGTTAGTTTGAAAGACACTGTGCGTCAATACTTTCAACTTGAGTAAACCTGACCTTTCAGGCATACAATTCAAAATTTTTCCTAAACATGGAAAATTGTAAATGCTGTATTTTAGATATGCTAGGATTATTATAAAATTTGTAAATTTTTATCAAACATTTTTACAGTTTTATATTTACAATACGCAAAAAAATGAGTGTCCAAAGACGGCAGTGCATGTACGAATTACCCTAATGTGTGACGTCACATTTGTAATCACGTGAAAAGCAGATTAAAAATATTTAATATTTTTTACAACTAACATTTGAAAACGAGATTTGAATTTTCAGGATTTTGTATCACGTACAGCAATTTCATATATATGTAACTTTTGTCTGAAACTGTACACAAAAATGATTATAGTATAATATGTTTTCACAACAATAACACCGGCATACAGAAGTAGATTTTGAAAAAAAAAGTGGTAATAAAAAATAATAGGAAAAAACCTTCTAGCACACTCACGACTACATCTCTATCTCATCCTGTTGCAGGCGTGCTTCGTTCGTCTTCCGTTCAAGCTCATGTGAGTTACGCCATTTCCCTAGGAACGCCACTTTATCTTTTCCCGTCGCCCCACAAACCCCTTCCCTCCCGGAGCGCTGCACTTAACGTGATGTCATGATAAATTCACATTTCGCATGTTGCTACATATGAGAAAGAAAGACTTCTTTTCTCAGTGGCGCTACGAGAAGAAAAAATATGAGGAAGGATTTTTTCAACGTTATAAAAATATGTTTTAGAATAAATATAAAGCTATAACGAAAGATATCTTGACCAAATTACAAAAAATAGTATACTGTGTAGCAAGGGTTGAAACAAGACGATTTCTGACTAGGGCGAGAGTTGACTGCCCGAGCAAAGCGAGGGCTGTCATCGCACTGGTACTGGTCAGAAATCGTTTTTGTTTCATCCCGTGCCACACACGCTATTTTTCATATCACATGCATTGAAACAACGAGTTTTGATTTCTGTAGCCAGTCGAAGTAAGACTATTTCAGACAAATAGCGCAATAATATCTTATACTGTTTTAATAATAAAATAATTCAGAAATAAGATTGGCTTTTGTTTATTACAAATTCGATTCTGATAGATTTAAAATTAATGAATTTGCTAGTCAGGAATAACGTTGTTTATTTGTTTCTGCTCGGTACAATCGCATTGGTCTGAAATTGTCTTGTTTCTACTGTCAAAACTGGGTTCAAAACTAGTTGTTTCTATGCATGTGATAAGAAAAATATTTTTTTAGCTTTATTTAAATGAAATAATTTCCAATATGATTTATAACGTCACTTACTTTATTTTATTTTTAACTGGGTTCAAAACTAGTTGTTTCTATGCATGTGATATGAAAAATATTTTTTTAGCTTTATTTAAATGAAATAATTTCCACTATGATTTATAACGTCACTTATTTTATGGGTTTTCTTTCAATTTATTTAAAACGACATTGGTCTTACTGTGATATAAGCGGCATATTTTTCATTGTAAAGCTATGTTGAAAATATCATTTGGTGCAACTTGAAATACTGATATAAATGGTCTATATAACTCAATATCGGTTAGAAAGTCGCTTATTTGGTTTCAACTTGCAACCGCCAAATGGTTTCATTTATAATCTACTTTGAACTCAACTTTTCAAAACTAAATTAATGTTCCAGTTATATTTTACTAGTGCATTTGACCTGGTGTTACTCGAGGATATAAATTTAATCTATAACAAACCTATTAAACATTATTTTTACTTATTGCTAACTGTTATACTTACACAGTGAACGTAAAAATATCTACTCGGTTTTACACAAATTATACACTTGAATCGTCTTTGTGAAACATTCTATACATTAGTGAAAACCGAAATAAAATCTGTTTAGTAGTTACTGATAAAATTGTGCTTAATTAGTTTTTAGGATTTTTTGATTAAAATATAGAAGAAAAAAATAATGTCTCATTTTCCCTCGTACAGTGCCTGCCAATTTCTTTTTACCATTTACAACTGCCCCCTCTCACTCATACCCTTTGTACTCCACTGTCGTTGTTGTTGTAAATGAAATACGTGTGGTAAGAAGTAGATGAGTGTGTTTTTTGTACAGCTGTCGGCGCTAATCTGTTGCTAGTGCCTTAAAATCTATATATTGTTAGCGATGTGCTCTGTTCGGTTAACTATACTCACTGTATATCTATATTCTTGTATCGAGTTTTCTTGAAAGATTTCTTTATTATCAATATTTACATCACATTTTTTATACAAGTAAAGAAGATTTTTTTTGTAGTTTATTGAACTCACTGTTATCCGTGTAGAATTTGTATTTTTCTTTATTTCGGGATACGTAGTAGCTTGTATCTTTCATGAGTATGCAAGCTACCTGTCTGCCAAATTTCATCAAGATCAGTTTAGCTGTAAACAGACAAATATAGTTACTTTCGCATTTTTAATATAAGTAAGGAAAAGTGTGGATTAATATATTTTTTTATATTTTATTATTATTATTTTTATATAAATAAAAAAAAAATACGCTATATTTCCACAGTTAGTGCTCCATGCTATCAGTCTCCCCCACTTAAATTAATGAAATTTGTAAGGACAAAACATGTTTCTTACATCGTAATATTTATTTTATATCGAAAAACTTTTTCTCGAAAATCAATGGTTCAGTAGTTATAAACAAAATAACAACTCAGTTGTTTATAACAATTGGTTACACAAGAATTTTTCAATCCTGATAATTTTTGCTCAATATAAAAAGCCATGCTTTTGGTGATAAGAGTGACAGCAATTTTAAAGCGATTTTCCTGAAAAATGTTTTAAAAAATGTATAAAATAAGTATTGCTCATTTTTTTTGCTTCTTTAAGCTTGCATTTGACACCCAACACAATACTTGATTTTTTATATTTCCCAGTTTTTCGCTTTAAACTAATTGCCAGAATCCATTTTTTTATTTCACGTTTGAATTTAATTGTCTCAGAGAAAATCGTCTGTGATAGACGGACGGACACCGAAATGATTCCATTACTATTCCATTTGGCACGGAACACTTAAATCGACAAAAAAGCTTAAACAATCAAATTATATATAAAACATATTTGAATTCATACTGGTGAGATCACATAAGCTTGAAACCTAAAATTTTCACTGCAATGAATACATTGTTGGCAGCTCTTACACGACCATGCTCTTTAGATCAGATTTTTTTTAAAACACTGGCATCGTTTCAATAATTATACAAAATCGTCCACATATATTATTTATGAGAGATCTATCTCGGACTGTAGATAAAAAATCATAGAATAAATCGCTCACCCATAAATATTCTGTGCATGCACAAGAGATAGCGCCACCGTAAACATCCGCTTAGTATTATTTATCAAACCGCAAAAAACCGCACGGCACCGAAACATTTGCAAGTGGTTTTTCCGCAACAAACAACAACACATATTTTACATAAAATACATTCGCGAATTTGTTATTTACTGATTATTCCAATTGATAAATATGTATGCTATATTTGTGCATGCGTGTATTTGTGGTTTAAGGTTATGTTTTTAACCTAACCGAATCAATCTATGTAAATTAATATAACAAATATAATAATATATCAGATAAAATATTAATGTAATATCCCGGTATTGCAGTCTAGCTAACAAATATTTGCTAGCTTGCAAACACTTTCAAACGAGGTATCAAACTTATATGACAGTTCTATTGGAGTTTTTGATAGATAGTTTCATGCGTGGTAAGTAAAATCAAAGTATATTTACTAACCTTGAGTAAAAATGGTAAAAACCAGCTTACTACGCATGCAACTGTACTGTCAAAAACTTTAAGAGAACTGTCATATGAGTTTGATACCCTGTATTTTTGCTAGTTAGTCTGTAATATCAAACATTAGGTGTAATGTTTGATTTCGATTAAATTTGACATTTAAAAAATATATATCTGCTAGGGAAAACAACATAGTGACCGATGAAAGTACAATGGAAAAGAAACTTTTTTTTGTTAAGTGTACCCTAATACTACTGAAAGGAACCAAAAATTGATACCTAATAAATTAGAAAAGGGGCAATAAAATTAAAAATTCATCTATACTTACTTTTTCATTATATTGTTTTATAATAATGCTCTCTATAGTCGAACATCGATGAAACGATTGCCAAAAGTTGTAATTTCAGAGCAATATATTTTTTTAACGTTTACTATACAAAATTTCAACAGTAATTATGTATTATTTTTTATAAAATTATATTGTGTAGTCAAATATCGCAAACTCGATTTGAATTTGTTACAGCTGTAATTAATTAAGTATAATAATGTATAATATAGTTAAATATCGTTAAAACGACATCGATCACCTACCAGGTGCGCATTGAAATATTTTTTAGGGTATTTTGTAACTGTAAAATCAATATACAAAAAAAACTGTATGTATGATAATATCAAAATAAAAGAATTTTTCAAATTTAATTTTAAAATTTTAAGCTTAGATTTATACCGACTAAAAATCAATCAATATTTGAATTTCAATTGCATTCGTTTGTTTATTTTAACAACTTAATTCGTATTAGTGATTAAATATTGTATTAATATTAAAACTGAACAATATATTCTGTTTTATCTCTAATCATAAAATCGGAAAATATAATCAACGACATATTTGAATGAAGAGCAATAGAAAACTTCAATGAAAATTGCACACAATACTCTTATATGAAAGTCTTAATTAAAATCGAAATATCATGCTTCACTTGATATGTATGCATATTTCACGCTGTAGTAAAGTAGGGCGTAGTAAATGATAATTGAAACTTATTGAATGTCTTTTATAAACTATTTTTATATCACTAATTTTGCTGTACAAAACATAAAACCGAAACAAAGTCCTACGCCCCGCGCCTGTCTGTTTAACTGTTCACGATTTTATTAAACTTTTGAACGGATTTTATTACGGTTTTCACCAATTGATAAAGTGTTTCACAAGGAAGGTTAACATGGTTAATTAATTAATGTTTATTAAAATGTTTAATAGGTTTATTACAGATTAAATTTATATCCCCGGGAACACGGGTCCATGGCGTTAGTCATTTGTTTTGGATTCTTCTTTTTCATTCATTTTTGTCTACTGGCTATACCTTTTCATACAGCTTCTTTTGGTTGTTTGCTATACATAAAGGGCATGTTGGGTGTATGTTTGGAAGCATAGAGATTCAGTATAGAATGGGAAGTTACAAATGTGCTAAACATGGCAGGCGGATACTGATTATACATAATAATTTTGTTAATTTGGGAAGTCTGGGAAATATTGCAAGAAAAATGTAAACAAAAGCATATTGACATAAATATATTAGGGGTTATTTACAACATAATTTGCTACCCACGGGCATCGATTAAATAGATTCACACAGTTCCATTGTGACAGCATATGGCGAACACTATCTTGTTTCGATAATTTTCCCATAGGGCACCGACACACGCAAGCATATTTTATATCGATGATAGCCACTAGTTGAAAGGGATTCATCATTCCAGTGCACACACATAGGCGGCAGCACTGTGCGGTGTATTCTTTGTGCGATTTGGTACGGTGCGGTGCACAGCCAACTTAAATATAATGCGTGCGATAAAGATGGCATTATGCGTGTGTATGTGAACTGATGGTTTTGTCTCTGTTAGACATGGGGCATGGTGGAAATGTAAAAACATCGGAGTCATAAATCATTATCTTCTTGTCCGTTTAATCTTCCCGGATGAGCGGAATACAATTCGCGGGAGGTATCAGAGAATACAGGATGGCTTAGGTGTAACGAACCTTGATTGAAGTTATAGTCGAGAAATATAAGAAAGAACTCACATTTATTTGAACATCTACTTTTTTATTTTTGGTATAAAATACATATTGGGAATTATTCTTAAACCGATTAATTCGAATTTAAGATTTTATTGGAAATATCCATTTTGACCTTTTCTGAATCCGTTCTGATTATTTTAACTCAAAAATAACACATATACAAATGATATTTATTATTTCAGATCAATATTCGTCTGGGAATAAAACCTTTTTTCAAATTGATCTTACAACCGGAAACGGATATTTTCTCTTGTCAATTTTTGAATTTTTCATTTATATTATAAATACAAAAGTAACTTTGTCCGTATGTCTGTCTGTTTGTTTGTTACCTTTACAAAGCTAAGCCACTGAATCGATCGTCAATGATGAAAGGCAGGGAAGGGGGTCGCTTGCATTCTAAAGTATATATCCCACTCAAATTTTTTTATTTTTTATCAGTTTGCAAGATTGATCCAGTTTTTTAAATCAATTTTTAAATTACGAAGATTAAAAAATAATGCAACAAAAACGGAGAAACTGTGCTTTCTTAGTCACTTAAATTAAAAAAATGCATACTTTGACCAGAATAAAACAATTTCCAGACTAAAACTGTTAGGCTCCTCATGAGAACTTCTTGTGAAGTCGAAACATGCGTCGAGTGACATTGTTTTATTGTGGTTAAGGTGTACATTTTTTAGTTTAAATTAAAAATATCTAAAATAATAGAAAGTATACCGCATAGCTGTTCATACATTAGAAAATACAATTATTAACCTCTAAAGTACATATACGAGTTCAACCTCATATTTTTTTACATATAAATAACAAAAATAATAAAATAGGTTGACGTTAATATAGAATCGTGTAAAACACTATAAAACAATGTATTATTTGTCCCCAGCAACGGTCATTTCATTTAAACTGTCACAAGCCATTTAGTTTGTTTACCAAATCAAACTCATAAATATAAAAGTAATTTTGAAAATTCACTCAGTTAGAATGACGTAAATCATGACGTCATAATTCATAGATATAGTATATATTATTATTATCAAACATATTCATTCATTTATTCACATATATTCACATTCTAATTGGATATGCTACCCGTTTTTGATGAATTATGTAACGTTATAATTTATTATAGTTAAGTATATTTTACTAAGTTGGTAGCATTGTTTGTGTTTATGTGAACCGATGATATATTAACATACATCCATTTGTAGTTTTTGTAATTACATAAATTCCATTCCATTTTATTGTATCGTTGTTTTTTTAATACTTAAATGCTTTCATTAACGTATTCTAATTTTTCTATACTTTATTCAGAAGACAAAAATACTCATGAGGGAATCGATGTTTTATATTCTATTTTTGATTTTTTTAAGTGAAATAATTCGACATTTCAATTGATCGATTTTTTTTATGAAACATTAAGGCGTACCTAAGCTACGCCATTCTGGTCATTGCAATAATTGTTATAGATGGCCAATAGTGAACGTTTTTCATCCTAACTAGAAATTTTACGAATCCAAAACCGAAACTTTTGGGTATCCGAATATATTTTACCCAAAACCGTTTTAGAAATAATTATTTCGGTTAGTTATCTATTTGCCCAAATTTAGAGGCACAAACTCTAAGCCTTATCCCTAACGATCGTAATCTAAACCAACAATGGGTAGCCCCCAGCCCACGAAAAGTTCCAATTCAGTTCGCGAGATCTTTAGAAGAAATAATAAATAAATATTTTCAAGATGCAGTTTAATTTTCGATACAATTCATCTTATTTAAATTAAACACATATTGTTCATAATTTAAAACTAATATCGCAACGTAGAAAGTCAAGTAACAAAAATGTGTTCATTAACTATCACGGCCTGCGAACAAAACATAAATCTTATTCTGGCCCTTGCTAAACAAAAGGTTGCCCACTTCTGATCTAAGCTACCCCTGGACTGCATCATTTTTAATTAAATACAGTCTTTTATCAGTTTTTTTTTGTCCCCGGAATATATGCAAGAAGCCGTTCTGTATTATTAATAAAAGAAGGTGCGAAGCATTCGACTTGAAGTAATCCAGATTCATTTCCGATATTCTAGCAGACAGTTCTCATGACGTATGTATGAATCGGGAAGTTTTGGTTTGGCCAATAACCCCCCCTTATATGGTGTATATGTGTGCGCTTTTGTTAAGCCACCATTGTGTCTGTGTGTGGTGTTCTTTTGCGTGGAAGATAAAAGATGCCGAAATACGTAGGCTTGTTTGTGGGTCAATGAAAAAGCCAGTGATTATTTTCGTACCCTTCGATTTTTTTTAGGTTTGTGTTAAATAAAAGAAAACAAGGTGTTGGTTTTACTTGTCAACTGGCTTTGATAATTGAACCGTTCTGAAACCAAAGTGATCAACATCAACCCTTTTCTTTCTATTTTTTTTCTTTTGTATGCCAGTAAATTGAAAAAATATTTTTTGTTGAGTCAGACGTTTTGACTTCTAATAGTAATAAAATAAAACGAATGTGTGAATAAGATATATAAATATATATTTACATAAAGTGAGTTGAAAGAACGGGAAAGTCAATTTCATAAAAGCCCATAGAAAATAAACAATATTCAATATAGATATTGAAATCCCTGCTGGTTTTATTTTTAAAGGATTTTGTCAGCCCTTTTAACTGGAATCTATGTTATCCCCTGGCGAAAGAGGTCAGCAAATTTTCATGCAAGATATGTGCTAAGCATAGCAAATGTTTTCCGAATTGAGTTAGAGATTTTTTTGTTCGAAAATGTAACAAAATAAATGTATGCTTAGGGAAATTTTTTGCTCGCTGCTGAACGACTGTTGAACTTTTCCTTGATGTGAATATCATTTTATCGTTTCTTATAAACGAATTCGAATAAAATCAACAATGCAGAAATATATTTTTAATGTTATAAAATATGTAGCATTTTTTTGAATTGAATTTCTTTTGTTCCAATGTTTCAACATTGGGCAAGTATTGTAGTAGCAATTATACAAATATAAGAACATATGATTGGTACATTTTGCAAAGCCGCCTCGAAACTATTATATTTTCAATTAGTCAATAGTGTTTTGTTTTTAATATTTATACCTTTCAAAAAATTGTATTATTTTATCTAGAATGTTTAATTAATTTAATTCCATTGTTTAATTCTTTATTAGTTGTAACAAAACACTATTTACTAATTTTCAATGTTTGTTTCAAGGCGGGAATTCCAAATGCACCAATCACATGTCCTTATATTTATACTTACAAAGGCTACTACAACACTTCTAATTAACCCAATGTTTTTTCCTATATCTTAATCAACTTGAAATACATTGTATATCTATTTATTATGTTTATTAAATTATCTTCCAACAGTGTTGGTTAGTTTATCTCTAATTTTTACAAGGAACAAAATACAAAACAAAATCAGACAAAACAATAATACAATCTCTTACCAAGAATCCAAAAAAATCAGAAATCTATTTCTTTGTAGCACACGTGTCGTGTGAGATTAATCAATTCCGATCAGTGGTGGCTGTGGAATGATTGGCACGATCCAAGATACCCGTGGCAGGTTTTTCATTATCGGCATCGATTTAATCACGTGACGTTGATAGTCGCATCGCTCACTGTCGCCGCACTGGTGGTGGACAAGTCAACTAGAAAAAAAAAACACGCGCTCTCAGACATGAGGAACACAATGATGTTTATTTTTTCATTCTTTTTGAAGTTTTTCTTTTACTTATATCTACTATCTCAGTGATGATTACTGCCATTACTGAATTATAATATATAGTTGCTTAACTGTAAAATAGTTTTTGAATTTGATGACAATCAACCAATGGGTTTCAAAATGATGGATATTTAAAATTAGTGTAACCTATTATTAAAGGATCTGATTTACATTGTTTTAAAGTTTTCGATTCTTTATTTTATATATTTTGTGTTGTATAGTACTTATCATTTTGTAATCATTGGCAAGTGTTCACACTGGGTGCCCATTACTAATAAATAATTCTATACTGACTTGGTTATTAAAATTAAAAATTTGTCAATTTCATAATAACAGAAACATATTTTCTCGACCATTTTGTTTGTGCAGTTAATCTCTAGATGGATTATGAATGGTTCAAATAATAATTTCATGAGTGTTATATTTCTTCTTTATGTTTATTATTACTCTTGGATTTTGTGATTAGTTTTTTTCATTCTCCGTATTGCTGATGACCAATATTTTTATCGATTTATCTTTATGGCACGATGAAACATTGTGCAGTTTTTTTTATCGTATAGTCTATATTCTGACAACTGCGATTTATCTTTTTTATTATATGTTTACTTACCAGACATTATTTATTAGTTAGTTTTCTTGTAAATTTCTCAATTGGAACTATTCCTTTATAAAATGAAGAATGTTTTGTACATTTATTTGTAAGTATAGGGGTGAATAAAAACATGTTTTCTGTTTTATGACATAATATTTAAAATGGACAGATTTGCTTAAAACATTTTAAGGATTAATTTATATAGTAGAACCTCTTTAAGTCGAAATTCAAGGAAAACGCTAAAAAAATGACAGTGAAGGGGTTTGTTTTGAGTTATAGAGGCTACAATTAAATAACTTTTAACACATTGATCACTTTGAGTTGAAAAAAATCGCAAAACGAGAATTTTTAATTATAGAGGGTAAAATTTATTTAAAATACGTCGAATAATAGAAGAAGGAAACTAATTATTCTTTAGGTTATAAAGGATTTCGAGTTATATGCTGTAATAACTTTAAAAAAAATCATTATTGTAAAATGAAATGATAAATCAGAGCTAACTTTTCGGACTGTTGTCCATGTATTATTTCACTCGACGTTCTGACTGACAAGTTTTCTTCACAAGTGATTCTGAAACAATGTGGACAGCAGCCCGAAAAGATAGCTCTTATAGACAACGGTCTACAGAAGAAAATTAAATGATCAATCAATTTAATCGATGTTTACTATTAATTAATAATACACTTTTAAACAGTTGGAAATTTTAATGCGTCATACTAGACTGGTGAGCGAACATTTTATGATCTATCTAAAAAAAATCTGATTTAAAGAGTACTGTATCGTCAATCAGGAGACACTTTTTGACGTGAAACTTCTTTAGCGATCTAGTGAATTGGAATAACCACGACACGTTTTAAAATACGACAGGTTTTTAAGATAAAATGCTAAGGAGAGTGCGCATATAGATGAGAGAGCGATGAGTATATGTATAAGATAAATATGGTTGCATAAGATAAAAATATCGTACAAGTCAGTTTACATCGGTTATGCGTAATAGACCAATTAATGAATTAGTTCAAATCAGTTTAAGTCGATATTGTGTAATATGATTAGCTTTATTTATTTAATTGGCATTGTTAATGAAAACAAAAGAAGTTTTACTTTAACCATGCGCTTATGTGTGTAAGGCATTGAAATACAGTCTTCAATTTTTAATAATATATTTTCTTGCATGTTTTATATATAAAAATAACTTATAACAAAAAATATCCATCAAATCTTTATACGTACATAAAACATCCGACTTACTCGTTCTCTATATTGCACAGTCAAGGGTCTCCCTTACGCGGTCTTGTCTCCAAATAAAGAGTGATCCTACGTTTTACGCGCACAGAATTTGATTATGTCCCCGGTGGAAGAATTTATTCAAGCGTTTATCTGTAATCATACATTAGGTCTTGGAGAAGTCTTGTCTTGTATTCAAATCTCAGAGTAATGAGTTCACTTTAGCATGTTTTGTGACAAACATACATACTCATGACCCTTATCAACGTATATGTGCAACAGAGACAGCAATGTAAACTAACGTTACGTATGTATAACATCCTCTCTTTCTTTAGGTACGTATTGAAATAACAACCCGAAAAGCTGGGTGACAGATCGCCTTCGAAATGAAAGAAAAGGAAAATGTTATTTTTAAGATATTATTTTTCTATATTGTTCTCTTTGTCTGACGTTTGTAGAGGGTTAACTGGCAGTGATGGATGTTTGAAACCATGCACTTTATTTTAGTCATCTCAGGCTCTATTGCAGTTTAAATCCTAACTGTTAGGACGTTGGAAAGTGGGAATAAAGTTTTGTTTAGCTCTATGAGACGATTTCTTCAAGAAGGTATTATATAAACGTTTATTTTTATGGTGCTGGAAATTTTGCTGTGAAGCTTTAGGGTGATTTTATTTATATATAATTTAGTTTGAACTTTATTAATATTGACTTAATACTATCACCATTGTTTTATCTACAAATTTACTTAAAATGATTGATACAATCGAGGCATTTGTTTTTGTTTCTTTGTTGGGCATTTGTTTTTCACGGTATAGTGCTCAGTTGTCAAAGTACTGTTGCCAAACTCTTATATTTGAGCAATTTTTTCAATGGGGCAGCTTATTATTTTTACAAAGCTTTTATTAACTGACAATTTTCACAAATCTTACACCTCACTTCTAATTGTATCGATTTGAAATTTTGTGCATGTGTATCAGTCCGGTAAAAGATGTACTATATCTATTATTGCTCTAAATGCAATATGGTGGACGCCCCAAGATGGCGGATTATATTTTTTGTCACAACCTCCTTGATATGGATATCAAATGAAAGAGTTTGTTGAGTTTTACCTGTTAGTATGTTAGTTAGTTAGTCAGTCAGTAACTAAAAAATTGAAAATAAAAATTAATAAAAAATGTTTTTTAAAACAAGATATTATTAAAAATGTACTAAAAGATTTAAATTTCAGGTTTGTATCACAAAAACCAATAATAGCGTGGGGCACTCATAAAGGGAAATGTATAGCTTTTGTCTCACGTTATTATTGCTTTTAGTCATACAAATCTGGAAGTTTTGTGATAGCTGAAAATGATTATTTTTAATAATAATTATAATTTAAAAAAAATAACATTTTTTATTTTATTTTTTCAATTATAATAAATATAAATTATTAATTACTTACATACAATTTCCAATTAAAATTCCCCATTCCCCCCACTATCCATTCGTCTGTTGTCTGTGAATGCCTGATTAGAACGGGGGTTTAATAACCGCGCCCCACTATAGTTAGTATTAAAACACTTAACTAAGTTTTCTTTCTGTAAAGTATTCTTAAAGAAAAAAGAAAATCTAAACTCTCTAATTAAAAACTACAAATCTTACAAAATACGTATTATAATGTTTTATAAAAAACAAACAAGATATACTTTTTTTAATGCATAAAAACATGTTCCTTTCATCACATGCACATTCCTCGTTATATTTGATATAATAAATGCACGATGCTTGTTCGTAATTTTTCAATAAATAAAATTCTCGGAAGTAGTAATTATTTTTTAATATTCTATTTCGAACGACCTACATTTTCACAATTACTATTGTAATTACTTGTAACAATACAACATTATCTACTATACACTGTGTGTAATACACTCACCTATATTATATTTAGGCTAAAGTATAATTGCCCGGTATTATCAACCAATTTAAAGCTCCTTTAGCGCTAAATGCTCTTTTAAAGTAAATTTGGTGTATTACAAACGTGATTTAAATCAATATTTAAGCTCACAATGAAAAATAGACATAATATACGTTGTAAAGAAATACTGCAGATAATTTAAAATCTATTTAATTAAATGTATTATGCTTGCATCTGTTGATAATATGACAGTTAGTTAAAGTTGATAAAACTGGGCGAATGTATAAGGTATCAAAGCAAGGACTGCATTGTCTTCAATTTATATTTGTAAATATTATTATTAGTGCAGTCGTTGGAAAACTACCTGGAAAAAATACCGAAATACGTTGATTTTTTTAAGATGTCAAAAACACGGCAGTAACTTTTCTTCCCTTTAAAAGGGGGGTGCATAACTTTCTAGTGGTTTAACAAAATCAGTTATTCGAAAAAATATCTCTGGGAATGTCAGTTTTAGGATAACATAAGTTATTAGTTATTATATGTAAATTCAGGTAAATATTCTAATCAAATTTGAATTAATATTATTATTTTCTATTTTGCTTCCTCGCAAATATACAAGAAGCTTTGTGATCGTTTTAAAATGAGAAAAAAATCATATTTCAAAACGACTTTACTTGATCTTTTCATTTCAGGTCAAGACAATCTGTGTCGGTCTGTCTGTGTGTCTGTCTGTTTTTTGAATCCTTGTCACACGCATAACTCATGAACTACTGAACCGATATTAATGAAACTTGGTTGATTACGTCTAGCTTAAGGACGATTTTATTTCAATTTCATCAAAATCGTGTGTAAGGGGGAGGGGCGGCATCCCAACATATTTTTTTGAAGATATCTCAAGAAAGACACATGTAATTTACATTGAATATTGAATTAATATCTAAAACATTGAAAAATTAAATGTTACAACCAGAAAGCACACTACTTAGGTATATTTATACTGTTTTTAATCGATTTTTTTATAATTCTTAATTCATCTGTTGAATATTCCATGTTGGAAAACATTTCATCTAAAGTGTTACAAAGCACCTCAACACACACACGAACACACACACATACACACCAAGTTCTTTAACAAACAGTTTATCTGAATGCCCTTTACGCATTTTCGTTTCCCCGTTCTTCTGTAGCACCTGTAGCTCAAACGCAACACGATCTACTAAACAGAGACAGACGCATACGCACGTCTAACAAAGCGCACGCACTGTTTCTGTTTAACAGCTCGTGCTTACGTGTCCGTTTGTTTGCCCAGAGCATTTATTTGAAGTGTATTTTACGAATAACGTTTTCGCGACTGAACGAAGTGTTGTGTAAAAGTAATAACAAATATGCCGGTTGTGGGGAAATATGGCCAGTTATGTTTGAGAGAGGTAGGGGTTAACTACGCTAGTGTTTGGGTAATGGATAACAGTATCTCATTATACATACCTATTTTTAATAATTATAAATAACTAGTGGTCTATTAATATAAATTTAATACCATTTGTAATGTTAGTGTGGAATAATTTTTAACCCAATAGAACAATATTTTGTCTGAAATTCATCTTTATAATATATAGAGGGTGTGCCATCTGTTGATTTCTTGTTGAAGTGCGTATTAATCAAAATACTGGTTATGTATTTGAACTGTAAGCTTGTTTGTTTGTTGGTTTGTAAACGAGACGAAACTGGGCTTAGGTTAGTATTTAAAAGATCTCGATCTTTAAATTCTAATATTTTCTTAAGGGTGGAGGGGAAAACAGATGGCCCATCCACCGGCGCCGACTACGGAGGGGCGAGGGGGGGGGTCGCCCACTCAGATATTATACCAGGGGGGCTTCGCCCCTCCTGTACAGCTGAACTCTAGTTTCTTTTAAATTAAAGATACTTTTGTCAATAAGATTTTTACTTTAAAAAAAGATGTAAATATTCAAATACTTGTGACTTGAGTAAAAATGATCACTAAAAACTTATTCAAAAGGGCAATTAATACTAAAACATCTTTTATTTCCTTTACAAAGCTTACAATTAGTTAGATCAACAACTTTAAAAAAAATTTACGACTTTTCTACACTTTACTATATTTTCAGCTAAAATCGTCGTTTACGTTTCATGAGCCTCTGTAAATTAAATATAAATGTCTACTTTTCAATTATTTCAAATAATTAAAGTTTGATCGATTTTTATCGAAACTACAATAATTTGATGAAAAAAAATTTTTTTGTCACATTATTAGTTGCGTTTCTGAAATTTTTGTCGTTATTACGAAAGTTGGATACTGCTAATTTTTTAAGGAAATTTTTTACCCCCCCCCCCCCCCCCCCCAAATTATGAAAATCTCGCCCCCTAGGTTAAATGAAAAGTCGGCGCCTATGGGCCCATCCTATATTTAAACAGTTATGCAGATAAATGTAACAACATAAAAAGTCCTCAAAAGTCCCTTCTTAAAGGATGTTAATGTCAAAAAAAAGACACCCTTGAAATGTCACGTTAGTTTCAGAGGTTTGAACTGGGTGTTGATGAGTCAGTCAATCAGAACGTATGTTTTTATAATTAATATGAATATGAAGCAAAAATAAAATTACCAAGGAAGTTAATTTGAGAGTTAAAGAACCCACAAAAATTCAATTACTTTTTTTTTATTGAAACAAATGACAGTCAGTTAGAATCCATTGATATTGCAATATTCATAGTTGAGAACTTTTATTCTAGAGATAATAATTAGAAGAGAGAGAAGCGTCAATTGTTAAAGGGAATTATATTTTAATAGGTACCTAAAATTTAAGCTAGTTATTTCAATTATTATATGAATTATTTGAAATTCTAATCGATTTACTGTAAAATAAATAAAATATTAATTTTATTAATAAAATGGGATATTTTCAAATCAGGTTATCAAAATTTTTGAAAAATAATCAAAAGTAGAGTTAATAATTTAACTTTAAAATAATTCACCTTGAGAAAATTTAATTTAAAAAATGTAGCCCATATGATGTCAAATGCATTAAAATATGGCATTGCAGCCAGACATACATACATTATGAATAGACTTTTTGCAATGCACTGTAAAAGTAATAACAAACATAGTAAACGCGGTCGCTTTAACAGGAGTTAGAGGGAGGGGGTTATGGGTACATCGGGGGTGGTATGAATAAACGTTAGGATTATGGAGAACTCCTAGCTCTGGGCTTAGCATTTTGATAGTATGTTTTCTTTGTGGATTTTCTCAAACATTAGTGCCTTGATTGATGAGATGCTTCTGATGCGAGAAAAAATCCATATAATAATGACGGATGCTACAGCATTAAGTGGTTAATGAATTTGAATTTTAAGTAGCAGCTGAAAGCGTTTCAGTGTATATATTTTATTTGTATTATATTGGAAATATAAATTTAAAATTCATTTAGAATTTCAACAATTTTACTTTATACATATATAACACTGAATAGGTATATCATCTTTGATTTAAAGTTAGTAAGCTACTGTAACCAGTCTTGGCCAATACCCTAGTATTGGACACTTGTTCAATTAAATGTACCTACTAAATTATAAATATTTGTTGATATTTGATTACTGAATCATAATTTATAGACACTTGGCTGTAAAACAGCATAATTTAATGATAATTGGCCAATTGATGTGAAAATAGTGGGCATTTAAACTAAATATTAGTGTTAGGCGACCTATAGACAATCAATTTTATTGTGTAATATTACGGATTGCCCAATATTATTGACCGTTTAGGAATCATATTGAAGATTGCGCAATGATTTTACAAAAGTTTGAGCGAGTTTAAATTTATTGCGCCATAATTTTTCATTGTGTCGTCTGTAGGGTTTATTGTACAATATTTTTTTAGTCTATTGTTCGGAGAGTTGAAATTAGGCCCTAAAAGATGTTTGTGAATGTACACTGGTCTAATTTTAAACTATTATTTGACCCATATTCGTTTTTTTACGTTTCACTAGCAAAATCAGCACCATAGCTGCAGCCAAATCTTAATCATCACACATGTTGCTCCCACGAAAATATTGACGCAATAACGTAGGGTATGTTTCAATAAAATTATATTGTAGGTGTATGGGGGGCCTTATCTATTTATTAATTATTATATTATTACCACATAGCACATCATAGCATTTATAATTTTTATGTGGTAGTTCGTATCATATTGTTATGATTATCAAGCGTCCCTCACTGGGGTTAATTTGTCCATTTCTGAAGAAAACCATTAACAAAATAAAAGGCTGATTTTATAAAAAAAAACTATATTTGTAGACTTTGTTAATTATCAAAGTCTACAAATATTAACCCTCCGATAGGCGCATGTATCCTACAGATACATTGTGATTTTATATTGGTTCTAACGGACACGTTTCAAAAGCTAGACCTTCCTTCTCCCATGTATCTTCCTAGCTCCCGTGATTGTTTGTAACAGTATGCCAAGTGATTACAAAGTAGTCAGTGGTTTTTATATATTGCTGTTTTGTATCTCACAGATACACGCCTACTATACTACTATCTACTATACTAGCTCAAAACGTACCTGACTTTCAAAGTATTGTTGTATAAATTGTATAAAGTGTTTATGCCTTGAACATTGTTCAGTAATTTGCACAGATTGTATTTCTAAATATTTTTTTTGTTGAAATTTACCAAAGTATGAATTTTTTTCAGTTCTGTTTCAACCAGTTTTTTTTCTTCAATTTATAGAAATACCATTTATTTAATCTATATGTATTTAAGTGTTTTATATACCTGATATTTCATAAAACTAAATGCAAATAAAGTATTTTGAATTAATAGGTGTTTAATATGAAAATGTTGAAATGTATCTGTGAGATACATACGCGCCCATCCATGTAACTTTCTATGCGTGCCTATCGGAGGGTTAAATCAAATTAATTATAACTCCTGTATTCCTATAGACCTTTTTTAAACTTTCATAGACCCTCAAGGAGTCCACCTGGACCCCTTTGAGACCTGATCCAAACAGTAAATGTTATATTAACACACACATGCCCGGATTTACCATACAGGCAGTGTAGGCACGTGCCTAGAGCGGCAAAAGTTAAGGGGCGGCAAATTTTGGTGGAAACACTGGTATATAAAATCTTATCCGACATAATATTCTTTTTTATTTTTGTTCAAATAAAATATTTATTTAGAAAAAGAGGGCGGCAATTTTCGCAACTGCCTAGGGGCGGCAAATTTCTAAATCCGAGCCTGAACACACAGTAACATAATAATAATAATAATAATACTAACAATTATCCATACTTAACATAATCAAAGTCTGATACACGCATGGAAATAATATATTAAAACATTACACAGTGTAATTTAATGGACATGTATGTGTATTAATTTAATGTCTCACAGGCATTAACTGGAAACCATTAAATAACGTAATGGCGCGAAAACTGCACGCGCTCTACATTACCGGTCATACGCAATAGCCCGACAAAGAGTGAGAGAGAAACCTAAATCTGCATTACCCACATGATATATACTGGTTATATTTTATTCGCTTGTTGTTTTGAATTATTATTTTGAATTGTTATCGTTTAGCTGGATCTAGGATAACGGATATCCTAGAGCCAGTTTGAAGGATGAGGGGAGATTATTTTAAATTTTAGAATTAAATCGTACAGAAACAAAGACAAAATAAAAATCGTTTTTATAAAAATTAAATATGTAATCACCAGTAGAGGGGAGGGGGTGGGGTAAGGGGTAAAATCGCGTTAAAAAGTGTGGCTGTGTTTTTAAATTAATTTTAGACAAAATGACAGCATTTTTTTATTAAAAAAATATCAATTTCCAAAATTAAAAAAAATCTCGATTTTTTGCATGGACAAATTAGAAAACAGTCATTTCCAGAAAAATGCTACTGAAAGCTTAAATACATATTTAGATATATATAAAAATAATAATTTTCAATATTTTTACTTGACATTTTTGCATATTTTTTGGATTCATCATGGTGAAGTTCTCCCATAAAATCCGTCATAACATCTTGAATCTTGAGTTCTTTCTAATACTTTTATTTTTCATACGACAAATAAAACAGGGCACAAAGACAGGATGGGAAGTTGCCTCTGTGTATATTAGGGTGGGACTATATAAACAGTACGGCTGGTTTAGGTGTATATAATATTTCAACTATATAAAGATCGAATCAAATTGACAATCCACTATAAATTAATAACCAAAATTAAATAAGTCTGATTTAAAAAAAATTATACGGAGTGAAATAAAAAAAGCAACAGTAACAACAATGATTACGGGAAATCAACGTAAACAAAAATAACCCCGGCATCGTTTATTTAGCTCCATTTGAGTCCATTCATCTCTGCTTCCGTATATACTGATACAATGAAACCTGTTGCCATTTAAAATTCCGGTGCTGGTGTCAGGCCAGCTCTGGCATGGAGATCACGTCTCCATTTTATTGGAGCTCTATCTTGCAGCCTTCCTCTTTCCTCTGCCTTTCATCCACAGCGTATCACCTCATCGCGATATCTTAACAAATAGTGTTCCCTGCGTCTGATATACTTTATTTCTTTATAGTGGTCGTTCGAAAATAAAGTACTTTTGAAATTAGTCGTTATGAATTTCAAAGTTTTTGTGTTTATTTGAAAATAATTAGTGAAGTATACATTTGATATTTTACTCTAAAAATTTACACTAAAGCTCATTAAATACATTTAAAAAATGTTAATGATAACAGATAAAAATATGAATCTATTTTCATGAAAATTTAGAAATCGAAACGACTAACATCTTACTAATTGTAAGTATTACGTATCTAAGCAGGCTTAGTTGGTGGGAAGTTATTTGTTTTTTATTTTTGCTTACGAGAGACCAAAAAATATTTTTTTTTTTTAATTATTAATAAATTCACATTGTTTTACTTCCATATCAAATTTGTGGACACATTCTTTATAGTAAAAAAACACGTATTCTGAGAACTCTCCTTATTTCCTAATTCTTATACTAAAATTTTTCAAAGAGCAAAGAAATCTTTTAATTCGTGAATATTAAAAAAAAAGTTTCACGCCACCCGTCTCTTTAGGGGTTCAATTACTCACATCGAGGGTGCTTACATCATAAAAGGAAGACATCAATAAAGTTTCATATTTCCAAGTCCAAGGATTTAATATGTCAGTGAATAAATGAGGACAAACTCTTTGGAATAATTTTTATTTTGCCTGAAATTCGTCTTTATAGTATTTACATATAACTAGTTATGCAGATAAATTTATCAAAGTTACGTTATAAAAAGAATATTCTTAGCAGATCTAGGAGTTTGGGCTGTATGTTGATGAGACAGTTAATCAGGACATCTCTTTTTATACACTAATGAATATTTTTATAAGTAAATATTTTAATAAACAAAAAAAAATGTAATTCTCCCTCCCCAGTCGACTAACTGTCAATAATCAAAGAAAATTAAACAAATTGAAATAGCTGGAAGAGTATGACATTATTAAATAAATACTCGTAAATAATTTTCAGTGGATATATATTTCAGGAATAACATTCTAGAAAAACTTACAAAATTCTTACACCAAGCAATAACCTACCGTGGATCAACATCACGCGCGTACACACATACACACACACACACACGCACACGCACAACAAATTTGGTATTCCTTGTTCGTTGCTTGCGAGCTGTTCTCATGGCTATTATAGTTTCATCCTATGTTATTTCCTTTCATTTTAGCCACTTACTCGTTCCATTTTTATTGCCGTTTGGAATTCCGCTCAACAGTTCTTCTTCAGATCGCTAATAGCTGCCGTTTCATACAGTTTTTCTTATATATATTAATTTTTATATCTATCTTCTGATACGTGCAGGTAGAACCTGCTTATTTCTAAATAGTAAAAAAGTTACAAGTTGAATAATTTCTTTGAAATGAAAAATAGGAATAGGTTGTGAATTTTGGGACACCTATATTATATTACTAAAGATATGTAATATGTTCTTGTGAAATTTGATTATAACATTTTGTAATTACTTAAACAAGGGATTCCCAAACTTTTTCCTACATCGAACCTTTTTAAAAGAATGATTTTTTTCATCGATCTCTTTATTAAAAATAATCATAATACTAATAATTTCACAATAGTATAGACCCTTTTTAACTTCCATCGAGCTCCAAGGGGTCTACCTGGACCCCGTTGGAAACCCCTAGTTTAAACATGATTTATTTGATATACCAAATGAAAGGCCTAAATATCTCTTACCGTTTAGAAATAATGAAAAAATTATATAGTTTAAAAAACAAAAACAAAACACGCTTGGGCTTATTGTTAGTCTTTGGTGAGTCCTTATGACCAATTTGATCACTACCATTGTTATATAAGTCCCAAATGGTACAATATTATTGTATTGTCACCAAAATTACATAAGTTTGCAATGTTTTAAATTGATACAAAAATTGTAAGTAAGTGAAATGTTAATTGTAAAAAATACGTAGATTCAAATTAGTCCCTAATTAATAGGTTATTAGAAATGCAACCAAAGAAACAATTTCTGATAAAAAAATTGGAAATAATCACACTATGGGGCGGTATGATTAAATAAATAAATAATAGCCAGTCTAGTGCTCTTTATATGATTATAAGTCTGTGTATACATTTGTATGCAATAAATCTAACTTGACAATATCAATGCATATAGAAATACAAACACTTTCGTTAGATATTGCGGTACGTGTGTTTGCTGAAATCAATTTAAACGGAAAGGAGTCCCTATAATCAAGAAATAGATTCAAATTCAATTTTATTATTGATATCAATGTATTTGCACCCTGGACAATAAAATGTATTCGCTTCTTTATATTATAGTGGATGATTTAAAATCATAATCAAGTATTTAATTGATTGCTGTGTTACAAACTAATACATATTAGCATATAAAATAATGGTTAGATAGTGATAAACCTTATTTGTTGTAAGATGTGGCTTAATTTTTAACTAAATAATTCATTGATTTTTTCATAAGTCATTTCAACTAATAAAAAACTGATATCACTACTAGGTTAAGGAGAAACACGAGGGGGGGGGGGCGTAAACGTGGGTGAAGCCGCGGTGTATGAAAATACATGCTACGATTTTATAATTGAAATTAAAAATACAATGTAGCTAGTGAAGATTTTTTTAACACCAATATTTTTTACATACAGTGGAATATAACTGATGAAATACCAACTAAAAATTTTTTTTTTTTGTAATCAGATTAATCATACATCAAAATTCGCAACTTGTCTATTATACAAAAATAATAGCTTACAAACTTGACTGAAGTAAATTTCTAATCAGATATAAATCCGATTTATCCAACGAGATAAAATATAATTTTAAATCGGCACAGACATATTGCGACTACTGATGTAAAAACATCATTACGCCAGAATGGGCAATTTAAATACGAACCCATTGTTCTATGAATTATTCTCATTTGCACGCTTTATTGCACTAAATAATTGCAAATAACATATAACCGCCGCAATTATAATCGAAAAGTTTTATCTAAATACCATACCAAACTATTTATTGTATTAGCCAGATGCAATTTCAAATTTACCTACAATAATTATTTCTGTTCTACATATGTACACAAACATACACGCATACATATTGAAATTGGTTTGTATGTGTGTACAGTTAACTCAATAAGTGGTCGTTCAGTTTGTATTGAAATTCGCTTATCATAAACTAAGTAGGCTCTACCCATTTGATTATTATAATATTTAAATCATTTCTACATGTATCAAACAAAGACATATATTTGAAAACTCATTTGCTAGATAAAGAAGTACTCTTTGTATTCTATTGAAAATCGTATAAGTAAATTTTGTGACAATAAATATTTGATATTCCGAATTTTAGTATTTAAATATGTTAAACTTGATATAGAATTAGTTAATGAAATAGACGTATGTTTGTGTTTTTATTTAAAATTATGTAATTGTATAAGCTCCACCCTAAAAAAAAAGAAAACTGATGATTTTTGTCTTAATATTTTTGAGTGATTCTTACCTTTAGGGTGCTAGACAACTTCTGATGCCAATTGTACTTTAATTCTATATTCTAATTTGATTCGGTGTAAATTTTTCGAAACACAATTCTTCGAATGAACAGTTTTTCTAAAAAATGTAAGTTTTATTGCCCTAACCAAGGCGGAGTTGAATTCCTGTTTTTAACCTAACAGAGAGACTAACCTGCTTATTTCACCCCAAAAATTGCCCTAATCAAGGACAGTTAACGTGTATATTAAAGAAACAATCTGAAATTTGTTTGTGTTTTTTATTAACTATTTCCTAAAGTGTCCAAATATTGTTTTATTTACTAAATTAAATAAATGTTTCAACAACAGGGCATAAAATCGTTTTACTTTTTCTTTATTTTTTTTTTGATCTCTACCATTATCAAATTTTGTGTAAAACTTTATTTAAAAAACGTAAAACCCAAAACTTATTTTTTTCGAAAACTTGTTCATTCGAAGAATTGCGTTTCGAAAAACTTGCCGGATTCCTTTAATTTGAACAGAGAGTATTGTTGATAATTTTATAAATTCTCCTCTTTTCTTCATAATACATAATTGTATCGGTGTTCCGTAAATCAGTACACACAAAAAAACTGTATTGGACCAAGAAAATCTTGTTTTATATATAACGAAAACAATATTTTCTTAATATAAGAAAAGTACTCTACATTAATCCAACTACATTATTTCTTCGTCGAAGAATACTATAGTTGGTTTAAGAATACCTATATTTCTTATCTTAAGAAAATATTGTTTTCGTTATATACAAAACAAAGTTTACTTGGCTCAAGTAAACCTTTTTACCTGTGTACCCATAGGTATTTATATTATTTTTTATTATATTGCAAATTTGCAAGTACAATAATGGCACAATCGCTAATTCAGGGATCATGAGGCCCATGTTTAGATAAATAAATAAATAAAACTCATATATCTTTCTCTTATACATCTACTCACCGCTCTCTTCTTTAGCGTACTATCTTTGATTATTTGAAAATAACTTTGATTCTTTGATTAACTTATTTAATTTACTAGTCTCGCTAAAGATGTTTCACATTATTTCAAATTATTTGTAAACAATATTCGAACCAAGTTCGTAATTCTCATTAAATCAATCAGTAAAGATATTATAATATAAAATAGCATTTCCCTAATACACATGTATACAATACATACATATATAAATAAATCTACAAAGCCATATATATGCATATTAAATAAAAACACACACAAACACGTATAAGTATATTATAATTGGTATATTTATAAAATGCTGCATTGTGCAGTGTTCTCAATGCAGGTAATTGTTTCTAATCCCCGGAAAGGTGTTGATGACGGGCTTGAAGGAACGGGCCCCCCGCCCGTTTAAGTGACTGCGTCCGTACTCGCGGGGCTTCCAGAGATGATAGGGTTAGACACTGTAAGTCTTCACCGGTCTGTTGTTTTATATTCATGATTTAATAAAAAATAAGTTGTTTTTTTGTATACGGTGCTACTTTTATGTATTATGTTTGAAATTTAATTTACGGCTGTCATTTATTGTTAGATGTTATTTTTTTAATACGAATAGAATTTAAGGAGGTTGACATTATAAGGTGCGGGGTTGGCGATGCAAAGCAGGGTGCGGGGAGTGTGTGCCTTTCTTTTTTTCATACACTTTTTTTAATTAAAAAACGCGGTTCTTAATCATTATAAAAATTTATAGATATCTTTGTAAATGAATAAAGAATATATGGTATACTCAAATTTTCAACAAATTATCACTCACATCACTTTGAAAAGTCCTGTTATGTCTCGAAATTATACAGTTCTCATAAGAATTTATGTTAATTTGTTTATTTAATATATTTTAAACTATTCTCCTAAAGTCCAAGGATTTTTAAATACAAATGTCTTATTCATTTCAGAGTTTCATAGAAATCTCTGTTTTTTTTCTGTAGTGCCAACCTCTTTAAGTTTTTAATCTAAAATATAATTTTTTGAAATGTTAGGCTAAGTAAAATTAATAATAATAGTAAGAAATTCAAAGACAAAAAAGCAAAAGTTAATTTCTGTATTGAAAAAAGTTCATTGAGGGATACAAAGGCAGTTATATGAGTCCCAATAGATTGTTTTCTAAAATTTGGGTCGTGGTGCTAAAAAGTTTAAGCACTATCTAGAGTACCTACATATAATTTTTTAGAACTTTTTTTTTAACAATAAACATGATGCCAGTAACAAAGTATCATAGAAATTATGATTTTAAATATTGAAATAGGTTATTAAAAAGATTCTAAAAAATGTATTTATTTTTGAATTGAAAGCGAGATTAATATAATTTTTGTTAAAATAAAAATGCAAAATACAACAATCCGCCATGTTAAATGAAACACCAATCGGAGCGAATGATGTCACGCATCAGTAAACATCAAAAGTGATTGAATTTTAATTTTAGACAAATATCAATTCCTCTTACAAGATTATTAGGTACATATCTTATGTTGGAATTCATTTTTAACACACAAAATAATTAAATTCTTATCTAACTCTGAATGTTTGATTATTGTTAACAAGGAGTATGACGTCACAACTCTGAAATGACACCTGCGAGTGTTTTGGCGTCAAATTCATAATTAGTTTTAAAAGAGTCAATTTTTGCGATTAACCTTTATTTTCTGCAGAAATAAGTATTCTTTTGGAAATAGGAGATACGTAAAATTTTCATAGAATAGTTTTAATTAGTCATCATGCCTATTGTATAGTCAACTACCAATACATATAAAAACTAGCCGTCGTTTCCAATTTTACCTGGGGATATAAAATTAAACTATATAAGGTATAATGTCGTGGGGTTGAATTTCGGAAAATCCTTTCTTTCAGATCTTATTCACGTCAAGACGCTTCGATTAGCACCCCAACGAAGTCAATAGCATTTTTATTCGCGAGATTTCGTCCCGGAAAAAAATGACACGTACATACAGATATTTTTCTGAAAATAGTGTAAATATACTCTAATGACCTTGAAACATGAAAATATGTCAAAATTTTTGATTTCGATTTTCGAACCAATTACAATAACTTCCTATTGGGAAGTTAACTAGCAGCTATTCATAATACATTCACACTATACACATACATATTACATTTTAAAATAGAACATTAAACATCATCATAAAAATAACAACAACAAAAAAACTAATCGATATTAAATATCCAAACAGACATCACTGGCAGTCATCATCAGTGCCATCTACAACACCGGACATCGCTGCAGACAGGAAGCGATGTCCGCCCCCCCCTGTCCTCCCCGCCCAATCCCTTCACTATAAACCCCTTCCTGTGTAATATATACGGCGTCGTCTTTGGAAGTTGCACGGGTTGTGTGGGGTGGGCTCTCGTATACACACATGCACAGTATCGATGTACATACACTGTGTGTGTATATATATGTAGGGTAATGCGAGCTGCCCGCCATCTGACGGGAAATGAAGGCAACATTCGATGGAACCGTCACCATTTCCTATGTCATCATATCACACGTATTTTAAATACATGTGTATGTGTGTGTGTGTGACGTGGGAAACTATGTCATTAGATTATGTCGATAATAGATTTGAAACGTTTAATGCTATAATTATTGATATTGTCGTTTAAAATTTGTTGCTTGTTCTATTTCGAGTTTCATAAAACAGTTATTAGTTTTTGACTACTAGGTTGTATCGATACTAAAATGATGTTTTTTTTTTCATCTGATGAAATAAAAAGTTATTTATTAGTGGTTACCGGGTGATTTGACCGTACGAATCACGACTCGTAAGGTCAAATCACCCGGGAACCACTGCAAACTTAAATGAAATAGAGTATAGTAGATAGGCAATAATGTCTTTTTTTCAAAATTTTTGTTTTTGGGACCGTTAGATTCAACAGGTAACTGAGGGAAAAGTTTATGGTTTGCTAGCATGATCCAATGATACAAGGTCCGCTGGACAATTCATTTGTTTATACTGTGACGTCATCGCCAAGAAATTTTTCTAATATGGAATTTGTGACAAACGGAATGTCAATAAATAAGCGACCAATACTGTTTACATAGTAGTTATTTTTTAATTTTTTATTTGATTTAATTCTTCATAAATTATTTTGAAGCACAACACATAAATTTCTTATCGATGTATTACGTCATCGACAAGAAATATATATAAAATGTCGACTGTCAAAATATTCACAGCAGATCTTGGTTTATTGGATCATGGTTTACTTGCAAGATATAGCTTTTTTTCTTGCAGGCACCCGTGAGGCCCAAAAAAGCCTTAATTCACATACTTTGCGTTTTGATGATGATGGAATAATACCCATAATCATTTTGTACCCTAAGGCGAAAGATTTTGTAAATGTCTATAATTTTATAATGGTTGTAGGAAATTATATTATATTTGTATGTATCATATACACTGCCGTGCAAAAGTCTTTGGAAATTCATTTTTTTGCGTATTGTAAATATAATACCGCAAAAATGGTTGATAAAAAATCTTAAATGTTGATAAGAGTAGGGGAAGGTGGGGTAAGACGGGGTAGCGAGGTAAGATGGGGACCGTAACAAAACTGATGATACAATGTAGCTAGAATTGTTCTTCTATGGCCATTTGACGTTATTTAGCAGAAGTTATTTTTTAAAATTTTTAGTGGTTAGATTCATTAGATCTAATTTTTGAGGTATATAAAGTGCGTGACTGTTCAAAATGTATGGTGTACAAGATGTATGTCATATTTTTTTATTGATATTTGTTTATTTTACTATTATAATGACATTAACTCGTTCCGGTTTGCTTCGATTTATAACCTCAAAAAAAAAATACAACTTGGGAATCCAGTTTGGGAAAGATGGGGTACCTACTTGCGGGTAAGATGGGGTGGGTATGATTCTTTGGATAACACAAATTTCGATCTGGTTAACCCGAAACAATTAATACCGTATCCACGAATTTCCGAAAAAAGGCCAAGACAAGTTCGAAGAAGAGGAAAAACAGCTATTATTACTGCGTCTCCGTATAAAACAGAGTTAGAGGAAAGACAAAACAGTAAGAAACCAAAACCAAAGGTAACAAATAAAAAGAAACTGAAAAAAACAAATAAAAGATCTAAAAGAACCAAGAAAGCTGATGAGTTCTGAGGACGAAGATACAGAATGTCTGTACTGCCTCGGCTTGTATTATGAGTCTGTACCCCATCTTACCCAAGGGGGTACCCCATCTTGCCCTATAGGTGGGGCAAGATGGTGCAAATTAGTTATTTTTTTCAAGTTGATATTTCTATAAGAAGAATTATATTTTTTTGTTTTCACTGATTAGAATTTAAGGAAGAAAGACTGATTATTTTCTTAATAAAAGTTCCTACAATGTGCAATCAAAAATAAAGGGTTTTATTTATGAAATACCTTAAGGTCCCCGTCTTACCCCACCTTCCCCTACTTAATTACAATTTTTGTAATAATCCTAGCATATCTAAAATACAGCATTTACTATTTTCCATGTTAAGGCAAATTTTTGAATTATATGCCTGAAAAGTCAGATTTACTCAAGTTGAAAGTATTAGTGTCTTTCAAACTAACGAGAAATTGTTTTTTTATTATTTTGACTGCGAGTAAACATATTCTTTTCGCTATTTCGGGGATTTTTATTGACTGAAATCTGTATATTTACATTCAAAATCACAGGGTGTCCAAAGACTTTTGCAAGGCAATGTATTTACAAGAAAATATTGTGTTAGTAAAGTAACAAAACGCAAGTTAAAAAAACGCTAGCCGTAGACAATCTAGCATATATTTCCTTGAAAACATTTATACTCCGGTAGTAGAAGAGGAACACGGCGAAGTATAGAACCACGTTGAGGATTTGGAACCGGCGAGTCTAACAACAAAAGTAAAAAGCACTCTAACGAACAGAAATGAAGTAGCAGAATAACAAGCAAAGTTTTCAAGAACCAAGTTTAAAGAGTGGAATTATTTTTAGGCAGCTCTCTTTTTGATTCATTTATGTACAATCAGTAGCGGTACGTGCACTTAATTTAACTCGTTTGTTACATAGGTATTCATTTAAAAGTTATCTTGTATACTAAATAAATACTAGCTAACTTGCTCGGTGTAATCCAAATGGATATCGGAATGTCACTTCGCATAAGTACCTATATAGTATACGTATATAGTTTGAAACATGAAAGATGATCGGTTCGACAATGTAATTTCAATGCTTAGTCCGGTCATCTTTCATGTTACAGACTATACAATAGGATCTCTTTTTACGCAGATTATGAAAATTCTGGGATTCCCCGTTTTGGCGAATAGGGTTTATGTTTGGCACGACAGTGCTGAACCAACCTGTATATCAAAAGCGCTCTAGATAAATAAATGTTGATTAGATGAAAAATTACATGATAAATAATAAAATTTATTGTTTATATAGTTATTTATGATTTTCTTTCTTGTTTTCTTTTCTTTAAGTTGATTTTTCTATGACAAGTTGATGTTTGACACATAAAATATTGCTCAAAAATTTTGAATTTAGCTTTCATTAAAAATATGTTTATTATACAGAAAATGATGTGAAAAGTTGAATTTTTCAAACCGCAGGTCTGTATCTTATAAACTTCTCGAGATATGGCCTCTCAAAATTTTGTTTTTTTCAAATTTTTTGAGAAAAATGGCTATAACTTCTGAACGTGTGGTCGTATTTGATTTTTGTTGACGGATTTAGAATCAGCGTGTCAAAATCTATATAATGACATGTATAATACTTTAAAATCCGACAAAAATTTTTTTGCCAAAAATCGACATATTTTTAAGGTATACCCCTTTGAATATTTTCGATTTTTCGTAAAAAAAATTTCTCGAGTTTTGAAGTAATATACATGTCATTATATAAATTTTGACACACTGATTACTATTCCGTCAACAAAAATTAAATCTGACCACACGTTCAAAAGTTACAGCCATTTTTCCCAAAAAATTTGTCATGTAATTTTTAATTTAATCCATATTCATTTAAATAGAGCGCTTTTGATTTATGTACATATTATATACATTCAAATTCGTTAATGTATCTATTGGTCATTATTTTTAAATTGTCAGGTATTATTAATTTATTAAGATAACCCCTGAGTATAAAGTTTAATATCAAGATTTTTCTTTAATATAAATTTTTCTGACATTTTATCTAATTTATTTTTTATTTAAAATTATGAACGCCACTGCGAATTGTATATTTTATGATTTCTTAAGAGATTCTTATCAAGTTTTGTATTTATTTATAATACATGAATTTCTTTGGATGGTTTCTTAACGAAGATCATTGAATAATTGATTTTGATCTCATTCAATATATAATTATGTTTCACATTTCTCTAATTATGTTTGTGGTACTCGTAGGTACTTATTTAATAAATGTATTTGTGTTTTCATATTCTAATATTTGACAAGTGCAATGCAATAATTCCAATTTAAATAATATTAACTTGAAAGATATAGTTAATAGAAAATGTCAATTTAAAATATTTAGTTTAGTAAAGTTTAAAAATAGCACATTCGTTATTTTTCGTTGTTTTATAGAATTATCATTTATATAACAACACTAAGCTTTCGCTCATATCCGGTATTACAGACTAGCTAGTATAAATTTGCTAACTTGCAAGCACTTTCAAACGGAGTATCAAACTTATATGACAGTTCTCTTTTAGTTTTTAACAGATAGTTACATGCGCAGTAAGTTGGTTTTATCATTTTTACTCAGGGTTAGTAAATATACTTTACATACCTTTGTTTTGACTTACTATGTCATATAAGTTATTATGTCTGTCATAAATTTGATACCCCATTTGAAAGTGTTAGCATATTTTGTTAAAAATTACAAAAATAACACCATCATGATTTTATCATTATCTAACAGCTTCGAATTGTCAATAGTTGATATCTTAGCAGGTTTATCGTATCTCCAATGGCCTAATGACCTTCCCCACGCCTCCGTATTTACCCTTCCCCCTCCCCTTCTACCGCTGCCGCCGCGACGGCCGGCGTCCTCGTTTAATTACAGACACAGTAATTATGTACTTGATGTAATTTCCTTAGCGTTTGTTCAAAAAGTTTAAATTACTTTATATGCCGTCAGGGGTAAATCGGTCAAATGCAGCCACGGGCACTGTTTGAACTGTCTGGAGGAACCGACCGCTTCTTATTCTTCTTCTGGTATATATACATTTTTCATTTATAGTAATGGTTAGATTTTGCAAAAAATTTTTTTTTCAAATATGAAAATTGAAATGATCCTATCACTTATATAAAAAATAACGGTGGGCAAACTGTATACCTAATTGGAAACATTAAAAAAATCTAATAATCCTGTCTTTATAGGGTAAATTTTTAAAATTTTGTGATTTGCTTATTGTTTCCGTCAACTGAAATATGAATGTTAAGAAGTTTGGCCAACGATATTTGCTCCAGTTCTGCCATTTAGATGCGTTATATTAAATTTTTCATCCACCACTTCTAATTTCATATAACTGTTGCCCAAAATCATAACTATGTATATAATAAAATTCGCAAGTGATATTAATTTATCCACCATTTTTTAATTGCCATTTTCGTTAAACTAATGTCAAAATCGTCAGCATTGTGCTAATGAGGTTAAACTTTCGAATGTGTTTTCTACCCTTAAAACGTTTTGTTAGCCAAAATAAAAAAAAATAATAATGTTTTTTGATGTACTACGTGTGTGCAAAGTGTGGCACTTGGGTAGCGTTACTTGTAAGTTATCTAGTTGATTCTATTATGTCAATGATTTTTCATACAAGATACATTTTGAGAATCACTTACTATTAGAATAACAAACGCCATGCACTCATAAACCGATTGTGAAACGTCACAAAAAATAAAACGGCGTTGCAAAACAGCGTCGTCAGTAACTACGACTGAGACAAATCCCCGGAGAAGAACAGCAAGAAGAAGAAGAATATTACTGGTTGGAAGTTGGCGGCGCAAAACAAGCTCATTGTAGCATATTAAAGTTCCTTGTAATAAATATCAAAGTTAAAGGTCGTCTTGTTAATCATGGTACATAATATAAAGCCTCAAAGATAACATAAACTGCTTTGAAGCGGATGAGATCCCATTGAGACTTTTGTGGTTCATGGCATGGGTGTAGATGCGAATTCATCACGTCCGAAAATCTTAACGATTCTCGTATCTCTTTTGTCTACGGATAAGGAATTCATGACATTCTATCTATGTTACCACGGTACTTAAATTTGTTAGTGTCATGTGTTATTTACCGTTTTAATTATTTATTATATAACATTATGTAGTTATTTCTTTAGAATCAATTATTGAAAAGGGGTATTAAAAAACAATGAATTATTATTTTTTTCATTCAAAATGGTGGGGGGGGGGTATTTTCTCGTAGTCCCACAAAAAATGAATATGTTTTTTTTTTTTTTTTGAAGAATAATACAAATTGTAAATTTCCTTTTTTACCGACTTCAGAAAAGGAAGAGATTCTTAATTCAGCTGTGAAAATATTTTTATGTATGTTAAGGCATAACATCGATCAATATGCACCGATCTGTATGATTTTTTGTTTATTTGAAAGAATATATTCCCGAGGTGGTCCCATAGAAATATCACCAGTATCAGACTTCAAAAAGGAGGTTCTCAAATTGGCTAAGGATATTTTTTTATGTATATTAAATTATAATTTCGACAAATATGCCTCGATTTGTATGATTTTTTTGTTTGTTTGAAAGAGTATCTTTTTGGGGTGGTCTCATATAAATTTCAACAGAATTTGACATTAAATTTCGAAGATATGCCACTCAAAAGGGAAAAAAGGAAAAAAATAGACTAATTAAAAAAAACATTGAAAATATCAGAATATTTAATAATTCAATTCAACAATATTTGATGACATTTTTTAGCCAATAAAAAAAGAAAAAAGATCTTTTAAAAGCGCTAAAATATTTGCAAAAGTGAACTCTGCTTGTTTTTATAAAAAAAATTATGTAAAAAGCTTTCACAATTATTTTTGTTATTTATTCATTAAACATATAACTCACATTTTAAATTCATATGACTTAAAAAATAATAATAAATAAAAATATCGTCAGATATGACCTACAGGTTAGTTTTTATTCAATATTAAAGTTTATATAATTTAAAACTGTTAATAGATTTGGTTTCGAAACGATAAAAATATAAAGTTCAAACCAGATCGCCTAATGATATTAACAAATACTACACTATAAACAAAATAACTCCACTTCACTAATTAGCAAAAAAGGATATAGACAGAGCAAGCAGAAGTGGCAAAAGCGTATATATAATAATTTTATATACGCTCGCCCCTGATACAAAATTGAATCTTCAAACAAGTCAAATCCCATCTCACGGAGTCTTGTCTCAGCGAGCTAATGAACTGTGTTTCGTAGCTTTGCGCCATCTAGCTACTTATCGGGGAAAACACATAAATGCCTTCTCTGTTAGGTTCACCTGCAGCAGTGGCGTCAATACAGATTTTTTTTTATTTTAAACCCTCTTCCCTCAAAAAAGTTTTTTTGTGAAGTCTTATTCAAAGAATGTACTATGCGATGCTCTAGAAAATAGAAAGAGAAAGAATGTGTTTTTTGTTTTGTTTATGGCCTTTCACGCGTTTCCCAGTATTTTCTCTCTTTCTACTTGCTAGTATATCATATAAAACGTTCTCTGCTTTGCTATTAGGTATATTGCTTCAAATACTCGCAAAAGTGATATTTAGAAGACAATTTTTTTTTAAATTGTTTACGAAATTTAAAAAAAAACGATTGGAACATATTTATATATAAGTATTTTTAATTTTTCCTTATATATTTGCGTAGATAGTGTTTTGTCTGTCTGGCTGTCTGTTTGTTACCATTTCACGGCTAAACCACTGAACAGATCTTGATGAAATTTGGCAGGGAGATAGCTTTAAACCTGAGGAAGGACATAGACTACTTTGTATTCTAAATTTATTAGATAAAAAATGGATAAGTGACATTTGTACGCGCGATAAGTTAAACTTTTTTGGTGTGCAAATCTAGCGTGCAAATGTGTAACTAAAAACCTGTTTTTATCGACTATACCATAACAGAAATCTGTAAATTTAACGCGAATAACAGCTATTAATTTATAATACAAACAAAAACTATTAACATCAAATTATTTATGTATAAAAATTTATGAAAATTATTTTAATATGAATATTCAAAAATCAACAAAAAGAAATGTCGAAAGATAAATTTTTAACAGTACAAAAATTAAAGCATGTAGGAAAGATTTAAAATTTATATTTAAAATACATCCTACAATCAACTAGTAACTAAACTCCCATTTCCCCGCACTACGAGACCGCCACTGTATTAAAAGACAGAAAACATGAGACGCGAAACGTTTGATAAAGCACAGAACTTTTCGCACATTTTATTATTAAATTATGAAAAATGTTTAAATATTTATCTTTTTGGGTTCTTTCTGCTGTCATTTTAGCTCGATTTTCTCGGCGTAATGCTTGCGGATGATAAATGGGCGTTAAAAATAAGTGTGTTTCGGATTCGCGGATGAAAATGAAATAAATGATTATTTAATAAACTGCCGTAATGTCGACTTGTTTATTCACAGATGGATGGACGTCAATTAGCATGCGGGGATTATTGTGTATATAATATTTCACTGTGATAATTATCTCTCTTGTTAGAATAAAGCATATTTTTCTGTACTGTTTTGAAATAGACCGTTTTATATTATATAGACATTAGTGTGGCAGGATTTTGACTATTTTTTTTCGGTCTCAAGTGAACATTTTATAGTTTTTCATATATTGAAAAGCACCTTAAAATTTTAGTATGATTAAACATTTTAAGGGGTCACTCATGAATTTCAAAAATCGTAAATAAAAAAAAATATTTTATTAAATTTTCACTATCTGATCTTTTTATCATTGGGACCGGTGTTACCCGGGTTAATATCCACAAATAATATACCTTAATTAATGAAATATTGAAACCGTAATTTATAGAAAACTGAATCAATCCCTGATCTCAACGTCATAAGTTACCTAAAAATTGTAATAGGTACACTTTTGAGATTTCTAATTTTGGGTTTGTAGTTTTTAATAAAAACATAAATTCTACATTAGGTGGTGCATAGTTTAACACTTTAAGAAGCTAGTGCCACACCAAAACGTAATACTTAAAATTTAAACCTAACATAAACTCTTCAACGAATTAAACAAATTTGTAATTGATAAAATAGGTTGCAATTACATATAAATGTCACATACATATTTTTTAATTTTTGGAATACAATTTTTGGAATATAAAGTAGCCTATGTCCTTTTTTAGGATACAAGCTATCTGCCTGCTAATTTTCATCAAGATCGGTTTAGCAGTTTAGCCGTGAAAATGTATCAAACAAACAGACAGACAGATACACATTTTCATTCATAATTAGTACGTATAAATAAAAACATTTCATTCAGTTCTGAATCGATTTCATAAACAACTGGCTTAACCAGTCATGATATAGAAACAACCAATATCCAAGTCAGCTGCTAATGGATTCCCAATCTCCATTTCAGACACTAAATACGTGATGCCCGGCCTTGGGAAACACCTGGCAGGCGATATGGTCCCTGATGGGCACGGACGGATGATATGACAGCCATCAGTGATTCATGAATTTAATAAAGAAACGCTCCCCAATCCCGACATCTCACGATTTTTTTACGCAGGTATACAGTAGTATTAAAAATGTTTTTTTTTAATCCAAATTAGAATATAACAATTTATTTATTATGTTTTATTTCGTACCATTGGCATCGAAAGTTATCTTCCACCCTAAAGGTGAGAATCGTTTATAACAAATTGGAAAATATTTAGACTAGCATCATCGCTTATATTTTTCTAGGGTGGATCTCTTAAATAAAACACGTCCATTTCATTAATTAATTTTATATCAAGTTTAAATATTACAAAAATTCGGAATATCATATATTTATTGTCACAGAATTTACTTTTATACAATTTTTAATATATTACATCATAATTTAATAGCACAAATATATATGACTACTATAAATGGAGAGTGCTTATTTATCTAGCAAATGAGTTTCAAAATATCTGTCTTTATTTGGTACATGGAGAAATGATTTAAGTATTGTTCATATCATAAAAAATGACCGGAGCGGTAAGGGAAAGAAATCCGAACTGACGTCCATTGGCGTAGTCAAACACAAATACATTTATAGACTATATGAATGTTAGATTACCATTAAAAAATAATATTAATTATAGGAGTATCCGCTACTGACTTGAGTCTGTGGGCTCGTCCAGTTCATAACTCAACAGAACGCAGCACATCTAATACTACAACTTAAGCGATCGACTATAGTATTTAGTATAAAGAAATCGGCACACAGAAATACTCTTTATTTTAACAAATTATGTAACATTTCGAGTAAGAAGCTTCATATGCATAATGACATGTGATTACATTCCTAAGCCCGGTCATTTTTTATGGACAGTATTATATTGAGTTAACTATACATGCAACAGTTAAAACAAAATAGATTAATTGATGAGGACAACAATAAACAAAAAGTTGAAGTGTCACTGTTGTAAAGTTTTACTGCTTTTGGCCACTTTTTTACCGATTGGGAAATGATAGAAGAAGTTGGAATAATGGCGAAATGGTTGATGATAAGAAATTTATTTTAGATTTGTTTTTAAATTTGTTTTCAAAGGTCAAATGTCAGTATTACTTGTACATTTGAAAGAGCAAGTGAATTTGAATTGATTATACGGTATGATTTATTTTTAAACTTGGAAAATTCAAATTAAAGATATTTGCTATAAAATATTAGATGCATAAAAAACATTATATGTAATCTTCTAGGTTAAAGTAAAATTCAATCCAAGAACTTACAATAGTGCATTATTAAATCTTTAGAAAAAATATAATTTAACAAATTTTCAGTTTGTTACCCCTGCATACTGTAGTATACATAATATGGATAAATTTGTAGGTTATGTCTATACAATGAAAAGATATTTTTTTAATCGTATGCTGTTTTATAGGCTATATATAAAATAAGTCATGTTCATAGTTTTTAGACTTTTTGTCTGTCTATTTGGTCCAAATGATCACGAAAACTACAGGACTAATTTTAATGAGACTTTCACTTTGTATTAAGGAAAATATACAATTAATATTTTCTAATCAAAAATAAAATTAATATTGAATAAGTAGATCAGACATGTTTTAAGAAAATATTTGCAATTGATATTTTCCAATAAAATTCTATAAAAAAAAGTAATATAATTATCATTAGCAAAGACATGGGGAAATTCAATCAAACTCAATATTGTTTCCAAAACCACAAAAAATAATGAATGAAAAATCCCCCATAAAAATTATACCAACATTACCATAAACAATACAATTGGAGCAACAATTATGACTATACGGTTTACAACTATAGCATTTACGATATTGCGTAGCTAATTATATCGATTCACAAGTGAAACGTCTAGCAAAGAGAAAGAGGATGACATGGAAGCCCGTGATGTCGTTTACTTTACGACTGACGTACACGCAACATTGTGTGCTCTAGTGGTTATCAAAATTTAGACGTGCATTAAGGGTTGTAATCAGAGGCCTGGATATGAATTTATTTATTATAACTGTAACCCGCGATTTCGTCTACGTGGAATTTAATTTTTTTTCATACCATATCGATTTTTCGGAATGCAAATTAGCCTTTATCCTTCCTCAGGATGCAAGCTATCTCTTTGCCTTATTTCATCAAAATCGGTTCAGCTGTTTAGCCGCGAAAAGTTAACAAAATATACAAAGTTACTTTAGCATTTATAATATTATTAGTTATTTTTACCCTAGAGTTGGCCTTTCCATAAAACGTGAGTAGGTGCGTGGTGAGCATTTTACCGTCTATACTAAAATGCATTTTTTTTCAAATACCACAAAATATATTATTAAAAGTTTATTAAAGGACCATAATAAAGCATTTACTATTGGAAAAAGTAAAATTTATTAATTCAATGTTATAAGTTTTAATTCACTTTGACTTTGAATCATCTTTGGTAAAATTGCCGTTTTTTAGGAACATATTTGGAACGGAAATATAAAATTATATGTTTTCACTATCTACAGCATATTCTTTTAGTAAAGTAGAGCATAGAAGAATCAAATCACCCACTTTGTATCATCAGAGGACCGATCATTACTGGTTAGCAAATTGCCGCCGAATGACACCATGTGGTAATAACCCTCTCGTCCCGACGGCCACTGTGCACTAAGTAAGCTCAAACTAACAACAGAGGTAGGTGAAGAGATGGGTGCTAGCTACTAAGAAGCTTGACCTTGGCTAGCAAACAGTTGAAAAAAGAATGATAGTTTTTTATCGAAGGCGGCAAAATGCTTATTTAGGGTTAATAAATTTTTTGGAGTACAATTTCTCGAGATATAAAATAGCCTATGTCCTTCCTCAAGATGTAAGCTATCTCTATGCCAAATTTCATCAAGATCGGTTCAGTGGTTTAGCCGTGAAAAGGTAACAAACACTTTCACATATGGATAGTAAAAATAAGAATAAAAAACATAAAAGTAAGATTGAAAAAGAATAAAGTTTAATATCTAGACTGTTGCTTTAATAAATTCTGCAATGTTCAATGTCATGTAAGAAAATATACAGCAAAAAACAACAGTCATTGTTATTTTACGTAGATTGTATGATCGATGGACTTATTATTAATGTTTTCTTGTTTACTTTGAACCATTATTTATTGTTATACATGGCACACTTTGATAAATATATTAAAGTTTTCGTTTTATCATACACATAAAAAATATTCAAAATTATAAATTCATTTAAAGGATAGTTTTCAAAATTAATTAATCAAACAAAAGTAAAAATAACGAATATACAAGTAGGTAGTTAAAAGATTTTATATAAGAAACTAAATTGTATGCTATCGTATTTACAAAAAAAAACTTGTAAACTTTTTTCTGTGTTTTGATTGTTGTTATTATAATGGATGTAGAACAATTGAATAATTTATCTTGATATTTTTCTTTTCTTTAACTTTTTGTGATTAAAATATTTATGAGATGTAACCATGTTTTATCTCCTTTTCTTTTTATAAAAAAAATGTCCATTAATAACTATGTCATAGGATTCTTCTATTTTAATATTTTATCTTCTATTTTATGTTTACTTCTTTATGCGAATGCATAAAATGATTTATTTTTAACAAAAAAAAAACAGAAATTCAAAAAACACATTTTCCAATTTTGAATTAATTAAAACCATTGTGAAAAAGATAAATGATTTGTATTTTCAACTATTGTAAAAGTAAAGTAGCTTTCATTTAATAACTTTTAGGACGGGGGGGGGGGGGGGGGAGGTAAAAATTGTTATAAAAATCCAAAAAACAAAATTTGAAAATTTGAATTAATTAAAACCATTGTGAAAGGATAACTGATTATTTTTCATTTCCAACTATTGTAAAAAAGTTAAGAAGTTTCCATTTAATAATTAGCAATGCTTTTTTGAGTAGGAGGGAAGGGGGTACACATTGTTACTAAAATAAATTTTACCTTTTTTATTAGGTACTTATTTAACCATATTAATATTATAAATGAGAAGGTAATCCTTTATGTTTGTAACCATTACACGACTAAACCGCTGAACCGATCTTGATGAAATTTTGCAAGGAGATAGTTTGAATCTCGAGGAAGGACATAGGCTACTTTGTGTCCCGAAAAATGATTCAAATTACACGCGAACGAAGTTATAGAAAACAGCTATAAAATAAATAAAAAAAATTTAATAGAAAATACAATTCATTATTTTTCACGAATCTATGTTATTATTATTATGAATTAGTTAAACTTTTTTTAAATTATGGGGGTTTACCTTACACTTAACGCATTACGTCTGGAAAGTGGGCTCCATGTCTCTGGCACTCCCTTTTTTGAAATTCGAATTTTATTATATGCAGTTCGTTTGTGCTTCGTTTGTGCACGTTTGTGCAGGAAATCCTTTCGTTTGTGCTTTAACCCTTTAGATGGTATTCACAAAAATCAAAAGGGGTGCTGTAGACATACGAGCCCCCCCTTTTTGAAATTCGA
This sequence comes from Sialis lutaria, assembly GCA_949319165.1. Taxonomy (NCBI): domain Eukaryota; kingdom Metazoa; phylum Arthropoda; class Insecta; order Megaloptera; family Sialidae; genus Sialis; species Sialis lutaria. The sequence goes on from OX439234.1 coordinate 32,057,762, forward strand.
ATATTATTATATGTAGTTCGTTTGTGCTTCGTTTGTGCACGATTGTGCAGAAATTTTCATCGATTGTGCTTTAACCCTTTACATGTTATTTATGTTTAAAAATACCGAAAACATGAATTTCGAAAAAGGGGGGGCTCGCATGTCTACGGCCCCCCATTTGATTTTTTTGAATATCTCCTAAGGGGTTAAAGCACAAACGAAAGGATTTCCTGCACAAACGTGTACGAACGAAGCACAAACGAACTGCATATAATAAAATTCGAATTGCAAAAAAGGGGGTGCCAGAGACATGGAGCTTGGAAAGTGAGGCAGGACGAAAATTACGTAATTAACGATGCTTACTTTACTTAGGACTTTGTAAGAACGTTTTCCGCAATATGGATACAATTGAACATTTATAATTTTTTTCTAACCACAATTACGATTAAAGGCTCTAGCCCATTAAGATGGTAAAAATCCCCCCTCAACGGATTTGGCTGAAATTAGGTACACTTATTTGTCATTATAAAAAAATAATTTCTCCCGAGTTACAAGACCTGAAACGCCCTCTGTCGTCCATAACCTCAAAAAATGTGTTTTTTCTTTAATATTTTTTTTCTCTGCGAGTTTTTAACCGAATTACTTGAAATTTGGACTGGTAATAGATTTTATAAAGATGAATGACCACATATTTTTAAAATTATTTTTGGCGCAAAATTTGAATTTTTATAGCAATAATAAAATTTAAAAGGGCCATATCTCGGCTCTCAGGGCCCATGTAGGCTAGATACTGCAATTACATGTGTATCTTATCAAAAACTAACATCTTGATTTTTTTCATAATTTTTGATTTGGTGCGCCGTCCTCAAAAATTCAAAAAACCGTATTTTTCTGATTTTTTAGTTTTTAATTAATGTGATGAAATTATAAATAAAATCTGTATAATAATATTTTCTCAAGAATGGCTTGCTCATAAAATGACCAAAAAAAATTATTGCCTCAAAAAAATTTCAAAAATCTCAAAAAAAGGTTTTCATCAATTAAATAAGCATTTAAATAAATATGAGTTAATCGTCCAGCAAAAGTTCTGTTTTTATTTGTATATATAAAGTTGGGCTAATTTTCTAATTGACCTCGACTACCCCCCCCCCCTATAGTACTCTCAATTCTAAGAAAAAACGCCCATGGAACTATACCTCTACATTTAACTTTAGTTCGCCGCATTTTTGATTGAAAAATTTATGTTTGATTCCCTTGAATTCAATATGTATACATGTTAATATACATGAAAAGTTACAATTTTGCATTGATTTTTTTTAGCAAAACAGCAACCCAATGGTTCTTGGGTACGAGGATTCCGAATTTGACATCCATTTTTTTATTTTATTCTTGAGCGTCACCTGGTAGCCCAAGCAATAGACTGAAAAAAGAGGTCAAACTAAGAAAAAAAATACACCAAACTGAATTTTGGTGGAGACTTTTATTTTGATATTCTAAGCATAAACTAAAAAATAGCCCTAATTTTGGCAATGGGTTTTCGTTTTTAAGGGGTGAATAGGGCAAATTATATTTTAAAAATATTAATATTTTAACCAATGAAAATCGTTTCTTACCCCTAAATATTACCGACATTCATTGGTTAAAAAAGTAATATTTAAAAAAATTATGGTTGATCATTATTTTTTAGAACTTCAAGAACAATTTGAGGCCAATCAGGATTTTAACAAAAAGTATTAATTTTTAAAATAATTTCTCCGAAATAGCATCTTTACGTCTTTTAAACCCTCGAGAAAGAGTATTCCATATACAAATTCTGTATTTGTGGTACCAATCGATTCGTCTATCGTGATAGTGTCTCCAACAAATATCAATCATAAAAACACCCCGTCATCGATTTTGTGAAAAATTGAAAAAATGTTTGGAAACGTGGTTTTCATCCTTCAACATTTATTTTAAGGGAGTCGCACCACTTTTCACCAGACCGAGTTATACGATTATTCGAATTATACGCCCAAAAATCTATAATAATCAACCATAAAATTGCTTGCCCCTATAAATTCGGGATTTTCACTGCGCTCTTAATTATAAATATCTTATTTGTGTAGAATTTTATAAGCTACAATTTTCTTCATAACTATGTTCCTTGAAAAATTGGTAATTTTTGAGATATTTGCAAATAAAATATAATTTGCCCCATTTACCCCTTAAAAACGAAAATTAGGGCTATTTTTTAGTTTATGCTTAGAATATCAAAATAAAAGTCTCCACCAAAATTCAGTTTGGTGTATTTTTTTCTTAGTTTGACCTCTTTTTTCAGTCTATTGCTTGGGCTACCAGGTGACGCTCAAGAATAAAATAAAAAAATGGATGTCAAATTCGGAATCCTCGTACCCAAGAACCATTGGGTTGCTGTTTTGCTAAAAAAAATCAATGCAAAATTGTAACTTTTCATGTATATTAACATGTATACATATTGAATTCAAGGGAATCAAACATAAATTTTTCAATCAAAAATGCGGCGAACTAAAGTTAAATGTAGAGGTATAGTTCCATGGGCGTTTTTTCTTAGAATTGAGAGTACTATAGGGGGGGGGGGGTAGTCGAGGTCAATTAGAAAATTAGCCCAACTTTATATATACAAATAAAAACATAACTTTTGCTGGACGATTAACTCATATTTATTTAAATGCTTATTTAATTGATGAAAACCTTTTTTTGAGATTTTTGAAATTTTTTTGAGGCAATAATTTTTTTTGGTCATTTTATGAGCAAGCCATTCTTGAGAAAATATTATTATACAGATTTTATTTATAATTTCATCACATTAATTAAAAACTAAAAAATCAGAAAAATACGGTTTTTTGAATTTTTGAGGACGGCGCACCAAATCAAAAATTATGAAAAAAATCAAGATGTTAGTTTTTGATAAGATACACATGTAATTGCAGTATCTAGCCTACATGGGCCCTGAGAGCCGAGATATGGCCCTTTTAAATTTTATTATTGCTATAAAAATTCAAATTTCGCGCCAAAAATAATTTTAAAAATATGTGGTCATTCATCTTTATAAAATCTATTACCAGTCCAAATTTCAAGTAATTCGGTTAAAAACTCGCAGAGAAAAAAAATATTAAAGAAAAAACACATTTTTTGAGGTTATGGACGACAGAGGGCGTTTCAGGTCTTGTAACTCGGGAGAAATTATTTTTTTATAATGACAAATAAGTGTACCTAATTTCAGCCAAATCCGTTGAGGGGGGATTTTTACCATCTTAATGGGCTAGAGCCTTTATAAATATTCATTGCTTATTTAAGTTTTTATTAAAGTCAATCTATGTTTTTTTAAACCGATAATAAAAAACCACGAAAAAAATCAATCATTAATATAAAAGTTTTATCAAAAAAATTCAATGAATATAATGGAAAAATTTACCTCCGTATTAAGTCCAATTATTTTTTTCACGATTGTTTTACGACATGGCGTGCTCGTGGCATATAATTTGCTATCGACAATTCCGTGAAAAATGTTTCTTTCTCAGAATCTGAAGCAAGCATATCGAAGTTAGAGAACTGATTACTTTTGCGTTGATTTAAGTTTTGTATTATGGAAAAATTTATACGTATATAATATATATTCCTTACATTTCTGATACATTAAATAATATTTATATAATGTTATTTGATAATTAATCAATAATATTTATTATATTTTATGCAAATACGTTATTCTAAAAAATAGATTAGATTTCAAATACAAAATTAAATCGTTATATTTTTTACTAATTATTTTCAAGGACTTTGTTTCCTTGTAAAGTATGAATCATTCAAAAGACTAAACGACTATCTCCTCCTGTCATTAATTTACTAACTTATATACATTAAACCCTGATGGTTTTAGGAACTCCAAGTATCTGGAAGATAGAGTTTTTTTTTCCATTCAAAATATAAAGCAAGTGATATCTGCCAAATTCTAGGTTACTGAACATTGTGAGTTAAACTATAGATACCAATTGTTTTTGAAATCAGTTTGATGTTTGCCTGCTAAATATCTATTTTTACGTCAGTTTTATTATTACATTTGCCATCTTAAGTTTATATGTGTTGCTTGCGATAAAAGAAGCAAATTGACGCAAAAAAAACTGATCTGAAAGAAAAATTAGGTATTGTACGTACCATTAAAGAAGACCGGTGCAGGATGGGTAGGAAATCTGAAGTGACGTCAGTCCAAAGACATAATCAAATACAAATACATTTATAGAATAGATGCATTCTAGATTACCATTAAAAATTAAGAATAAACATTAAAAATCATTATTGGAATATCTACCACTGCTTTGATCGTCCAGTTCATTTCTCAATAGAACGTCGCACATCTAACACTACAACTTAAGTGGTCGACTATAGCATTTAGTATAAAGAGAGCGGCACACAAAAATACTCTATATTTTAACAGACTATGTAACATTTCGAGTAAGACGCTTCATGTGATTACATTCCTAAACCCGGTCTTTTTACATGATATGGAGAATAATTCATTAGATTAATCAAAAGAATGCATGGACGCTTTCAAATTTTTTTGATGTTAGCAAAAACAATTGGGGCTCAACAAGCCAATAAACCAAATATTAACTAAATAATTTTGAACTAATTGTTAGGATATCATAAACTTAACTGCATTAATATACATAAAGCTACTTCGATTGCAAAGGAAATATATAAGCTTCTAATAAAGCAATATAATACTACCATAAACAAACACGCACACACGCATGCACGCACACACACACACACACACACACACATACATATCTATATATACATGCAAAGAATTTTCCTAGTGGAAACACATTAGCTAAATCGCGTGGAGACATCGGCGATCGGGCGGCGCGGTTTGCAGGGCGTCTGAGTGTACACAGCGCGGTTGTGGAGAGGGGCAGGGGTTGAGGGAGTGAGGCTCTCGCATCTCAAATCCGCCAATCGAGGCGCAAATGAAATACAGTGAGAACATTAATCCCTCCAGAACGAGGCCCAGATTACGAAACTTTCAGCGAACTCCAATTGCCAACGCTTTGTTCTCTCTACTTTGCAAAATAAAAACAAACTCGTTTAAAGTTTGGATAGATTACCCTTTGCACCAGTGGCGGAGGAATTGAAAAAAATGTATACAATGTTGTTTGTGTTTATTCTTTGGTACATTTTTTTCAACAGCGTTGCTATTATTGTTACTCAAACTAAAAATGTATGTCTTAACCATAATAAATTATTGTGGTTAGTGTACCTGCATTTAACCACAATTAATTATTGTGGTTAACGGTTCAGGTTAAGTGTCTAAGAAACCGCAGTTTCTCCGCTTTTCCAGTAATAATTATTATGTTAACCTTAATCAGATATATGGGATGGTTAAAGAAATTGGAGCATTGCATGCAAAAAGTTTTTAAATAGATTTTAATTTTAATAAATATTGTAAAAGGAACTTAAACGTAGAAAAAAGTTGTAAAATTATGTAATTTTATTTTTCTCAAATAGGGAAATTTATTGACATGTTTAAAGTATATTAATTTAATTTTTAAACCAAATTTGAAAATCATAAATGAAAAAAAATGTTGTCTGTCAAGATCCCTTTTCACAGGAACGGTTAAAGTGGTTGAAGGTATCAATTTGAAATTAAAATCAAATACTAAAGTCTACAGCCTCATAGTCTTGTAAAAATTTCAAGTTTCTAGTTCAATGGAATAAAAATATACGTCTTTTCAAAGCTTATTTTGATACTGACAGATTAACTCACTGATAGTGAAATTTGGTATGAAGAAAGGTCTCATAGCACAATAAAAAAAAAAACGAAAATTATGAATTTTAAATTCTTTAAGGAATTATTACGTGACAAAATTAACTTTATGACTACACGCCTTGGGAATCGAATCCATTGTCACACGTAATTAGCTATATATTGTTAATAATTAAGAGTTATTAATAACTAAACGGAACCTTCAAGGCACTAGTTTTACTCGCACTTTTATTTTAATTAAATTTTTATGAGATTGTTTTCGTCTTTTCATCTTTCAATATTCGTTGGGTGCAATGTAGGTAGTGGGGGAAACGAAATCGATCACAGCGCACAACGTGGCAAAAAATAACACTTTGGGTGGACTAACTGTCATTTTTAATAGGCTCGTTTTTAACTGAAAATAGAAAGATCAACATGGTTAACCCTACTATAGACTATGTGCAAGGGGGTTGAGTTAGAAATAATGTCGATGCGAGTGTTCGTGGTGAGCAATATTGTAAAATTATCGGCGCCAAAATTTGAGGTTATGCTGTCAATGTAAACGAATTAATTATTTCTCTGTTATACGTCATAATTAAAGAGAAAAAGATACCCATAATAAATAATTTTCACGTACCTTTTATGCTATATTATTTATATTATATGCAAATAGCTAAATTAAATGATATTTGTTTAATAAAAAATTTCACGGTATTAAACATTTAAACAATGATAAAAAGAGAGTTGAATCCATTCAATTCTTCTCTATTACCCGCTAGCGGCGCTAATAGACTTCGTGCACATAGCCAATAGTCATCAATAATCGTCTAAAATGTATATATTACGATATTTTATTGAAATTATTTGTTTGTTAGTACGCCAAAGTCCACCCAAGTTGCTACTTAAGTCCACCCGTTAGTTGGCGCTGTCATCGCGCACGCTGCGAATAGGTAAGGTTAAAATAATAACTAATAGAAAACAATTTCGGCTATCCTTGATTAAAACGAATAAATTTCGAAAAGAAATTTAAGCTTATAAAATAATATGTTTCTTTATTTTTATTCCACACCAACCTCACAGTCAACAAATGAAAAAGACAATATAAAAACCTATCCGTCGACCAAAAAAGAAAAAAAAAGCAGACACACTTGGAAGTGCATCCATTCCAGTTCTCTTTTTCCAATCACACCGGCGAGCGAATAATGATGATTCCTATAGCCATCGAGAGTGCGAATCGAGTGGATCGCCGCCACTATGTAACGCAAACAATCGCTCTACAGACGGGACGTGCGGTCAGGGAGCTTTGGGGTGACGGAGAATAGGGTCGGATTTAGTTACCTACGATAAAAAGGTGTAAATAATATGATGGTCATGATAATATAAAAAATATAACATTTTCAATAGATGTATAATTGTTTCATTTTTGGGATCTATCCCGCGCCGCATTTTATCATTATTCAACGTTTCGACCATCGTCTCGTAGTCTTCTTCAGGTCAGAAGTGAATTGTATGTAGTAAAAACGTTGACGTTTGCTATAATTTCCAATAGAATTTAAATACTCTATTTAACCGATTTCAAAAAAGAAGGTTCTTAATTCGACTGTGGATATTTTTTGGGTATAACTTCTACAAATATGCACCGATTTGAACGATTTTTTGTTGAAAGAGTTTACTTCCAAGGTGGTCCCATATAAATATTTTATCAAAATCTAACATTTGAATTCGAAAATACGCCACATAAAACGGATAAATAAAAATCATTAAAGAAATAAAATAAAACAGACTTAAAAATAATAATAATCATTTTTAAGTCGCTTCCTTTTAAAGACTTTTGTTTTCATAATTTCCTTAGTTATCACATTTTTAAAAGAAAATTTCAGTAACTGAATAAAATATTATTTATATCGACACAAAATTTTTAAATATGATGACTGTACGCTGAGATTAGGCTTTAAAGGTATTGTATAAGGAAAATAATAAATTCAAATAATACACGGTGCATACATAATTTTTACAAGCTTTTCAAAAAAATATATAATTCTTTGGCTACTCCAAAAATGCAAATGGATATCTTCGACCAAACTGAAGCAAATAAAATATTCAAAATTAATTGCAAGCCTCACGTGATACTCAAATAGCTTTACTTATGTCCGGTATCATAAAGGGGCTAGTAAAATATGCACTTTCAAATGAGGTATTAATTTTGTGATATTATCTATGGATTTGCTATGTAATTTAAAGCGGTGATAATTCAACGTATTGTAACACAGTTGGCGATTCTGACCGTACAAAATAATTTTCATAATATCAACACTGTTTTAATACCGTTGGTGTTTACATACAATGCGTGCGCGAAATTTGTCAAAGTCTTTATGATACTCCAAGACGACTGTCATATAAGTTTAATACCTCATTTGAAAGTGCTTACTAGCTCCTTTATGATACCAGAAATTAATCTACCGAATGGCATATATGATTCATTCCTTGCCATATTTGATCTAAATGAATTTCTGGCATAATAATATCAGGTTACAAGAATGAGTTGGAACTTTTCAGGTCCTAAGACTGTCTATTTTCACATATTAGTTAATCCGGGCCTGATAAAACATGATCCTATTTAAACTGGAGAGATTGAAATCATTCGCTTGGGCGGACGGTCGGCCCCAGGACTGACTGCATCCATCTGTCAATGCAGATCGAGTTTTTTTGTGAAATTGTTGCAAGCGGATTGATTTTCTTGTAGACGAAGCGATTCATTATTAGTGATTGAGGTGGTTTAATTTCTAGTCGGAAAATTAAACTGTTGCTTCTTTTTCTAGATTTGTTCTTGGCTCGCTTTATTTCATTTACTCGTATGTGGTTCTATAATTATGTAATTTTATTTTGAACATTTCATCTTTATTATAATTTTCTTATATAGTAAAACCTATAATTGTTAGTATGTTTTGAAACAAAATGGCAAAATGAAAAAATTGCAAAAATCGTGTTTTGCTTTTCGTTAAAAATCGAAAAAATAAATTTAAAATTAATAAAAACAAATAATTTTAAGTAATACTATAGCTACTAGTGTGTAGAAAAACGTGTTTAAATTATAGCCCGATCGGTTGATCAGAACTTCAGTTCTGCTTTCTACTAACCGAGAAAAAGTGGTTTCGAGAAAAACGCTTTTAAAGATTTAGTAATAGATATTACACTAATATTTCACTTCTATGCGCTATAACTTTTAAATACTTTGAACTTCGGTTTACAATTTTTACAGTATACTGTAAATATATTACTTTCAAAACCTGGGAAAAAATTGTAGATCTGTAGAGATCTATTCAGATCTCGACAGATCTGCATTTTGGGACAATATCATATTTTTCACTGGTTTTTATCTATGGAGACTTGCAAAATCGTGATTAAAACATTGAAAATACATTGATTTTTAACGTTACAATGATCTTCAGAGATCTTTGTAAATCGTTGTAGATCTTTGTAGATCATTTTAGATCTTTGTAGACCGTTGTAAATCTTTGCAAGTCTCCACAGATCAAAAACCAGTGAAAAATATAATACTGTCTCAAAATGCAGCGCTGTTGAGATCTGAATAGATATTTTTTCGCCAGGATAATTAATTTATAAAAGCATAACACCCAAAAAAAATAATATGCATACTTTATCTTAAAAGATTTAATATAAAACTATACCTCTTTACACATATCCTCACCATTTTTAATACCCTTATATTAAAATCCACCAATACCGTTTCTTTAAAAAACAATCTTCAACTCGTATAACTCAAGCAACTTAAAAATAACTTTTTACAAGTTTGCCACACCTTGCATCTATGGAACAACGGTTTCGATGGGACGTGACGTCAGTGGGATGAGGGGCAGGTGGTAAAAGAGGGGGTAGAACATTGAAAAGTCTATAAATTGCACCGTTTCACATATCACATGGTTATTAGTAATTTAGTTTCTGTGCAGTTACGTGCAATAAAGACAACATAGAAGTTATTAGTGTTTAAATAACTCTTTTTTAATGATATATAAGTCTAGCCAATATACAATTAAAATAATTTTAGAAGCTGATGTGATTAACTTCATTAAAAAAATTATCGAGTTATTGGTTTAAGTATAAACTACGCTTAAACATTTTAACTAAAAAGTTATAAATTAGTTGTCTTTAAAAGAAAGAAGAGTAGTGAAACTTTTCTGAAATTATTTTCATGTGTTCCTTTCACTTATTTGTGACTTCTAACTTTCAAAGACAATTTGTTTATAACTATAACTTAAAGATTAATTCGATTATAGTTTTTTTAACTTTTATTTTTAACCAATAATTTTTTTATATTAAATAATAATTTTATACCCATCTTGATGGGTTTTGGTAAAAATGTTTTTTTTATATATAAATATAAAAGGGCGTCTCATGGCTGCCTTTTAAATTTTTATAAAAAAAATTGTAGTCTATGGTACGTGGAAAATCAAGACAGTTCTAATGATATACACGGATATAAATTAACCTTAAGAATTACAGTTTTTCCCTGTACATCTCAGATAGGAAGCGACAACCTATTATTGTTATAAAAGATTTTCTGCAGTCTGAAACTGTAATAATATAATTTTAGGCTGTAATGTTTGTTGCAGTTTATCCATCAATTTATATTGAGTATCTGAAAACATTATTACAGTTTTAGAACATTGAAAAGTCTATAATACTTTATTCATTTACAGAGATATCTGTAAATTTTCAGAATGATTAGCTCTTAACCGTTATCCGTGTGACAAAAAAAAACACCTTATTCGGTGTGACTAGGTACCCGGGTACCTCCATATAATTTCTATATGAAAATAGAAAAATCAGGTTGGGGATTACAATCCCAGGGTTCCTAAAGGTAATAATAAACGAGCCTTAAGGCTTCCATGGTACTTTTGATATAATTATTGGTTTCTGGGTATAAACAGCGTCGATTTAATAAACGAGTATTTTAAGATTTTTAACATTAAAACGTTTACATGGAGTTTTAATGATTAAATTTAGTACATATTATTTTTTGTTACTAATATTATTCATCGTGGAATGAACCAATGGTATGTTTATGGAGTCTAATTGGTTAAATTGTAGGTCAAATTACTTTTTTGTTATTAATTTTTGGGCACTAACTGTCATATGACACTTTGGAAATAATTTTGTTTGCGTTATATTACCTTGTAGAAATTTTGATTTGGTATTTTTATAAACAAATGACTCCTTATATATTTTTTTTCATAAAAGTAAATAAGTAATCAATAAAAAATCTACACTCGACAAATTAATTAAGGGGACACCTAAAAAATAGCATGTTTTCAAATGCTTGTAACTTGGTCAAAAATTAATTTTTTTCTAAACTTTTTTATTATTAAATTGAGCAAATTTACTCTACTTTATGATGGTCTAATTCGTTCCTCAACATCTTTTAATTTTTTAACTTTTTTATGTAATTATATAAATTAAAAAAAAAACTGCATATTTTGACACTTGATGTAGAGTGCATCTATGTAGAAAATGAAATTTTGAAATAACCTTTTTGTAGAGAATTTTAATACCTTCAAATTTATTATGGTGCGAAAAAAATGTGACAAAAATTCGCAAAAGTATTACAGTTTTAGTGAAAATCAGGAAAAAATAATTCAAATGAATATAGCCGGAGTAATTTTGGTGGTACAGAAAATAAATAAAAATAAAAATGAAGCTCAAAGTATCACCTTTCAGATTATGCAATGTAATGAAAGATTTTTTTATGAATTACAAAAAATATTCAAACTTTAAACAGAATAGAAAATATGAGTAATTAGACAGTAAAATTAAAACAAAGAATACATACCCTAAACATTACATTTTAGGTGGCCCGAGCTAGAGGTCTCATTAACAATACATGTTCTTTATAATTCATTTTTATTTTTTTAAATAGGACCATATTACGCGAATATATTCAACTTTGATGTCTCAACATCAGAAAACCCAAAAAAATTACAAATTGCAAAAATTTTAATTTTTTTTTGTAAAATAAAGCAGGTCATGGAATGTTTACGAAGTCAAAAAATACTTATTTTTACTAAATATTTATTTTTACATGCACAAATGAATGTATACAGTAAGCACACATATTTAGGTACAATTTTAAAACTATATGGATCATTTTGGGTTATTATTTCAGTAAAATAATGCATTTTTTGACTTCTTAAAATTTTTCATAAGCTGCTTTATTTCGAGAAAAATTTCAATAAATTCCAATTTGTAATTTTTTTGGGTTTTCTGATGTTGAGACATCAAAGATGAATATCTTCGCGTAATATGGTCCTATTTAAAAAAATAAAAATGAATTATAAAGAACATGTATTGTTAATGAGACCTCTAGCTCGGGCCACCTAAAATGTAATGTTTATGGTATGTATTCTTTGTTTTAATTTTACTGTCTAATTACTCATATTTTCTATTATGTTTAAAGTTTGAATATTTTTTGTAATTCATAAAAAAATCTTTCATTACATTGCATAATCTGAAAGGTGATACTTTGAGCTTCATTTTTATTTTTATTTATTTTCTGTACCACCAAAATTACTCCGGCTATATTCATTTGAATTATTTTTTCCTGATTTTCACTAAAACTGTAATACTTTTGCGAATTTTTGTCACATTTTTTTCGCACCATAATAAATTTGAAGGTATTAAAATTCTCTACAAAAAGGTTATTTCAAAATTTCATTTTCTACATAGATGCACTCTACATCAAGTGTCAAAATATGCAGTTTTTTTTTTAATTTATATAATTACATAAAAAAGTTAAAAAATTAAAAGATGTTGAGGAACGAATTAGACCATCATAAAGTAGAGTAAATTTGCTCAATTTAATAATTAAAAAGTTTAGAAAAAAATTAATTTTTGACCAAGTTACAAGCATTTGAAAACATGCTATTTTTTAGGTGTCCCCTTAATTAATTTGTCGAGTGTAGCTATTATAAGTACGGATCGATTAATCATCCGGTTTATGGATTATATATAATAGATTTTTTTTATTTATGAAACACACTTACAGTCGAACTAGGTTGTAACCAGTACGGATATATACAGTCATCGAGAATTAAAAAAAATGTATGCTGTTAGTGACGCATTTGTAAACTCTGCAACCCTGGGCAAAAAGATATTCCGCCCCCCTTTGGCCCATTCGACTTGTAAGAACATGATAATAGAATAAGCATGCTACCTAAATATTGTTGTAATTTTGGGTGTTTTTTAGGACGAGCAGCTTGTACCCACGTTACGCTCTTATCCGCCCCCTTTTTAAATTCACCCCCCCCCCCTCCCAGGACTATTGATATTTTTAACGAAAATGTGTCACTGGTTATAATTAGTGGTGAAACCAGCGGGTAGCAAAAGGAGCGAGGCATCCTCACAATATTGTGACCAATGAAGGGCCAAATGGTTATACTATATAATATGTAAAATATTAATGTTATATACCAATGGCCCTCCATAAAAAATATTGGCCCCACCTAAAAAAAAACTTACTACGCCATGGGTTATAAACAACATGTATTACAAATCATAGTATTTGTGAAAAAATCGGTTTATGATGAACATTCAGTCAGTCAACCAACATATGTAACACCTGCTTCCAAAGCTTCAAAGAATCAATCTAAACATATCAAAATTGTTCCTATTATTTTTTTTTTCATTGAAAAACAATAAAAACAAGTTGTAGTCGCAATATAGTTTCCATTTTCAGAAAAAAATATTTATCGTTTCTAAATAATTCCACACAAAGTATATGAAGGTACCTGGGTACCTCGTCACACCGATAAAGGTGTCAAAAGAATTTGGAGCTCCCTTACGCTCCCCAATAGGGCAACTGAAATAAAACTTGTAAAAATATAACGTTAACAATAAGTTAGGAGCTCTCATGGAGTTACAGCCATGTAGCATGCCTACAACATAAAAAAAAATTCATTTAAAAACGTAAAAGGTACCCGGGTACCTCTTCACACGGATAACGGTTAATTACTCGCGTGAAATACCGTAACACAGTTACTCGTGCGGTGTATTTTATACACCACATAAAAAAAGCTAGTTTTTGGGAATTTTGAAGGTATTATATTAATTTTTTTGCCCAATTCATATTATGTACTATTTATTTCTGAGGAACTAAAAAAAAAATTCTTAAAAATAACCCAACTAAAAATTAAGGATTAGAAAGAAAAACTAACCAAAATAAATCTAAAAAAGTACACAAAACTGTTCAATATTCATCTTGCAATACCTAAATCAGACAACAATTTGATTTTTGTTGATAATTTTTTTAATTTTGCTCTTTTGACAAGATGTCTTCGCAGTTCTTCGCTTAGGATGCTGCTATTTGTGCGTTAATAACACCTACATTTAGTAAGTAAAAAATTAATACAAACTGCTACAATCCTCAAATTTTGACTGCCGGGTTCCTATCACATCCTAGACTAACTAAACAAAGGTTAGATTGGGGTGAACAGTCCCACAAAAATTTATGCATTTAGTAATCGCAGAAAATGCATTACTGGTGTACAAAATACACCAGCGCGAGTACTTAAGATTTAGGAACTGCATTTTTTAATTAAAAAATGATAAGTGTGTGTAAGAAAAGAGAGAGAGACACACTTTGCCTTCACTCTATGCTTTTCCACAAGCGCTCACCCGCATCATTCCCCTTATCGTCAGACCCGCACCCTATAGTGTCAACCTCCTTAATTAAGTATTATTTTTGTATCATTCATATCATTTCTCTTCCTTCGACACACCAATTAGCGCTGGTAATGAAATAAATGTTATCTCTCTCACACACTGGTATTGGAAATATTTAAACAATGCGTCAGTATAGATTGATATTTACATTGCGACTCTGAGAAGTGTGAAAATATGTGAATGAAAACTCTTCTCTTGCGAGCGTTCTGTAAATATCGTTAATTGTATACGGACATACTGTGTTTACTCAAACAACACTACACGGATTATAAATATTTTATCGCCAGTATTTAAGTCAATAATTTGTTTGCAGCTCTTCGGGAGACGGATGTTTGTTTAGATAAATGTCGCACGATAATCGTGTTTCTTTTGTTTTATAATTGCTAAACTGGCTCCTACTGTTTGCTCGTTATATAATGTTTTATTTACGTATATTAATTGTTTCTATGTTGTGGTTAGGTATACTTTTAATGGTTTGTTTAAATGTCTGACAAACTTCAATATAAAATGATTTCACTTCTGAAAGATTATTAACAAACAAAAAAAAAACATTTTTTGTAGTTATAAGATTGCATGTTGGATATATCCATTTTGAGTTTCTGTCTGTGTGTCTGCCTGTTTGCTTGTATAGATCTACGCAGTAACTCAAATTCACAGAAAGGTGAATTTTTATATTTAAGAAGGTTGGCACTATGGCGGGTTGGTGACGCGGGGCACTGTGCAGGGAATGCGCATGTGTATAAGCATAGAGTAAAGACGGTATCTCTCTCTCTCTCTCTCTTTCTCTCTCTCTGGAGATACGTCTCTCTCTATTTTTTTCACACACTTATTTTTTTTTTAAAACGCGGTTCCTAATCATTCTGAAAATTTACATATATCTTTGTAAATGAATAATAAAGAATATATTCTTAAATGACAGCTTTTTTTCTTGCTTTTAAAAGGTATCGTTTCTTTATATGAAGGACATGGCATTGCGGACAAAGCAAAAAAAATATCCTCATGTATTTTATTATTTCCAACTTGCTTTTTTATGTCTTCACGATGTTCTGCTTGCAATGACCTGTAATCTAAAAAACAACTAACAATAAACAAAGCACCGCAAAGACTTCTTCTTTAGATAAATATAAAAATGTCCGGTACTATAATGAACTTGCTCTCGAACAAAAACTATCTGCGGTGTATTGAATATAAATGACAACCCATTCTAATAAATTATATGATTTATATGAATATCATCAACACAGTGATCTTAAAGCAGTGGTGATATGTGTACCCCATAAAAATCATTTACTTAATAACCACTGTGCTAAAATCCCGAACAAATTCATGACGATTTGACACTTTAGATTAACTTTCGTTCAAAAATAAATTCTTTTTAATACCCGATATAAATAGTGTGAAACAGTTGTAGAAAAAAGCTCAATATTCCTCATTCTTGTTGAAAAACTATGTTTCCCCTGCGAATTTAGGGATCAAATCCTGAATAATTGGTTTGTTAATTTGATCTGACTAGCTAGTCAATAACCTCATTAAAATTGGGAAGTATATTTCAAAATTAATATTTTTTATTCAAAATATTTCAAAAGCGACACTTGTTGCGTGAAAATTATATGGAATATTTTTTGTAGAGCATTCAATTAGGAGTCAAATTCTGAATAATTGAATTTTCGCTTGCCAATTGGATCTGACTAGTCAATAACCCCATTAAAATCGGGAAGCGTATTTCAAAATTATTTTTATTTCTTCAAAATATCTCAAAAACTACACATGTTACGTGAAAATTATATGGAATATTTTTTGTAGAGCATTAAATTTCCTAAATCTTTTTTAATTTTGTTCTTATCCTTAAAAAAATAAAATAAACCGAGAGTCCCTGAAAACAATTATCACACCAAAACACAACAACTTATCACTGAGACGGCATTGCGCGTACAGTCCCGTGGGAGAGCAAGTCTGGAACGACCGCGGCGGCGTGTGTCGCCTCCCGCGGGGGACAGCAGGGTGAGTCAAGGGAGACGGTTGTTTGCTGACGGATGCGATATTCAACAGGAGTCGTTCGAGAGCTTTATGGTAGGGTTGTGAAAATGCTAAGGTAAACAAGGTTTTGTTAATGAGCCAGTTGTGACCGACCGTTGTTGTTATATTGCGTCTGTGTGTGTTTGTTTGTTATAGGCTTTAATAGATGTATCCAAATAGCAAGCGATGAAACGTGTTGATATAAGTTTTATATTGCTTTTCGTACGGAGGTTATTTGATGTTTATACATACATGTAAATATTTTTTATTTCTGTATTGTTTGTTTAGTTTTTTTTGTATTGCGGTTACCTTTATTTAATAAATAAGTAGCTGATGAAACAATTGCAATTAAAGTTTCATTCAATAGGTCATTAGGCTTTTAACGAGATTGATACCATAGAAAAATAATAGAAAAAAATAATAAACTTTGAAAATAATAAAACATTTATGTATATTTATAAAATCCTTGCAAAATTTCAAGGACGTCAGGAGAATAGTTTAATGTCCGGTATTATAAAGGACCTAGCAAATTTGCTAGCTAGCAAGCACTCTAAAATGAGATATCAAACTTATATGACAGTTCTCAGTAAGTTGGTTTTTACCGTTTTTTACGCAAGGTTAGTAAATACACTTTAGTAAATATACTTTAAATACCTTTTTTTTACTTCCTATGTATGAAAATATCTATCTAAAACTTCAAGAGAACTGTCATATAAGTTTTATACCCCATTTGAGAGTGCTTGCAAGCTTGCAAATTTGCTAGGTCGTTTATAATACTGGACCTAAGAGATATTAAGTGAGAACTGCATAAATTCGAGATATCACGGGATTTTTCAAAGTGATGTGACAGAGAGAATTTGGTGAAAATTTGAGGATACATTTACTAATTTACAAAGATGTATACACATTTTCAGAATGATTAGGAACCGCGTTTTTTGATTAAAAACTATACGTGTGAAAAAAAGAGCGATAGACGCATCTATGTACTTTCGCATGCTCCAGAAAGAGACACACCTTGCTTACACTTTATGCTTTTCCACAGGCTCTTATTCAAACCCACATTATAAATTGTCAACCTCCTCAAGCTATAGATATTCGATATAACTCAGTTATGGCCCACACATTTTTTGACGACGGACGATTAAAATAACTTCACCGAACCCCCAGGCTAGAGCCCCTCCCCTCCTCCCCCCTTGTGAGAACTGTGAGGCATGTTATTGGTGATGATGCTAGATTTGCAGCAGAATAATTTTTTTCGATATCTATAAGCGAAATTATAATATAACAAAATAATAATCTATCGGAAAAAATAATTTTCTACAAAATATTTTTAGTTGTATTTAGACAGAGCGTTCATAAAATCTTTTAAATTTATTACAATACCTTTTTAAATACTTTCTTGCTACATTTATAAAAATTACTATGTAAAATTGTTTTACTATGTTTTTATTTCCTCATAGAAGTGATTACACAAATCAAATTAAGTGTGATTATAATGGTTAATGGTACTAGCAAATCTTTTAGATTCTATCTGATATTGGGTTTGTACTTCTAATCTAACCTACTATATGTTATTGTGCTTACAGAAACATCTCCGATCAACTTTGAACTGAAACAAATTTACGGACCGAAAGACAAGCATTACAATCAATTGAACAACACTGCAAGTAAGTTATTTGTCTTTCCTTCTCAACTTTACGAATCAAAACCTAAATTAACTATGACATATACTAGAATATCATTATCCTACTAATAACAAAAGCAATACACAAAAGATGCAATTACTATCAATATTAACAGTTGACAACCCTGCTGCATATTCTATTCCGCGTTTCTACCCCCGGCGCCCCCCACATCCAGCCGCCCCCGGGATACAATCAGTTGCATTTGACTCGGACGACATGACACACTCAATTTCGAATCCCATTAACTGTCGTAAACACACACACATGCACACATGCACACAATTAAAACGTCTTGTTTTTATTTTTACTATTTGTTGCACGGAACGAGAATATATACCCTAGCTTCTCTAAACGTCGTCGTCAAGAAATCACGGATCAAAATGTCGATAATTTATGTCGTCGAAGGTATATTTTTTTAACCCTATACGATCCTTTTTTTTATTTTCGAAACTGATAAATAAATTCACAAATTACATAAATCAAATATGTTATTTATGAAGTCCACGCAGTATTGTTTATACAGGTGATTTACAAGTAGTGTAAAAAAATTAACAGTGGATCGATGATGTTATTTTAATCAAAAAACATTGTGTGACCATGTGTCCGAAAATACTTCGTGAAGGAGCTACAGCGTTTCAAAGATTTTCCTTAAAATTAAACATTTAATTTACAGTATTGTCTCACATTTTATTTAGATTTCAAAACTTATAAACCTTCATATTGTGTCGAGGATTATCAGCGGGGCTGACCCGATATAGAACCGCAAAGGAATCAGTTAAGTGTTGTTAGATTAAAAAATTGATTTTTTCGTCTTTTTATTGCAAAAAATTCTTAAGTATAAATTATGTAATCAGAACATAATTTATCAATTTTTGACGTTTAATCTTTTGGTCGCGAAAGTCGATTGTATCTTCCTTTGACGTGAAAATCGATTACTATCCACGACTTAAAAAAAACACTGTAGCAGGCGCAAATCGACTTTTATTTTTGAAAAATAATGTTTTTAGAAAAAAAAACATAAATGTCTGAAATATTCAGTAAAATCCTTCACCCCACCCTTTGTTTATTCATTTTTATGAATTTATATTTGTTATATAAAATAAAAAATTGTATATTAGCTTCCTTATATGCAATTTCATGCAAAATTCTATATTATATAATTATATTATTATATAATCGTATAGAAATAAGTAAAATATCAACAGATAGCTTACATATTTATTTAAATTTATAATTAAACTAGTTTACCTCCCCTCGCCCGTCTCTCAATCCTTTAATACAGTAACATAATAAAGTGAAGCTGATCTTCGTAATTTTTTTAACATAAATGTTGCCGAGCTAAATAATCATTAATATTACATATTTTCTATAGGTAATAAAAAAGTGTAAAATACGTAATTCTACGTTACTAGTTGCAGCCTTGTTGCTATCATGCTTCTTGGTATTTTTAATATAAAATTAAAAGAGTGCACGTTAGTATGAGATATATTTTAATTTATAAAATTATTTGTACTAAATCAAAAATTAGTCTTGGTATAAAATATTATATAATATCGAAATTCATATAGAATATCATGTATCGATTTAAAAAATGAACAAAACAGGTATATAAATCATAAATGACATTCCTATATACTTTTTCATAGCTCACTGGATGACATAGATGACTGACAAAAACAATACATTTGTTATAAATAAAATATTTTCTAGGGCATGTATTTATAAGTTTCCTTGTTTCTCTATTATTTTTCTATGGTGTAAAGTAGGTTTACTTTTTTCTTAAAATGTTTTTTTATGCATTGTGACCTATCACCACCATTGATTTATACGAAAGATCAGATTGAATGTGCATTTGGATGTGCAGCAGCTACACCATTTTTATTCGGTGCTGGTTTGATAAGCTCCGAACGTTGCACCGCACGAGTGAACAATTGACAGACGGCAGAAATCACACCTTTGGGTAATGTGGGCCGGCGCCCATTGCGGCGGTGGTGACACACCAACTACTCATCTCCCCATTCTACCTGCGTTTTTCTTACCGCATGTTTTCAACTCGTTTACACGATATTTTATCCAGATAGAATTTTTAATATTTTGATTTGATTTTTAGAAAATTCATATATTAAATAATGTACTAAAGAACTATCTGTCAAGTTTATTTATAAGGTTATACAGAATTTATCTAACATATGAGGCTAATTATCCTATAATTTGAATAAATACCAATAAATTTTTGGATGAAAATTATTTTATTTGTATACTTACATTGTCCTACATATAATACTAGCGGACCCGTTAATATTTCTATCTCAGTTTCATTGGATCCGATGGGAGCAATACAACGGAAGTGGGGATTTAAAGAGGGGGCAACCCCCTATTTTGCAAAGGAGCCGAGATACTTACGATTTTTTTCTGAGTTGGTTTACTATTATCGTCACTGTTTATTCCTTATGTTACCAAACGTAAATAAGTGGTTCTTGAGATATAAGCGCACAGACGGACAGACAGACAGATATACATAGAGACGTTGAGCTTTATAATATACTAGCGGGATCCCACGGCTTCGCTCGCGTAAACTTTGAAAATAATTAGAACCCTCCATACGTGATAGGGGATGACATAATAAGTACATTTAGATTTTATATTGATTTTTATTAATTACCTATAAAAAAACGTAAATATCTCGGATCTTAGTTAACAATTGTAAAAACTAATCCCCTGCCTAACCTTGCAATTAGGGGTTGAATTTGAGTGTCGAAATTTTTATTTTATTAGATTACTATTTTGCCCGAATTTACCTTTATAAGTAAATCAAGTATGCAGATAAACATATCAAAATGGTCTAAATCCATCCTCGTTCCCGTCCTATGCTATTAGGACTTGAATATCGAACTTTCATTTTCAATTGAATATTAATTTGTCCGAATTTACTTTAATTCATTCGGTGAATAAAAAAAATATTTTACAAATTTTTCCACCCCCTAACACTTTAGGGGTTAAATTTTAGGAAATGAGTGAAATAATTGTTTCATTATTTATATTGTAGAGCACCTACAATGTTCGATAAGTTTCTATTTAATGCGAACACAAAAAAATTATATAAACTTTGACACCCTGTTTTAACCCCGTAAGGGTTCAATTTCAAGAAATCCTTTCTTAGTGGGCGCTTACATTATAAAAGGAAGACATCTACGAAATTTCACGTTTCTAGATCCAGGGGTTTTGACTGTACGTTGATATATGAGTGAGTGAGTGGTTAAGGACAAACTCTTTTATAGATATATATAGTAGATAGATTATATGGATTAGCTTTTACCTGCGACTTCGGGCGTTTGAAAATTGGTGTTTTTTATTTACTCAATTTTGGAAATACAAAGTAACCTATCATTCCTGAGGATTCAAGCTATCTTCCTACCAAATTTAATCAAGATTGGACGTATAAAGGTGACAATTAAAGTTACTTTTACATTTATAATATTAGTATGGATTATTAGAAAATGTAAATTTAATATTTAATTTTTCCAATTTTTTAAAATTTACTAAATACTAATGTCCAGTATCAAAAAACTAGTAAATTTTGGGGTATCAAACTTATAAGATAGTTTTCTTTGAGTTTTTAACAGATAGTTTCATGCATAGGAAGTAAAAACTAAAGTATGTAAAGTATATATTCTAAATTGAGGGGTTTGTAGCAACAACTCCATTTTTAGGCCAAACTGAGTTAACAACCGTTTCTGGGGAAAAAATCATTCTTTCGTTTGGTTCAACTAAGAATTACCTACCGTTGATAGTTCTCTAGGTATCCACTAGAATGAGTTAGCTGCTTGTGTCAAAATGGAGTTAACTCCAGGAGCTGACTCTTTGTTTTTGGGCTTAGAATTGAGTTGGTAGTGTTAGTACACTCGTTACTGTGTTCTTTCTTGAAATAAACTAATTTTCTTGAAAATTGTTCTTATTCAATGCTTCCTTACTTTAAAAAGAAAATTATTTTCAACTATTTGGGGCAAAAAGGAGTTATCTCCAGAATAAAATTGACTCTAGAAATGCGAATTTGACGAATTTCTCAATGGAATTTGGCCAAAACATGTGATCGGTGACAAATAATAATAATAACAGTTTTTTCTATTTTCCCACAAACTATAAAAACTGGAGAGAACTCCCTGTTGCTGCAAACCCCTCAATTGTATTTACTAACCTTGAGTAAAAACGGTAAAACCATCTTACTGCGCATGTAAACATCTGTTAAAAACTCAAAGAGAACTATCATATAAATTTGGTACCTCATTTGAGAGTACTTGAGAGTTGTCTTAAATTAATAACATCCACTCTAGTTTAGAAAATAAAACAAAATGCTAGATAATCTACAGTTTATACTTTAAAATATGATTACGAAAAAGGAAAACATCGAATAAAAATTTGTTAACAGAGATTAGTGTATTTTATAAATCTTGAAACGTTGAAAAACCTTCACCGTGTAAACTGTATAAACCAAATGCCTTATTTCACCGACGATACTCATTGCGATTCTACACCATCGTACCTGCATCTGCTGTAAGCGCAAGTGTTCATCGACAAACAGACAGTTTTTTCATTAAGTCTTCCTCCCTCCCATATTGGAAAACAGTTCAAGTGGAAAACGGTACCGACGTTACGTCTTAAGCGCTACAATCAAGTAACTTGCGGGGTCCTCACAAGTCAGACCGATGTTTATACCTTTGTACGGATTTTGCTACTGCAGTAGTATTTTTTTGTGTCCACTGTAAGTTCCTTCTTTTTATTCTCTCTTTTCTGTTGGGTTTTTACCCAAATTGCAATCATGAGAAAATTTTAATATGTAAGATCAAAATTATTTAAGTTATCTTCTGACTAATTCCGACAGTCGGTTTTCGCAAAAGTTTACGATAGGTTTTTCTTATAATTATTTATTTATGTTTGACTGTTACTTTATGTTCTCTATGGTTTTATATAAAAAATCATTATTTGTGTAGTTAGATAAAATTTTACCTATTATTTTTTGTATTTGAGTTAATATATTTCTATGACAAATTGAAATAATATCAAAAAATTGTGTGTTTTCAATTTCGTTAAAAATATGTTAATTGTATAGAAAATGACGTAAAAAGTTGAAATTTTTAAACCGCAGGTCTGTGTCTCAAATCATTCTCGAGATATAGCCTTTCAAAGTTTTAGTTTTTTTCAAAATTTGGGAGAAAAACGGTTGTAACTTTTGAACGTGTGGTCGGATTTGATTTTTGTTGACAGATTTGGAATCAGCGTATCAAAATCTATATAATGACATGTATAATACTTAAAAATTTGAGAAAAAAATTTTCGCGAAAAATCGAAAAAATTCAAAGTGGTATACCTTAAAAAAATGTCGATTTTTCACAAAAATTTTTTTGTCAAATTTTGAAGTGTTATACATGTAATTATATAGATTTTGACACGCTGATTTCAAATCTGTCAACAAAAATCAAATCCGACCACACGTTCAAAAGGTACAGCCATTTTTCTTCAAAATTTTCAAAAATCGAAAACTTTGAAAGGCTATAACTCGAGAACGTGATGAGATACAGACCTGCGGTTTGAAAATATCAACTTTTCACACCATTTTCTAAATAATAAACATACTTTTAACAAAATCTAAAATTCAGAATTTTTAAGTGAAATTTCATGCATCAAATATCAATTTTTCGTATACAAATATCAACATAAATAAAAGAAAATAATATATATAGTACAACTAACCCATAAAAATGTTTATTTATAATCAGTTAAGTATTTGGCATATCATTAAAACTTTTATTTACATTGTTCTCTCGAGTTACTTTGTTTGGAACAGATTCTGATTCAGATCGCGTTCGCTTCAATATTTAAATCCGGTTTAAATATCTGACAGTTTGCAGACCTGTTAGCTCGGCTGACCAATAATAACGAGATGTCTACGGCGTCGTCGTTTTTCTTTCTGGACTCAAACCGATTTCCGGCCGTGATCGAATTCCCGATGTCTGCGAATCTATATATACGATTGATGGAATGGTTTTGCTTTTATTTGCAGCGCGATGTCACGCCGTGGAATTGAACATTTTGCTACGTGATGAAAAATGTTTTGGTTTCTATAGACTGCATTACACGCGTGTCCTTTTTTTGTTTTTTATTTCACGATAGAGTTTTCTTCCTGGTTATGATCGTGATATATACTTTATTGAGTTGTCCAGTTTAAAAATAGTTTGGAAATTAATTTTCTCGATTCTTAATTTGACTCATAGTACGTAGCAAATAAAGCCAAAACGCTGCACTTTTCGATTGGGGTATGCCACTTTCTGTGGTCATACATAAGATCAAAAGAAAGATTTTCAGATAGGGAGCCACTTTAAAATCCGAGTAGGACACTGTTACATGGGCTATCAAAGATAACCCCCATCGGTCTTATAAAATTAGCTTTATCTCAGCTCCTAGTCATCCGATTTTAATTTTATTTTATTTATTTTAAAGTTCTTATTGAGAAGATTATTTTTTATCATTATAAATTTTTCTCTTAATCTTAAGGGTCCCCCACAATTTTCGAAAATCTGAAAATTTCACTTTTCTTACGAACTTCATTTTTATATAACTTTTTAACGTGCCCTATATCATTCAGATTTTCAAATATTGTGGGGGGCCTTAAGATTTAGAGATAAATGAATAAGGACATAAAATAATCTTCTCAATAAGAACTTTAAAATAAACTAAAGAAAATTGAAATCGGATAACTAGGAGCTGAGATAAAGCTAATTTTAAAACACTGGTGGGGGTTATCTTTGATTGCCCATGTAAAAATGTTCTACACGAATTTTTAATTGACTCCCTATCTGAAAATCTTTCTTTTAACCTTATGTATAACCACAGAAAGTGGCATAGCTCAATCAAAAAATGCAGCGTTTTTTTATGTACCAGACCTACTATCATTATAACTGGAGAGATAATGTTATGACTGTGTCAGTAGAGATAGCTTATACTCGGGTACCTACTGCACTTCCTTGTCTAACGAACTCTGATTGGCTGATAGCGTGAACCGACTCTCTATACTAAAAACATTAGAATGGTGTAGTAACCAATGAACCAACTGAAACATGTTTAGGTTAGAGAATACTGGAAGCAAAGCGGTACATCGAATACTATGTTATATTTTATTACATATCTAACTTTAAAGGTAAATAGAGGTTCCGACAGGGGTTATTTTAAGAAAATTTTATAATTGTATAATTTGAGGCGAAAAAGAACAATTAGAACTTAAAATTTCAATTTTAGAATCCCTAAGTTCTTCGTACTGCAACTCCTGATAATCATATTTATACTTTTTATAAATATAAAAGTAACTTTGTCTTTATGTCTATTTCTTAATTTTTCACGGCTGAACCACTGAACCGATCTTGATGAAATTTGGTAGAGAGATAGCTTGCAACCTAAAGAAGTACATAGGTTACTTTACATTTACGTTTGCCTGGTGATTTGACGGTATAAGTCGTGAATCGTACCACCGAACCCCCCACCAACCACTGCAAACTTAAATGAAACAGGCTATAGTAAAAATACATTTAATCAAAACTTCTTTTAAATATTGTTTTTAAATGTAGAATCGATTTTGTCGAAAAATAAGCATTTATTTTTTATATTTATTAATTAATTATTTTATTAAATAAAAATTAAATGCATCTTTTTTATAAGAAAATATAAATTTTAAATTTATGTTAATACGAACCTGGTCTATTTATTATGTTAGTATATTTCTGAAATCTTTCGTATTTAAACAATTTTAGTTTTTCGAATAAATGTAAAAATATCTCTCCGTCCCTGAACTTATGCAAATAGATTGTTCGTGTTGTTTTTCTTTACAAAGGGCTAGAAAAAACAAACGACTATAGTTATAGTTGAACTAAAAAATCCTTTTCATTCTAAGCATCCTTTATTACACCACCTTTTCCAACATCACAAACAAGTTTAATAGTGAAAAACATTTAAAACTAGTCTAACATCTAAATGTGTTTTCTTGAAAACAAAAATGGAAGACATCTTAAACTCATTTATAACACTAAAAAAATATATATATATCAACATTCTTAAAAATGTTCAAATTGGTTCTCACGTTTTGTATGCATGAGAAAAGTTTGCGAATTCATTTATAGGCTATTTAATCATTGTCAAATATTTCTTATCTTCTGTGTTGGAAGATTTAAAATATCATTAAAACTTCAGATGGCAGCGTGGAGATTGCATATGATAACACGAACGACTTAATTTCAATTTCAAGCTCCGGTTTTACATAAAATGTGCTAAATAAACTTTGTAACGTTAATAATACTAATTATTTATACTTCTTAATATCACTTTAAATCTAATTTCAAGCTATTTAAATACAGTTACGACTAATGTACAAATATTACGTAAGTATAATTTTAGACCCTACCCCCACCCCGCTTTGTAAGAAAAATTAAGAAAATAATAGACTCAATCAAAATTATAATTAATTAAAATTAAAACAAATATTAAATTATTTCTAAGATCAACAAATTTTTTTTAAGAATTGGATAAATGTTCGGTAACATAAATGTGTTAACAAATTTGCTAGCTAGCAAGCACTCTCAAATGAGGTATTATACTTATATAACAGTTCTCTTGGAGTTTCATGAAGACTTTGACAAGTTTGTATGTAAGCACAAACGGTAGTAAAACAATGGTGATATTATACATATTATTTTGTGAGGTCAGAAAGTCAGAATCGCCAACTGTGTTACAATACGTTGAAGTATCACTGAACTAAACTCCATAACAAATCCATAGATACTATCACAAAATTAATACCTCGTTTTTGCTAGCTAGCAAGCACTCTCAAATGAGGTATCAAACTTATATGACAGTTATCTTGGAGTTTCATGAAAACTTGGAGAAGTTTGTAAAAAAAAACACTAACGGTATTAAAACAGTGGTGATATTATGAAAATTATTTTGTACGGTCAGATTCGCCAACTATGTACAATACGTTGAAATATCACTACTATAAATTCCATAAGTCCATAGATACAATAACAAAATTAATACCTCATTTGGGTGAGCTTGCTTTAAAAATAGCAATTTTTAAATTTTTCTTCTCCAGAAATCTGGAAAACGAGAAATTCTAGTAACGAGCATATTATATTACTCATCATTTTTCTTATATCCCTTTTTGTACCTAATAATAAACCACTATCTCCGGCAAAAATAATATTAATTGATGCAGCTAGAGTCTAGATACATGCTCTAGAGTTTTCGATTAAAAATTGAAATTTCAATTGGATTTGTTTCAATTATTTCAAATTCATTGAATTCTTAGATATGTCTGTTATTATACATTTACTTTATTTTCATATTGTAGGCATCTGTAAAAATTGAAAACAATAAATAAAAAATTAATCGAAATTTCAAAACAAAAAAATAAAAACCGAATTTTAAGTTATGGAAGTTTTCGTTGAATTTTATTAAATCTTTTAAACTAAAAAAGAGATAAAGAAAAGCACTCTGCAGTCACCCAGATTCAATAACTGAAAACTATTTCAATCAGATTATGTATAAAAAAAGATTTGCAATTCAAATGCATATAATTTTTTCAGGCAGATTTCAGTGATGTCTTTTCCCCCGTTATACCTTTATGAAAACGACGGGTGGAAAATTGGAAAAATTGGAGCAACAATTCTACTTCAATATCGTCTAGTTATTATATCTGTTCTGAATTTAAATAAAAAACATAGATCAAGTAGTAGTACATTACATTTTGAAAATACGCATAACAAAAAATTCACTATAGTCTGTTTCATTTAAGTTTGCAGTGGTTGCCAAGTGATTTGACCGTAGGTAATAGAGTATAGTTTTTTTTTTTTTGTAAACAAACCTAACAAAAATCTTTACAATTTATGCGTAAAGAAATCAAAAACTAAATTATTTATTTGATTTGCTGAAAATCACTTTTTTCACAAATCAACTTATTAAGGATATAGGGTGCGGGGAAATCGCCTGTGGATAACCATAGAGTGAAGACAAGGTGTGTCTCTTTCTGGAGCATGCAAAATCACATAGATGCGTCTCTCTCTCTTTTTTTCACACATTTATAATTTTTTTAATTAAAAAACGCGGTTCCTAACCATTCTGAAAACTTACAGATAACTTTATAAATGAATAAAGAATGTATGCCTAAATTTTTTTCAAATTCTCTGTCACATCACTTTGAAAAGTTCTGTCATGTCTCGAAATTATGTATGCAGTTCTCATAAAGAATGCATATTAATTTGTTTATACAATATCTCTTAAGCTATTCTCCTAATCACCTTACAAGTATTTTTTAAATATATGTTGACTATATTTTTGCATAAAAGGAGTACAGCTTTATCTATACCATATTTACATCTAATAAGAATCAAGAATAATCAAGATGTAAATACTTTTGTTTTTTATTTAAACAATTAAAAAGTAACATAATTTTGCTTACACATTGAATAAAAATCTCGGAATAAATCTGTAAAAGAAGGTTAAAGAAATGTAACGATAAGTCCGATTTGTGACACGAGTAGTTTTTTTCCGTTCTGTACAGAAGTCGTCCCTGGAGGCCTGAGATCAATAGACCGGCGGGTAGGGTGTTCGAACTCCGTCAAAGCCGGCGTGGACACTTCAATTGACGTTTAATGAATGGTCTGCTCACAAGAATTACAACAGTAAATCTTTTTTCTTCGTCGGGGGAAAGTTACGGCTTTATTTGTATTATCATGTGTGTAGTTTAGCAACAATGAATCAAAACTCCACTACCGCATGACGCCATCGTCACGGTCTCTGAAAAGAAAGAGAGGAACAGACAGAGAGAAACATGTTTTTGTTGGACGAGAAATACAGATATTTTATTCATTTATTGTTGTAATGTATCGTATTTGTATTTACTACTATATTAGCTATTTTATGTCTAATTATACAAATAGATTTTATTAATTCTACGTAGATTTACTTGCTTATTTTTTCCCGTAAATTACAAATCCGCAACAAAAACTATGTGTTTAGATTTAAAATATAAAATTTGAACTTGAAAACACATTAAGTTGACCTTTTCAGGGTCAACCCATACTAACAATATTAAGCGCCCTCGAAATCATGAAAATTTTATCTTCTTTAAAAAATACTCGTTATAACATCTGTATTCAAAATACCTACAACTTTTAATAGCTGATCTATTTCGCAGCTTTTTAATCATTTCCTGTTCTTCGAATTAACCGCATATTCTGTCAATTTTCCCGAATCTGTCAAATTTTGAGCAATATAAAAAAAGTCGAAATTAATTTTGGAAATAACCTTATAAAAAAATAAATTTCAAAAAATTACAAAGCAGTCTCATGAAGAAACTAGGCTTCTTTCCTCTTCAAACACCACTAGTGAGTTAATATTTGGCTCTAAAAAGTCCTTTGTGAAAAGTTCACATTGTAATTATCTGAAAATTTTGATGAAAAAACTGGTATATTCATTGAAAAGTAACAAAAAAAATATTTAAAATTACTCAGACGCAAGTTCTAATGTTTCAAACGCTCCAGGGTATATCATCACCTGCCTTACTGGATAAAACTTTTGGAATTATTAATGAGTAAAGTCAGAAATAGATGGCATAACCAAATGGCAAATAAATAAAACCTAAAAAATCATAGTTTAAAAATTCCCTTAGATTATTATACAATACTAACGTATTGAACCCTGTGTTACCCGGCTTAATATTCACAAAATCATATTTACCTAAAATAAATAAACCGTAATTATAAAATGCTTTTTCCATGGCTACTATGTTTTTATATAAATGACATCATGGAAACAAAACATGACTTGATAAACGATTTTTTTAGTTTTTTGATGGTTTTCATAAAATATTAATAGTTACGATACTGCACAGAATTCTTATTATTTTTATTACTTGCATCCAAGTAAAATGAAATTAAAATACAATAGAATGTGCAAGTATAAAAGCAATAAATTGTAGAGAAACAGTTTACATTTGTACCAACTTAAAGCTAATTAATCTGTAAAACGATATAATGAGAGATACAAACATAACTATTAAAGTATATATGCATCACAATAACTGGTAGAGCATAAACAACCGAGAAACAAAATAACAAAAACCAGTCATAGAAGCACAAAACAAAGCTGTCAATTTGCAACGGGGCATTCAAAAGGAGAAATATAGGAGAAGAAACATCGTCTTCTTCTCAACGTTTTTATTTTCTCAGTGTATTATATATAAGAAGCGTTCAATACATATACAAAGATTTACAGTTACGTAGAGAGAAAAAACAGATAAGCTATAAAAGAGTCGATAGCTTTTTACTCGGCCTTGTGTAAGTGGGGGAGTGCTGGAAAATAAACAAAACATATTACAACGAGCTGTTGCGTAAAATATTTCTTACATTTTATTGCTATCTCGGGATGAAATAGAGATATTTATCCCGTTCAACAATGGTCTGTATTTGATAGCACATTGTCATATTACCTGGATTTACTGATAATGTTTGTGCTATGCAGAAAATGTGTTTGGATCTGTGTATGTGTGTGTGATTTTATTGGTTAAAACGTGATGAAAAAACACCTACCGGATGTTTTGGTATATTTTTTTGTAGAAAACAAGAAAATAAATGTGATAAATTTTGAATTAATAGGAAGTAACAGATTTTCTGTTGTTTTGATGATTTACAAGGGAACCTTTTCAAGTCGAAAATTCGTATCGAGTTTAAACTTTGTATATAGTTAGAGGAGGTCAAGATAAGTAAGAAAAAAAATATCTTAGCTGCGGTAAAACGGTTTAAGGGGGTGAAACACTCCTATGAAAATGTGCAAAATAATCATATTTTTCAAATAACTCTGAAACTAATGAAAATTTAAAAAAAATCTATAATACAAAATTTTCATGTTTTTTATGCTCTTTCGAATGGCGATAGTTAAAATTCGAAAAAATTAAACTGTTAATCCCCACCTACCACCCACATTCCATAGGTTTAATTTTTTCGAATTTTGACTATCGCCATTCGAAAGAGCATAAAAAACATGAAAATTATGTATTATAGATTTTTTTAAATTTTCATTAGTTTCAGAGTTA
Organism: Sialis lutaria; assembly: GCA_949319165.1. Taxonomy (NCBI): domain Eukaryota; kingdom Metazoa; phylum Arthropoda; class Insecta; order Megaloptera; family Sialidae; genus Sialis; species Sialis lutaria. The sequence goes on from OX439234.1 coordinate 32,089,074, forward strand.
TTTGAAAAAAATATGATTATTTTGCACATTTTCATAGGGGTGTTGCACCCCCTTAAACCGTTTTACCGCAGCTAAGATATTTTTTTTCTTACTTATCTTGACCTCCTCTAACTATATACAAAGTTTAAACTCGATACGAATTTTCGACTTGAAAAGGTTCCCTTGTTAGTAAATACAGTCGAAACCGGTTATAACGGCATCGGATAATACAATATATCGGTTTTAACGACTCAAAATAAAAATACGACTGAATCCCATATAATTACTTTTTTACGATTATTGGATTTTACAACCTAATATGACTAGTACCTTTGATGTCGTTAAAACCAATTTCAACTGTACTTATATATTATTTAAAAAAATGACATATTCTTATACATTGCCATCCGTCCTCTTTTCCCCGGACACTGTCCCCTTTTTAAGGGCATTTTTCAAACGTGTCCGGGGATTTAAAGAAGTTTACCTATACGTAAAAAAGATCGTCAAAATTAGTAACCGTCAAAGCAGTGAAAAATATAAAGAAACAAGGTCTTCAATATATTTTGAATGGCATTTCAAATAAAAACACACACTTTTTTTTTCAATTTGTCCTCGTTTTGTCCTCTTTTTAAATGAACTAGTCCTTTTTTCATTACTTGAGCTTCTGACAATCCTATATATAGGATGATTCAGCACTGTCGTGCCAAACTTGAACAGTAAATTTAGAAAAATATTTTATGCAAAAAAATGTATCCGGAAATTTTTCATGAGGGAGCTACTACCATCCAAAGATTTTGCCTCAAATTAGTTTTTATTAAATACCTTGAGAACTCCTTTTGTTACAGTTATGAATATTGATACAGGTTTTAGAAATAATACGTGTTATCGATTTCTATTATTAATCATGTATAATTTAGAACAGGACTCTATAGGGCCAGTGGGCCCATCGATTTTTAACTAATATTTTTTTGTTTTTGAATTATTTTGTACTTATGAGCATTTATATAAGACTATACGGCATAAAATATACTTTGTTCATTTTCATAGAATAAACCGTTTACGAAAAATATCGATACAAAAAAGCATACAGAATTTTATATGGATGCTTCAGATTATTGAAATTAAAAATCAGTTTTTCTCGATTTCAATCTAGGTCATGTGTTAGGGACGATATGTTCAAAATATGAGCTTACTTTTGAAAAAAAAAATTCGAAAAATACCTTAACACCTCTACATGGAAACATGTTTTTATAACATTAAGAGAAGCATATTTATATGCTATTTATTTATATGTTTTTTTATATTTTTTTGAAATTTTCGCTTGTATAAGATGATGTAATGGTAAAAAAATAAAGTTAGAACATTTAAATAAATAAAAACTGTTTATTAATAACAATTTTATTAATTTTAATAAGAACGCCAAAATGCGAGTCGGTCAAATTGACCGATGTTTCCATATAGGTGTTAAATACATTTTATAAAAAAAAGTTTTTACTTTTTAATTTTAATTTTTACTTATAATTTCACATTTTTTACAATTTTGTTAATTTGTATATTCAATAATAGTATATAGTTAAAATACATATATATGAATCAGAAAGTAATAACCACATTAAAAACTATATCTAAGACTATTATATGTAGCAATTAAAAAGTTATATTGCTTTTATTTGCCATTAGGTTCCGCGATAATAATATTTGCGACATACTTTTACAGTTACATACATAAGATGCAATTTTAGTATTTCCTTTTAAAATGGAATTCTTTATGCGTTCCGGAAATCCTCAGGAACTACAGATAAATTTTTAAATGCAGACGACCATATTCAGCGTACAGCAATGGAATAATAATCCAAACTTATCGAACATTATGTGTACTGAATATTTGTATTATTTGCTTCATTTCAAATATCAATAGTTTTTATTAATATCAATTTATGTGTTTGTGGTTAGAAGTAGAGCTGGGCGCGGGCCGTGAATTCTTCGGGTCACGCCGTGTCACGGCCGTGACCCGCGTGAGCGTGAGCGATTTTCAAATATTGGATCGTGAGCGTGCGTGATCGTGAGTAACAATAAAACAATCGTGAGTGACCGTGCGTGAGTAAATTTTTGTCGTGCGTGAGTCCGTGAGTCGTGACTATGCATATTTTTAGAATGATACGTTTGGATTCGTTTCACATATTTAATTGTTAATACGAAATGCTACAATTGACTACAATAAGAATTTCAAAGAAGAAGCACTGTGAAATTTAATAGTCAGCGTTGCCAACTTGAAATAAATTTGAAATCCCTCTGTCGACACGTTAATAACACTGGTTTACAAAAAAAAAAAAGTTTATGAATATTTGACGAGACCACTGGATTCTTATGTATTTTGACCTCCTGAATCCGAATCTGAGGTCCGTTGACCTGGGTCACGTCAGGTTCAAGGTCATTTCAAGGTCTTTTTTTTTTTAAATCGCTAAATGAATCTGGTAAAAGGTATAAATAGCCTTTACTGATCGCTGATTCTGAATTTCTGGGGGATTATAATCCCCCAGATTTTAAAATGTATTGGTTGTTACTATTACATACAATGTTTTATTTCCATTTTATCCATTTTTTTGTTATTATTTGCACTAAAAATGTAGTTTAAAGAAATAATACAAATATAAAGTATACACATATTATATTGCACGAAAAAAAAATTAATTAAAATTTTTATTTATTTCATATTATTAAATCGTGTCACGACCGTGACCCGCCGTGCGTGATCGGGCGTGAGTAAAAAATACAATTCGTGAGCGTGCGTGATCGTGATTTTTATTTCTGAGACCGTGAGTGAGCGGGCGTGACTAAAAAAATTTTGCTCGTGAGCGTTCGTGATCGTGAGCAAAAATTACTCACGCGCCCAGCTCTAGTTAGAAGACTATAAAGATTTGCTATTTTAAGGGTTACATGCCTTGGGTTGCACAAAGTAAAATTAATCACGATTAGTTAATCAGTTGTTTTAGAACCATTATTTTGTTAATTCTAAAAACAATCACGGTTATGATACATTTTTTAAGGTCACAAATTATCATTTATTTGTGAATTGTTCATTTACAAATTGAGAATAAGTTTAGAGTCAACATTAATCATAGGTTAAAAATCACTGATTAACTAATCGTGGTTAATTATACTTTATGCAACCCAAAGTGATAGTCTCGTCCTATGAAAATTGAAAAAAACAAACTATTTCATGTGAATTTTTTTTGTACAATATATTTTTTACTGTCTTATACCCATGTATAAGAAATAATACATATATAGTATAAGTTAGAATAGTGAAGTCGACTTTTTTCCGACATTCGGATTTTGGTGGAATTATCCATTTTGATCTTCCCTGAAATTTACTTTGACTAATTTTGTCATGATGTCTGTCTGTAGGCGCTATAACTCATAAACAACAAATCGTAAAAGGGAAAAATTAATTTTTGTCTCTCAAGAAAACGATCTTTCAACCGGATATATATGTTTACCGAGGTCGATTTTTGAAGTTTTCGAATTACTTTGAAACAGTATTATTATTATTTATAATAATTTATGTTGTATTCATTTTTTTCGAAAAAACAAATTTTTGAAAAAAAAGTTTTTTACGTTATGTTTACTGTCGGAATTACGATTTTTTTTATATTATCACCATTGTTTTAATACCGTTGGTGTTTACATACAATACATGCGAGAAACTTGTCAAACTCTTCATGAAACTCCAAAAGAACTGTCATATAAGTTTGATACCTCGTTTGAGAGTGCAAACTTGCTAACTGTTTTATGATTACGCACAAAATATAATATTTTCTTATATTGATTTTGCACATCTTATATATTTTCTTTTAATAAACCATAAACGTCACATTTTGATCTAGTTTTCGAATGTCAAAGGTCAATCAAAATAAATATTACGTAGATAATCAACCATCTTGACCTAAATAAAAGTTACATGATCTATAGGTTAAACATCCCCACGTCAAGAAAACCATGCATGAATTTTCGAATAGCATCACGTCCAATCTTCTCAAGTAAACCGTTCTTAAATCAAACCATTTCCCTCTCTCTCACTCGCCATTATGCTCTGCAGTCCTGCCGCAGGGTACTGACTAGCAAATAAATCCAAGCTGCAATAATAAAGTATGGTGCATGTTTAATAATACATAGACGGCGTTGTGTCATAGCCGTCTTCGATGCGGACTTTAAATATGGTATGAATTCACGCATCGTACAATTACTTGGGGAAATATTTATGTTCAATGACGTTTGATGCGGTTGTGTTGGTATTGAAACATTTTTGTTGTTGTTTATTAAGGATGTATGAGACGTACAGTCTGGGGCAAAAATAATTCAGTGCATTGTTGTCAATTCATCACTTTTATGGAATTTGATATTTTTCAATATCTTTTATTTAATATATCGCATCTGAGTTCGTGAATATATGAATCAACTTTCTTATGAAACTTGTTAATTATGTAAGTTATTTGTGAAAATTTTAGATTTTTCTCGATATTGACATTTAGCCGTCAATACACCATTCTGCCATAAGATCCCATGTTAATTTTTACAAAAAATAATTTCCAAACTATGTTCTGAAATTTTGTGTGGATATTTTAGATTTATTAAGGAATAACTTCTCCAGATTTCAACTATTTCTCGTATATACTATTCTTCGATACCTGCCATATATCCTTATGTTTTTTTTATTTTTATTTATGTTTGTATGACAGTAGTACCTACTAGATAAAAAATAATATTTAAAAACGATAAAATTTCAGCACAACATATTTTTTTCCGAAATCCAAAATCGGGGAAGGGGGGTGGAGGGCGATATAATTTTTTTTCTAAAAGAATTTAATTTTGATGTCGCTTTAGGATATTATAATTTATATTTATATACTTATAATAATATTGTATAAGTGTCACCTACAGAGTGTTTACATACATATATGTATGTATGGTAGTTTCCATACATTTTTGTATGTAAATAACGTTATATTATGTACATTATTCTACACATTTCTTATATAAAACACCTACGAACTTAGATGAACAGGGTTGGTCTAGAAGACGAAATAAAAATTTTTAAAAACAATATTTTTTTAAGTAAACGATAGAGTTTTAGGATGAAACACTAAGCAAAGTGTGTATATGCATGAGAGAGTGATGAGTATATGTATGAGAGAAAGATGGATGAATGCATACAAGTCAGTTTAGATATGTTGTACCTCAAATTAGATTTTTATTTCAAATGTCATTCAAAATATAAAAATATATTGAAGACCTTTTTTTTTCATTTTCTGTCATTGCTTCCAACTCGAAATTTTACTTTTAGGTAACTTTAGGTAAACTTCTTAAAAATCCCGGACACATTTGTGAAAAATCCCCCCGGACGCCCTTAACTTAAAAAGATAACAGTGTCCGGGAAAAAGAGGACGGATAGCAACCCTACAAGTAGACCTTGAATTATTGAGTCATACTTGATATCCATGATCCAAGGTTTGCTATGAATATTTTGACAGCCACCATTTTATATAAATTTCTTGTCGATGACGTATTACATTGACAATAAATTTATAGATATCTGTTTTGCTTCAAAATAATTGATCGGTAATTAAATCAAAGAAATAAAAATATTATGCATAAACAGTATTACTCGTTTATTTATTTACATTCTGTTTTTCACAAATTCCTTATTAAAAAAATTACTTGGCAATGACGTCACAGTATAGAACAAATGAACTCTCGAGCAGACCTTAGATGTCAATATTGCCAGCGATTATGTATACAGGAATCTTTTTTTACTAGCAGGCAATAAAATTGCTTTTCCGTGTAACCGCATGCAGCAATAATATTGCTAGCAATTAAAAATATTGCTAGTAATATCATTGCCCGTCTAACTGTACCTTTACAATAGCTTTGATTAGAATTTAAAAACATTTTGGCTGTATTTGTATTTGAAACCAGCCGGCCCTGGTCTGTGTAGACTTCCACTACACACAATATACCTACTTGATGTGAATAAGATGTTATGAGTGTGGAGTTATTGCATTACGTACGGTGGAAATAAAGCGAATGCATGAATACAAAATAGCAACACACATGCGTGTGAAAAGTGAACACAAATGTTCATAATTTAATTCGGTTCAATGCTACACGTATGCGACACATTATTGAAGCGCAAGTGTCACATATACGAACTTATTTCATATTTAAAATCACCCGCAACGCAGGTATCTTTTTGAATATCATACACCTTTCTTCGTGTTTTATTATTGCTGGATTTTTATTAGATTAGTAGCAGGTCTGTGTTTTATGTTAAAAAAATGCCATCATCATCAGAATGAAAGTATTTTTTTCATAGGTATAACTAATTATTTTAAGATCAGGTAGAGGACATTTTACTTATTATATAATCAACTTATTTAATACAAATTTTTATTGAAAAATATTAAAAATTTACAAAGTTATGAACCTCTTTGTGACGACCAAAAAAAATATTTTTCTCCATGGTTCCATCAATATTTCGGGATGCGTTTTCGGATTTTTTTTCCTATCAATATCTATATGAATGTAGCTATCGTTGCACGTTGCACGTAGCCGTTTTTATTAAATTAATTTTTTCACAAAATGGCGACAGTTTTTGTACAATTTTTTACACCTTTTTTTGAATTCAAACTTTTTTTAAAAATAATGGCTATGCACAGACAGCTATTGCGATTATAAAAATTTATAACAAAAATTTTTTGAATTGTTTCATTAGTCTATGAGGAATCGCGGGAATCAGGGCCTCTATTCTCAAGCTCACTCGAGAATATATCAATTTGAGATTTTTCATTCGACATTTCTAGAAAAAAGCCGTAACAAGATTCGAAAATACTTAGTGACTTTTAGTTTTATTTTAGTAATCTCGAATGAGAAAAAGTCGAACAAACTCCAGAATAGAGGCCCAGGTCGAAAAATCGTGATTCGAGATAAACGCATTTATAGTTTTCTTAGGGCCATAACCTACTCTCACTAAATTTGAGTTTTCAGAATTTTAACTTAATTTTTTTGACATATTTACTTTAAAAAATCGATTTTTTGTCTGTCACAGTGGCTTCCCACTTAAATCTTTCTGGTCAGCTAATAAAATATAGATAAACATTAGTAGAACAAAAATTATAGATAGTCTACCTTTACCTTTTGTTAGAAAAGATTGTGGTTTGGCAATTTCTTTATTTAATAACGATTTTTCTAAAGCGTAAAGCAAAAAAAAAACTATCGGAAGACATAAAAAGCAGAGACAGAATATTTTAAAAATTAGTGAGGTCTGGTATAAAGACGGTTGATAAGTTAGCGCGGGGTATTGCACAAGGACTAATTTAACGGAGCGCGCAGTGTCTAAACGGTGGCGATTACACACGAGGAATGTGTTTTACGATAGGGCTGAGGTCACAACCACACACTTTTCACACACTCGTTTGTACGCAGGGTTCGCAAATGTGTTCACTAAATGTGAGATTATTTATTGAATTATAAAGAATGTATGAAATGGGTAATTTAAATTTTTTATGATCCTTGCTTGTTGAACATTTATTACATAATTTTTATAAAATTCAAATAACTTTATTTACCATGATATGATAAAATATTAATTTGTTGATTTGTTATATTCAAAAATTAGCTGTTACTTGCGACTTCTTACGCGTCAAAGTTAATTTTCGGGATAAAAAGTAGTCTATGTCCTTCAGGATGCAAGCTATATCCCTGCAAAATTTCATCAAAATCGGTTTAGCAGTTTAGTCGTGAAAAGGTAATAAACAGTATCGATAAAAGTTTTTGATAAAAAATAGTTAATTTTCTGCAAACTATAAAACATCGTTTGATATTTTATTAATTTGTAAATAATTTTATCTCGATTTTTAAGCTATCACTTAGTTTTCAGTTTGGGAGCAAATTAAAATGCTACCCGACGCTTCCAATATTATCTACATAGGAAGGAACTACGTTCGTTATTTTTTGTATTTTTCCAAAAACTTTCTAATACGGTTGAACAGGTTGTTTCAGATCACCCGTCCACTATGTTTTACGCCCAAACTATTGAAGAGAGAGTTTTATGGTAAACAATTTATAATTAAAAATTATAATTTTTAATTTTCTTAACAAAAGTTGTTTATTTAAATATCTTCTTTAAGATAAAGTACTAATTGATATACCATTGTTATTAATAAAAATTAAATTATCCCTAATTGAACTTTTATAATGAAATAATTATACATCTTTACAAAGTTAATTATTTCTATTTTGTAAATTTAAAAATAATAATAAAATTCCATTATTATTTAACGAAATTAGAGCACTTTTAGTAAAACCCTAAGATTTGAGAACAAGTCACCATATTTATTAAACAATTGAATATATTGAATATTAAAATTTTTGTTTTACGAAAGTTTCTTATTTTTTTATTATCTTTACAATTATGTACTTTTGGATATACAATTCTATTTGATTTTACTGAGAAACGGGCATGTACCCCCCAAACTACCCCCAAGAGGGGGTAAAAAATTAATTTTGTTTTTATTTTTTAAATTTATATGTTAAAAATAAATGTTAGGCATTATTTATCATTTGAAATAAAAAATTACATAAGAAAAAAAAGTATGTAGTAAATTATTTACAATATTTCTTATCGCAGCAATTGTTATTTTCCGGAAGAATACTTGATTATATTTTATATACATTCTCGCTTCAGTTCTAAACGAGCTCATATTTGTTTTTATTCTTACGACTTCACATATAGATTCAACAATTACTTTGTTCTTAAATCAACAATATACTGTAAATACAAAATGAGAATAACACTCAGTAGCGGCTCGAGAAGGAATAAATGTAAAATAAATATACTTGATATGATACATCGTACTGTTGTCTTCAAACATTATTTGAATAAAATAATTTATATTAAATGAGGATGAACTATTATAACATCAATATCTATCACAACTACCATTCGTTATTTTTTTTATTTTATTAATACGTGTCTAATAATATAATCATTATATAAATTCTTGTTTTTATGACATTAGTGTTACAATAATATAGCTTTAACTAATTCCCAACTTTCGAGAATTAAAAATCTCATGAAACTCGGTTCATTAGTCCTTATTTTTATAGTAAAATATCAACTTATCTCTAACTTACTTCACTAAGTCTAGAGTTTTAGACTTTCGACCAGTAAAAATCTCATTAAAATCGGTTCAGTAGTTTTTACCACAGACTGATTTTCTAAAAACCATCATTATTTCTGAAAATAAAAAAGTAGACAAAAAAACCATATTAGTATTTTTTTAACAAACGATATTATTCTAATAATATTCTCTAAATAATTTTGATATAGAGTGTTATTTTCTTATAAATAGACCGCCACTGCACTATGTCTAGCAGGCGCTAACTTTCTCGCCAATCAGAAAGAATAAAGCATCGACAGCGTTTTTTAACGCAAACATTGTATGAACCGTTCCAAATAGCATCGCAATTTATCGCGATTCAACAGCTACCCCCGATATCTCTCATACATATCAAAGCCATATATTTGTTTTATTTTTCACATTGCAGCTATAAAAATGTGAATCGTCTCTCGCCTTTAGATAATGCAAGTCGAAAGGTTTATGTCGGACTCATTGCGTTCGATGCTGACATCTTTTACGGATGGGTATGTTTTTTAATCATAAATTATTTTTACGTATTTTATGCTCTGGTTTAGTGCTCTGGGAAATATCATTGGGATTTTATTTTCTGAGGTAGGTATTACTTTCAGAAGTTATTGAAATTGGATGTAACAAGTGCAGATTAACATCGATATCAATTGTTTTGTTTTATATTTAATTATGTATTGCTTTTATACAGGGTGTTTGGTTCGGCGATACGAATATTTTGAAGGAAGGTAGAATGAGCCATTTGGAAGTGATTTAAGTAAATATACCTATATACAAAGTGCTATAGTTTTTTTATATCGGCCTTTTTAGTAAATTTTTGAGAAACCCCAGATTTATACATGTTAATGGCAATACTTCAAATGTTAGAGTGCCCATCTTTTTCAAACACGATTTTTATTTTACCTAAATGTCTATGCTACACTATCAGATCAAAATAAAATTGATTAATAACATAAACAAAAAAATGGCTGCAGGTTAACATTTGAAAACTTATAAAACTTTAATAAAATTAATTCTTTAAAAAATTATTTGATAAAATCTAGCACACTTACAGATGTTCAAATGGTTTTAAAAACTGCTCTATTTTATATTTTTATTGCCATTAACATGTATAAATCTGGGTTTTCTCAAAAATTTACTAAAAAGGCCGATATAAAAAAACTGTAGCACTTTGTATATAGGTATATTTACTTAAATCACTTCCAAATGACTCATTCTACCTTCCTCCAAAATATTCGTATCGACGAACCAAACAACCTGTATATTAGTTTTTTTTCTTTTACCTGTATTTTTTTGCGCCTCAGGCCTCAAAATGTTTGGCTTTATATTCATAGATATGAATAACATTAATTAATTTTTTTTTAATCATAATTTTACTGAATATAAATTTAATAATCAAAAAATTCTCTCACCCCTTTTTTGCCATCGTCGAAAATAGCAAAACAAATATATTGAAAATTTATATTAATTTTGAGTCTTAATATTTTTTTGACAAAATCTAATGAATACTTTTGTTAATTATACTTTTTTTTATTTACTTTTTTTGTATCGCTTTACAACCATTTCACCGAGTTATGTAGAAAAGGCTTTCATGTTTCCATATCTGCCCTTTTGATTTTTTATGTTCATTTGTTTTCTATAAGTATTCAAAGTTATAACTGGTACAACGATACAGAAAAGCAAATTAAAGAGAAAAATGTTATCAATATTCGTAGGTATAAAGCATTCATTTAAGGTTTTCAAAATTAATATAAATTTTATATTTTTTACAATTTTTTAACGGTAGCAATTTTTTTTATATTCAGCGGCTTTTTTCACAGTCAAATTCGTTTTCAACCCCTAAAAATATTATCTCTATATAAAAAAATTGAATGTTCGTTTGTATGTAGAGAATTACTGAACCGATATCAATGCGGTTTTCTCCAATAATTAGATAATTTTCTGTGCATATTGATGGCTATTTAAATATAATAAAAACCTAAGATTTTAACATCAAAAGACTAAAACAGTAACATCAGGTCCCATGCTCTAGTATACAATAATATACATATTATCATATCATAAAAAAAATAAATACCTATATTTTTATTTACTTTATTTTGTTTACAAAAGTGATATAATTTATAACTTTATATACATCGTCCTTTCAAGGTTGGATCCACAACTTCTGAAACTAAAATTTCTGCACACATTCAGTCCCACACACATATACACGCACACAACATGGTTGCACATAAACAAGAAATATCTACTACACAATTTGTCGCAACAAAATCCGTCATAACAATCAAATGGCCCTTCTCTCCCTTCGTCTGTGTGTTTCTCCCTTCACCAGGATACGGATAGGACATTGTCAGGTTTCACTGGTATGGGATCACATTGGCCAGGTCTGTATTAAACATAGCATATAACAATTTAACGGATATCTCTACTTTACGAAACAAACACATTTTTATTTTGTATTTAGAATTGCATTTATAGCGTACATTCAATTTGTTAAAAAACTTTACGGTTTTCTATTTTATAAAGAATTATAAAACTTAGAAAATCATACCATTTTAACCGAACTTTCGTTTTTCCATATACATCAACTCGTTAAGTTAAACCATACCGTTTGAACAAATAATGAAATTGAAAATAATTGATCTCGTGTTTACTTGATTTAAAATCAAACCTAATGTAACTGTATACCTTTCAAAATGACAGTCGAATTCATTTTTTTATTGTGGGCGCAATTTTGAAAGGTATAAAATCATTTTTTGTTAAAATTTTCTGCCTAAATTGCGAAACACGGAGTTAATCGGATATTCCGCTCATTAAATACAGTGTGCTTACAAAATCCTTGTCTATTTTAAGGCAGCACGCTTAGATCTTAAGACCCATCTAGCTGAGTTCTCTATATCCCTGTTAACAAATTATAAAAAACTCATAATTTGGTCGTTGTCTCCCGGTCTATTATATCTAGTCCCATTTAAGCCCACCGCACACGACGCTATTTTGCTAGCTGGATTGTCTGCTTGATTTAACTCCTTGGTTTCAAGCGTGCTGTGACGCTAGATGTCGTGCTGGTTTTTTTACGGTTGATTTCACACGATGCTAGTTTCAAAGCTGGTTTTGTTGCATGCACAGTGACAGCTCAGATGTGAACAAAAATATGTAACAAAAATGTAAGTATTTTCTTTACTCATTGCAGCAAGCACTTCATTTTCAAAAATACTAGCATTAAAATATACATATATTATGGTATCATCTGTCAGTTTATGTGCATGTCACCCAGGTGATAAAATACTGCTTTCCGATTAATCTTCACTCAAACAAGCAAGGAATCCAGCATGAAAAATAGCACATGTTCTATCAGTAAAATCCAGCATTCATGCACGCAACTCAGCCTGCAGTGATATCATTTTCCATCTCCACAGCGAGCTCAGTAACCAGCAGAAGTCCCAGGTGACAATCTAGAAGCCAAAATAGCGTCGTGTGCGCCGGGCATAAGAATCTAGAATGCTAGTTGGTTACAAGAGTCCATCCCTGTAAATAGCCCAGAGAAGTGACAGCAGTTAAAGACCACCTCACTACGGCAGCACTCGACACACACACAAACACACACACATACACATATATACACGGGCGGCAGGCGCGGTGTAACGCGCGGCTCTGGTCGTGGCAGCCGTGCGCGATTTATGAAGCACTTGAACGCCTGTATTACCACATAAACGTTACGTAACGCACCATCGGCACCAGCAGTCGTGTTGATGTGTCGCTTTTTGTTACGCGGGCACGGCTGCCGACTCGATGTTGATAAAGATTTTTGTTTTGTTTTGAATTTATTGGATTGCGTTTGTTTTGTAATTTGGGATTGTATTTTTAAGCAGAAGTGTATCGGTTGAAATTTATTGCAAAGCAATAACATGTATCAAAAATCGATATAAGGAGCAAAACACAAGTACGAACACAAAACAATAATGTTAAGAAAATACATTCTAATTTTCTAATATAGAGCAAAAAAAGACAACGTGATACTAATATGCACCGTTGCAAAATTAATACGTAAAATAAAAAAATTGACAATAGTTAATATCCGTTTCCGGTTCAAAGATCGTTTTCAAAAATAGGAGGTTTTCATCCCAGACAATAATTAATCTTAAGTATAAATTTCATCCTTCTACGATTTGTCGTATTTGAGTTACAGCGCTTACAGACAGACAGATAGACCGACACACAAACATCATGGCGAAAATAGTCAGAATGGATTCATGGAAGGCCAAAAGAGATAATTCCTTCAAATTCCGGGCTCCATGTCTCTGGCACCCCCTTTTTTGAAATTCGAATTTTATTATATGTAGTTCGTTTGTGCTTCGTTTGTGCAGGAAATCCTTTCGTTTGTGCTTTAACTCTTTAGGAGATATTAAAAAAAATCAAATGGGGTGCTGTAGACATGCGATCCCCCCCCCCCCCTTTTTCGAAATTCGAACTTTATTATATGCAGTTCGTTTATGCTTCGTTTGTGCACGTTTGTGCAGGAAATCCCGTTGTTTGTGCTTTAACACTTTAGGTGGTATTCACAAAAATCAAAAGGAGTGCTGTAGATATGCGAGCCCCCCCTTTTTCGAAACGAACTGTACATTCAAAAACTTAAATTTCAAAAAAGGGGGTGCCAGAGACATGTTTTCGGTATTTTTAAATATAAATAACATATAATATAATAACAAATAAATGGGTTAAAGCACAAACGATGAAAATTTCTGCACAAACGTGCACAAACGAAGCACAAACGAACTGCATATAGTAAAATTCGAATTTCAAAAAAGGGGGGGCTCCCATGTCTACAGCACCCCCTTTGATTTTTGTGAATACCACCTAAAGGGTTAAAGCACATACAACGGGATTTCCTGCACAATTGTGCACAAACGAAGCTCAAACGAACTGCACACAATAAATTTTAAATTTCAAGAAAGGGGGGGCTCGCATGTCTACAGCACCCCATTTTATTTTTTTAAATATCTCCTAAAGGGTTAAAGCACATACAACGGGATTTCCTGCACAAACGTGCACAAACGAAGCTCAAACGAACTGCACACAATAAATTTTAAATTTCAAGAAAGGGGGGGCTCGCATGTCTACAGCACCCCATTTTATTTTTTAAATATCTCCTAAAGGGTTAAAGCACAAACGAAAGGATTTCCTGCACAAACGAAGTACATATAATAAAATTCGAATTTCAAAAAAGGGGTGCCAGAGACATGGAGCTCAAATTCCGGATTTCGAAAAAAAATCGGTTTTAAAATACTCTCTTATAGGTACAATATATTATATTTGATATACATGTGTATAAGAAAGTAAAAAAAAATTGACTTTTCTCATTGAGTTTGTTATGAACTTAATCGTTTTACCTGCTGATCGACTCATCATATACAATTCATCAATTTACAAAAATTGTAGGTAATTCAAAACATAATTCGTATATGAAAAAAAATCCATAGTTTTTTATGACTGATTTGTATAATCACGTACTTACTAACAGAACTAAAACTATCTTGCATATAATCATTGTAAAACAAAATGCAAGCATATTTGTATGTAACGAGATAGAACACTATATATATTTTATCGAAAAACAGATTCAGTTATAAATCAAGTGCGCGTTGGATAATTACAGAGTAAACACAGTGAAGTTGCTGCAGATTCAAATGAGCTATGTTCACAGAGATTTGCATATTCGATGTGTGGATTTAAGAGTGTTCCGTCGCTACCTTCGCACTCGTTTTGTTTGATTTATTTTAGATTTAACTAGACTCTCAAAGGATTGAATTCAGGTCGAGAAATATACGAATAATTATTTTGTGTTCAGGTTTTTAACTTCCTGCTCTTAGAGAATTGAAGTTTTTGTAATTATTTACCACGACATGTTATTTTTCAATTATTTTTTCAATAATCAAGATTTTTTTTCATATACATGACTTTATACCAAACAGATTTTTTCAAAATTACTTTCTGAGATATATTTTGGAAAATATATAAAAAAATGTGTACACAGTATTTAAATTCCTTTTATTAGGTACCCCAATCACCAGAATTAAATAAAAAAATTACTACCCATTTTCCTTTATGAAAAAAAGTCATTAAAAATATACATGTTCTATTAATGCCAAATTTATGCCAAATCTCAGCTTTTTAGGTTAAACGATTCTGTAGATAGTAGGCTGTGACAGATATACACAGTATTGTTTCCCATATGATCCAATATAACAAGGTCTACCATATTGGACAGTTCATTTGTTTTATACTGTGACGTCATCGTCAAGAATTTTTTCTAATAAGAAATTAGTAAACGGAATGTAAGAAAATAAACGGCCAATACTATTTACATAATAGTTTTCGTTTTATATAATTATTGATCAATTATTTTGAAGCACAACACACATAAATTTCTTGTCAGTGTAATACGTCATCGGCAAGAAATTTATATAAAATGGCGACTGTCAAAATATCCACAGCAGACCTTGTACCTATTATTGGATCATGTTATAAACACGCTTTTATGAGTAGCGCACTAAAAAGTTCAAAATATTATCACCTACCACCTCTGACATCATACAAGTTCGATAGTACCATATTATTGTAATGTCACAAGAATTGCATATGTTGGCAAAGTTTCAAATCGATACGACAATTAGAAGTGGGTAAAAAGTGAGTTGTAACATTTACTAATAATAATACATTAATTATTATTCACTGGGTGCAAAGTAGGTAGTGGGGGAAACGAAATCGATCACAATGCACAACGTGGCAAAAAATAACACTTTGGGTGGACTAACTGTCATTTTTAATAGGCTCGTTTTTAACTGAAAATAGAAAGGTCAACATGGTTAATCCCACTATAGACTATGTGCAAGGGGGTGGAGTTAGAAATAATGTTGATGCGAGTGTTCGTGGTGAGCAATATTGTAAAATTATCGGAGCCAAAATTTGAGGTTATGCTGTCAATGTAAACGAATTAATTATTTCTCTATTATACGTCATAATTAAAGAGAAAAAGATACCCAAAATAAATAATTTTCACGTACCTTTTATGCTATACTATTTATATTATATGCAAAGAGCTAAATTAAATGATATTTGTTTAATAAAAAATTTCATGGTATTAAAAATATTGAACAATGATAAAAAGAGAGTTGAATCCATTCAATCCTTCTCTATTACCCGCTAGCGGCGCTAATATACTTCGTGCACATAGCCAATAGTCATAAATAATCGTCTTAAATGTATATATTACGATATTTTATTGAAATTATTTGTTTGTTAGTACGTCAAAGTCCACCCAAGTTGCTACTAAAGTCCACCCGTTAGTTGGCGCTGTCATCGCGCACGCTGCGAATAAAATCATCATTCCATTAACTTTTATTCATAAACAATTAACTTATGAAAACATTTGCAATGTTTTTTCTGTTGTTGATTAAATTTGCACAGCTCTCTGTGATAAATTCCGTCTGACATACCAGTTGACGCTTTTATAAACGATCGTGCACGCATGTTATATGCTCCTGCATTACTTGCTACTTCTGTATGTGCATAATAAATTACAGCACTAATTAGTGCATGTAAAAGCAATTAATTCCATGATTTATCAAGCCGGAACCGAGGCGTTAATGAGCCAGTTTTAACGCGACATTGTTATTAACGAATCGGTTACATACTTTTTATTTGTTTACAGTTATCTAATAGATAGTTGTAAGATACGAGACGTTCAGACTAACTTATTTCAAATTTATAATTTTTTTAACACGAACTTTCTTTTTTGAAACACATATCTGATACTACATTTTACTTTATCGCAATATCCAAATTATAGAAAGAAGCTATATGATTATTTATAAAAGTAGATTTTTTTACTTGGATCCTACTGGAAGATGGCCCAATATAAACATCAATTTGGGCCGAAATGTGTATTTCTCTAAATTGTATAAAATAGGTACCTACATATAATTTTTATAAAAAAATGTTTTGCAGTCAAATATTTCCTTAGAAAGAAAAAAAATTAAAAATTGCAATTACTGCTAGTTACTAACATAACCTCACTTTTAGTACTTGAATATGCAGGCATCAAAGGCAACGAACGAGAGGAACTCTTCAAAGAAGTAAGTTGATAGAGGTGGCATAATATACCATATCAGGGACACCTGAAGAAATGGGAGAATGCAATTTAGAATGTTCATTGATAGACTCAATATTAAACGAGTTAGGAATCTTTTGAGCTTAAAAAGGAACACATTGAGGGATATAGTAGGATACTACTGCTACCCATAGAGATGTAATATAACTGGAGAAATAATTCTATTGAACGAGCATGCGCTGATAATGATAGTTTCCGACGTATCGCGTTGTTTCCAGTATTCTCTAACCTAAACATGTTTCAGTTGTTTTCATGGTTACCATCATTTCAATGTTTTAGTACAGAGAGTCGGTTCACGCTGTCAACCAATCAGAGCTTGCTAGACAAAGAAGTGCGGTACCCGAGTATAAGCTATCTCTACTGACACAGTCTTAACATTGAGTTATTGCTCCAGTTATATTACATCTATTAGGAGACATACGCAGCTACTGGGGATGGAAAAAAACAGTAGTATCTGCAGAAAATATGAAAAGAACAAAAATTATTTTTGATGCTTTTTCCCCGCTTTGATGGACTATTTTGTTGAACTAGGAAAACTTGCTAAATTCCCAATGACAACCTTTGTAAATTTTATTAAGGGGCAGAGTAGATGTCACATGGGTAAAGAAAAATAACGAAGCTAAAAAAAGTTGCTATATAAACGCAGTTATAGCAGAATAATTATTCCGATTAAATTAAATAAAAGAATTGATTTCTGAACATTTCAAATATTGAAGACTGGAGTTATGAGAAATTAATTAAGGGTATTTATAAAAATGCATTTTGAGAAAAGAATAATCGCATTGGTTTTTAATTGGCATTCATACAAACCAGAAAAAAAATTTCATTGAAAAATATGCTGAATTTCAATACTTTTCTTACACAGATTTGAACAATGCTAGTTTCGACTTTTAACTGTCATACAGTTTATACGAGTTTTTATAAAGAAATAAAAAACAATTCGAAATATTTACCCGAGGCGTGTATTTTATTGTATCTTTTTAAACAACCGACTAGATCGGACATTGAGGAGCACAACAGAACGGAAGTTGGCCAGCGACTGCAGTAACTTGTTTCTGGAACGTTTGTTTTTAAAATGGGTTTCGTGTTTCCGCCGTACATTTAAACTCTTTGTGGCTGACACATTTTACTCTACTTGTGTGAAACGCAACCATATTGTATTACCACTATTACTATTACTATTGCTTTAAATGTATATATGAGTTTGTTTCAGTGGCGTACAATAAAAATTATGCTAATTTACAATTGTATATGCATCTTTTATGCGAGTTTTAAAAATTATTGCAGTTTTTATTAGTTTGTTGCGAAGTTTTCTTTATTTTATTTTTAGGTGTTTATTATAGAAATAAAATACATTTAAAAAAAGTTACAGTATTATTTAATGTCAAAATTAAAGTAGATTATATCATACAATGGGACAAACTCAACACAGTATGGGTTTAAATTTTGCGTTCGTTTTTTTCTTGCCTATATATTTGTTTCTAGTTAATTTGTTATAACTAGAGTAATATTTGGAATATTTGCAAGGGTTAATTTTTAAAATATACCTTAAGGTATAATTAATAAATCATAGCATTAAAAAAACGTTCGATTGTTTGAAAATCTCAGGGTGGTGTAAAACCCCATAATTATTTTTTTTTATACGAAGTGAGCTAGTCTTTAATCATATAATATATACCTACTTACTTATTGATTTCTATATTTGACCTAATTCTTTATAATACCATTGCTCGATCATTTTTATGTACATGGTCTTTCATTTTAACCGTCCCAGGACTCCCAGGCCAATATTCCAAAAACAAAGCAAGATAGCCAAAAAATGTTTCGGATAAAAAAAGTTATGCTATCAAAGTTATTTTTGGTGAGGGTCTAAATATCATATATATAAGCATCTACTTCCCCTTAAGGTAGTTGGTCCGTAAACATGTTTTCGTCAGATTTTATTTAAATTGCACAAGAATATTCCCTAGATTAATATCTGAAAAATAGCCCATTTTTATTAAAATTGACCATCTCAAAGTCATGAAAAACGATTTCAAAGTTTATATTTTTAACACAGCTTATATGGACTAACCGTACACTAACGTAACGTTTTATTAGATTAAATTTAAACGTAGCGTCAGTTTTTCATAAAAAACTGACATTTTGTATATTTATATGAAAGAAAACAGTATACAAAAAATTGGAATTATTGACCATCCCGTTATTAAGATTTAACCAGATTTAACTACCAAACCATCACATAAATTACAGTATTGTTGACAATTTGGCAACAACGTATTCATTTGATTATAGTAAAAAATACACGAAATAATGAAATAATTTTTTACAAAATATGATAAGTGGATTGAAGGGAATTATAATCGATTTCATTAATTATTAATATATTCTGTGGTAATTTAGATGATAAAATATAATCATTTGACAAGTAGTTAATAGTAGTTAATGTACAGTGTTGACATGATCATTTCTCTAAATTAAAAATATGTACTCATGGCCTAATGTGATCACATTATGATGGACCAACTACCTTAAAATTTACGACATCAATTTTTCTAAAGCATTCAACAAACTATTTAAGAAAAATCCGTTAGGTATGTGAGATTTAACGCCGCTACTGAAAGGTTAAAGAAAAAATGCTGGGTTTTAATAATAACAATGAAAAGTTACCATACCACGCCACTGGTCGACAGACGCTCGCAATGCCCGGAGTATATTATCCAAGTCCAGTAGGAAATAATGTGTCAGACAAGTTCTGACATGTAATATGAGTGACTGCGCGATGTGTAAAGTGCAGGCTGGAACTGTTATATCTGTAATAACAATAAGACTTGTTTTCAATTTGTGTACCGGATGTGTGTAAGCTTTGCATATAAGATAAAATGTGCCTTATTATTATTTTTTATATGGATAATAAACTACGTAACGGTTATACTAAATATTTATTAGAACAGTGGTAATAAATGTATAATAATGTTATGATTTGCCATTTATTATGTACACTTGTCACCACTGCTTTTAACTTGATGCGCAAGCGGCATGGCTATTCATATATACCATACCATTCACAAGAACTGTCAGTGAGTTATAATTTATTTTTAATACTGGACAAACAAAATTGTGTATGTCTGCCACAGCTTTCTAGATATACTGAATATCGTAAACTCTCCTAACTTTCAGATGACACGACAAAAAATACATTTGCGAAGCCAAACTGTACTAACATTTTAACTACAATAGTAGAATTTTTTTTCTCGTTCACAACAGTTTGTATAAGTTTCATTCAGCGTCCGGTTCTTTTTCGATTGTCGCAGTTTGGCTTTTCTATTGTCTATCTGTCTATTTACTTACGTTGTATGTGTGTAACAGTTCTCCTGTCGCGACTGTCTCCCTTAACTTCCCCCACTGTTTTCATTGCATCGTGAAATAAATCAGATGTTTTGTTATTATGAAAGTTCATAAAAGATATCAAAAAAATATTTAATTTTTTACTGAATTCAGAAATCGTATAATCTCATTCTATTCTTGAATAGAAAATTAATGAAACTTGGTTGGTTGGTTAGGTCCAGCTAGAGGACGTTCCCATTTAAAAATCATAAAAATGTGCGTAAGGGAGTAGGGTAACATCCCAAATTAGTTATTGTTTGAAGATATCTGAAGAACGACACAAGTTACGTTAAAAATGTATGGACGCTTTTTTGTAGAGCATTCAATTTTCTATAAAAAAATTATTACAATTTTTGAAGTAAAATATTATGAAGATTTTTCAATCGCCAATCGCTATTAAAGTTGACATCATGATCCAAGAAAGCAAGGTCTGCTGTGGATATTTTGACAGCCGTTATTTTATATAAATTTCTATTCAATGACGTATTACACCGACAAGAAATTTATATGTGTTGTGCTTCAAAATAATAAATCGATAATTAAATAAAAATAAACTATTTTGTAAACAGTATTAGTCGTTTATTTATTTCCATTCCGTTTGTCAAAAATTCCTTTTTAGAAAAACTTCTTGACGATGACGTCACAGTATAGAACAAATGAACTATCGAGCAGACCTTGTTATTGATATATTAAATGTAGTTATGACGTTCTTTTAGCAGAAAACTTCAAATTTTGAATAAAATCGTTTTATTAAGAAAATAGCAATAATATTTTCAAATTAATTTATATGAAAATTTAAAAAAACGGTTAGCCAATGCCAGTTCATCTGAATACTCAATCAGTATTGATAAAAATTCTTCGATAGTCGACTACCTTAGGTGAATTTAACATAAGGAAGCACTGTGCATTCACTTGGCATAAGTTATTTTTCTTTCAACTACATAAAACTCATCCAATTGTTTAGGATACCAACTTAAAATCACAATTGTAGTCAGACGGGATCCCGCCAATGCGGTCGGCAGGAAATCTGTATGTTTTATGCCGTTTGTACAAGTCAACCAGACACGCCCACTTCCTCGGCTTCCTTGGATCTATCTATATTGACGATATGCAACTGTTTCATTACGGCGCTCGTTATGTGTCTATTCACCAGTTTATTGTCATGTCCGGAAAATTTATCGTGTGTAAATATTTTATTTTATTTTATGGCTGTTTTGGAATAAACAACAGTGAGGATTAATTTCGTTTTTTTGGGTGAAATGCTATTGTGCACTTAACTTAATCTATGTATGTTGTTTTATGTACTACAGCGGTACTAAATCTACAGCTAACTCTGATTTTATCATTTGATACTTTTCTACTTTCTTAACCTGTGGGGTACCAAGCGCCCCACATTATTTCAACTTCAATGTAAGCTGTTTAATATATTTACAAAATTTTCAATTTTTTAAATATATTAAACATTATATTTTTTTAAATAGCCAATTGGAGTGCATTCCGTATCGTTCGAAGATAATGAAGGAATTTTATTGAATTAAAATATTCAATAGCTTACGAGTTGTTAGCATTTTAGTGTCTGGGATACGAGGTGACCCCAGTGTGGCAGGTAAGTTATTCTGGAGAGGTGGAGCAGCTAAGAGTTAAATTACAAAATAGAAAACTTTTTGAATCTTTGCTATACGAAGATTATAATAAAAAAACGTTGCCATTTTTATTACCAATTCCTTGAATTTTCAGCTAAAAATATATAACCATTTTACCCCCCTTAAAAAACGCCAATTTTATTTTCATTTGCTCAGATCTATTATTAATTTCCATTTAAAGGTTCTAATAGACAGTTTAAGATAGCATTTTATATTTCGAACTAAATAAAATAAATCAGAACTCAAAAATAGATAGAAGCAATTACCAATCATAAAAATAACTATATGCATATTATTAAAAACAAATATATATATTTATATGTTATTGAAAAATCCATTTCAAAACTACTTACTTAAGATTAGATATTAACATAAGAACAAGTAAACATTTCAGAATATTAATACCTGGAGAACGAAAAACTTTCAACGAAGAAGAAATCTTTATTAATAGTAAAAAACGCATATTGCAAGTTGACAGCAAGAAATCATTTTAAAAGAAGGTGGTGATGTTATACAACGAAGCTGCATTTCAAAATAAATTGCAAGTCTACGTTGTCGCTGAACTATTGACAAGTTGAACTTCTTTTTTAGTGATTGAGAATAGAAAAAAAACTTTTATATAGTAGTTGAATTAATGTAGTCGTGTTGGAATCCATACAGCCTGTTGTACTCCTAATATAAAAGTGTATTTTCGTTTAAACTTTCATGCAATATATTTTCAAATTATGGGTTATGTAAAATTTTAAAGTGTTATCACATTTTTATCCTTTTTTGTTTTGTTAAAGTTTATATGATTAATTTTATCGAACGATTCTTTTTGGGGTTTATAAGTAAACTAGCGGATTGGACCCCGTATTACCCGGGGATATAAATTTATTCTGTAATAAACCTATTAGTTATACATTATTTTTACTTATCTCTAACTATTTACGCTGCGCACGCGAAGATTATTCTCAGAAGATTGGTTTTTCTTCGAATTAAATTTACGCAAATTAGACATTTAAATCTTCCTAGTGAAACATACTATCCATTAGTGAAAATCGAAACAAAATCCGTTTAGTAGTTACTGAGATAATCGTGCACAGACAGACAAATGTGACGAGTGATTTCAAAAGGTTTTTCTAAAAAGTTACAAATTTCGTTTAGAAAAATTTTAAAAATTGTTTTTTTTTTTTGCTTATACACAAAAAAAACTCGATATTATTGAAAATTTTAGACGGAAAAATGCTTCATAAATTTATCTTGTTAATATAACAATATTTCCTCAATATTATAATAAAAAAATCTTATTGAGGATATTTTATTCATTTGAAAAATACACATATCTTCATATTTGTATAAAAATCTTTTCATCTGCCAAATTAAAAATAATTTATTACACCAACTAACGAAACTTTAAAATATATTAAACATATTGGTTGTATTGATAAATATTTATCAGTGTAAATATTTTTCACATCACCCAACTAGTGAATGTGCAATTTTCGATATGGTAAATTCAGTGATGTCATTTATAAAGTTTTTTTTTTGTATATTTAAAATATATTTTTTTAATACGAAACAAAATTTTCACCGTGATAAAACATTGTTAGTAATAATATACATTTATCAACAAGAAAAACGTGGATACTTTCATATTGATAAAAAATTATCATCTTAAATCAACCACGAAATTTTACATTGATCACATTTTTTAACACATAGACAAATTATTTTTTTCTGATACTTGTACTCTGCTATTTAATTCGTTATTTAGATCCCAAAATAACAAATAAAGCTTTGTATTGCTATACATTTTGATTTATTATATGACAGGTTAAACATAAAACTATAAATTATACAAAAAAACTACATTACAACAATTAAAGAAAAAAATATATAAAAACTTTTCTCAACAGGTAAACGCGGTGATTCATTTCAACTGTGACTTCTGAAACTGACGGCCACTCGGGAGAAATAAGAACAAGTTCTTTTTCAAATGAAATATATTCAAAACTGTTATAAGTACGTGAGTTTCTATTCCGTCTGCGTAGAAAATGGCAACATTTCTTTTCAATGTATTTCCACTCAGTAAGACAAAAGCGACGACGTGCACCATCTCTTTTTCTGAATTTATATGCAAATCTTACGCGATTCGTTTTGGTTTTACGGTGTTACCTCCTCACCACGGTATCGACTGATAGGTAAATGTCGGCGGTACTTACCTTTGTAATAAAATAGTTAACCCTCTATCCAACGAATCATATCTCCACAAAAGTATTTGTACTTACTTACTTCATTCACGAACAGTTGAAAGGTTGAAAACTCATGGCTCACTTTATTAATTTTTTGGGTTCCGTACCTCAAAATGAAAAAAAAAAAAACGGTTCAATTTATTGTCCGTCTGTCTGTCCGTCAGGAATGGCTAGATATATCAAAATAATTTTTTGATAGTAAAAAATTAAATTACTAAAGTAAAAAATTCAAGTTTCTATCTCAATACAATGCAATGAAATAAAAAATCATTTTCCAAAGCATCCTGAAATATACTGATCATCAAAACGTATACGGTACTTTCCGTTGAGCTAAAATCTTGAAATTTGGCACGAAGGAAGGTCTCGTCGTAAAAAGTAAAAAAAAATCCGAAAATCATTAATTTCTAATTCTATTTGAAATTATTATTTAATTTTGAGGTTCCTTTCATAAGCGTTAACGTAAAAATGCTTTGGAAATAGAGTTTACTGTTTACTATTGTCAATAATTATGTTTTATATTATGATACGGAACTCTTAGGGCGCTAGTCTTGCTCGCACTTATCCGGGTTTTTATTAAATCGTTCAAAATATTATTTACTTTCTTCTGTCAGCTCTTATGGCCTCTGTCCATATAAAAATGCAGTTCTAAAAAATACTTCGACATAATTTTTTGTACTTTTTCTAAAACATTGTCTCTGAATCAATTTTCTCGACATTTCCAACTGTTCATAAATATGAAAATCGAAATAACATATAGTATACCTATGTAAAAAAAATTGAACTTTAAAAAATCGGAAACAGTAACACTTGTATATGATTAACACTGTGTCTGTCTGTCTGTCTATCACAGCGTTCTAGCTACTGAACCATTAGTTGTCTAATAGACGATCTATTAAATATAATGAGTGGTTCTTAATTTTACTAAAATTAAATTAAGGGGGTATCCTGCTTTATGAGTCTCAAAAATCCATTTTTTTTGCTTAAATCTCTTCCTAATATATCTAAGAATATGTCTGTAAAGTTCTATAGGCAAATTCGAAATATATTCAAAGATATAGCACTAAACACAGTGGGGAGTTAAGCAGATATACCGTAGACTGTAGACCTTATAACTTTGAAACGCGTTTTCTCGAGTTTTAATTTTTATCATTTTTCTAAATTGGCGGGCGTGATTGCAAAAAAACTAAACGGTCAATCAAAATGAACCAAAACTTGTTGTTTTCAGTTCTATTTGAACTAAAAAGATTCATGAAAAAAAAAAGTCTAAACAACTTTTTTAGCAAGTTGAAATGATTTTTTTTCTTGCAAAAAGGAAATTTTTTTTTCAAAGAAAAATATATAAACATTGAAATTTACTTTGGTTTTTTTGTCTCAGACAAAAATTACGAGGTTCATCTTTCCCGCCGATTGGAGACTGCGATTGTAAGGCGTTGCACAAATCTGCATATATAAATTCACTGCGTTTGAATATTTTTGTCTTAAAAAATTTTTTTAACGTTCAAATATGCAATAAAATTATCTGAAAAGTTCGCTACACTTGCTTATTTTTTTCTGTCATAAAAAAATTCCCCAAAAAACGCTTTGTTTTGGCCTCATAAAGCAGGATCCCCCCTTAAATTAACATACAGTCGAAATCGGTTAAAGCGACATCGAGGGAACCAGTCATATTAGGTCGTAAAAGCTGATAGTCGTAAAAAACGGTAAAAAGACAATTATATGGGATTCAGTCGGATTTTTATTTTCAGTTGTTAAAACCGATATATCGTTATAATCGATTTCGACTGTAGGTACCTAATTGAATAAATTGAAAACTCATTCGGTAAATTTTTGTTTTATAATCTTTGGTTAGAGAGATATATTTCGCACTAAAGAGGGTTGATTCGTAGTGACTTTCTCATTTCTAGGTAAATGTATGCTATACTTACCATTGCAATAAAATACTTAGTGTGTGTACCTTATCTGGAACAGTAAACTTGTTTTTACTTGATGTTAAAGTGTAAAGTGTGATACTGAATAATAAATGTTATGTTTAAGACAGGACGTAAATATGTACGTAACAAAATTGTGGATTCGAAATAAAACTTCAGAGTTTGTAATGATAATGAAATCCTACAGAATGTAGTTTTTCTTACTTGTGTTCAAATAACGTCTTTAAAGAACTGTATTTAAGATAAATTATATAGAAAATGCTGTTACGTTGATTTTTTTTTATTTTGTTAAAATAAAAACCGTATATTCTTTGTAGTAATTTTTCTGTGCAGCTTTTGTATAAGATCCTACATTTAGTTAAAGATCAAGATTTATTGTTTATTTTAATTTATCATTACAAATATATAAATTGCTTTCTCGCCTTATCCGAAGGATAGAAGGAAGCTTTGTGATCATTTCTTAAAGATTTTTTGGTATATTTTTTCTAAAGTTCCACTTAATCTTTCTTGTTTAGTGTGTAAGAGGGAGATAGAGAGAGGGGATGTCCACTGAGTCTTTAGCCTCAAGTATGCGTGATGCAAAGAACCACTGTACCGATTTTTATTATACTTGGTTTGTTAATTGGGTCTCGCTTGTAGATGACTCGGTAAAAAAACATCAAAATCATGTCGTTAAGGAGGGGATCAGTATTTTTCTTAAAAGAACGACTAGTCACAGAAAATTTAACTTCATATAAAAAATTCTGTAAAAAGAAAAAATTCTAGAATGCTACCAATAAACCAAGATTCATTAATATCGGTCCAGTGTTTCAGAGTTATACGTGTGATATTCATTTTGAGGATAGGCAGACATGGAAAGAAAACTATTTGTCTTGACGAAATGGAAAGATTAAGTGAAAATTTTGAAACCAGGAGAATTTTTAGTAAAACTAGAGAATATGCAGGCATGTCGTCACAAATTTCAAAAATCATATCTTGATAGGTACCTATGTTAATTTGAAGATACTTTAGTAAAAAAATGACAGAATTATTTTTTTAAAGTTCTTTTCGCCTCAATAGATTGCCCTAACCAAAGACAGTTATTATTTAAGCATCAACTCTATTCTGAAATACACTATACGTGATTATTCACAATTATTATGTCATGCCCACGTTTTATTCATTTTTTCGCTTTCAGTAACGATCACAAATCTTCCCATATCCTTTGGATATTGCGTCTTCGCAATACAATCCTTAACAGTAAATAAAATGGGTACAACAACATTAAATATCAGACACTTTTCTGTTTCCAGCAAACAATACTCACATAAAAATACTGCAAAATTTTACCATAGATTAGCATACAGCAATAAAGTAAAATCCGCGAATGATACTTATTATATTATACCATGATTTACCGACGCACTCTTAATATTTTCTTGCGCAGCGAACAACGTAACTTATACTTAATAGCGAATTTTTCAGATAAATGTTTTGTGGGTAAATATAAATTCAGGCTAACCCCGCAAGTGTGTGGCTCAATTCAAGACAATCTTGGTGTTTTGTTTTTGACAATATTTTCAATGTGTCTGAACCAGGTTCACATGCTTGTATGAATTTCATGAACATTATTTTTACAAACTGCATTTACTTGGCAGTTATTTCAATTTATTGGTATTTGCGTTCAACAAATATACTTTTATTGGTGGAATGAATAAACCTAATGTACCTAAATCAAATTATGCTTTCAGTTTATTTATAGTTGGTTTTGAATTCATTAATTATGTAATACTTTGAGAGGGGGGGGGTACGAGCCCATACTTGGAGGAGGGGATCAAAAGTGTTATTTAAAATTATATAAAAAAATATAAAATATACATATAGAATAAGTAAGTATTATAAAGCCGATTTTGACTGAATCCATTCTGACTATTTTCGTCATGATGTCTGTGTGTTTGCCAGTCTACCTGTGTGTCTGTCGGTCTGTCTGTCTGTCTGTAGACGCTATAACTCAAATACGACAAATTGTACGTTTTTAATTACATTTCAAATGATTCATAACAGAGAAGAAATATCTGCCACGAGTGTCATGGGACTTTCTTATACGTATTACAGAGACTGAACAGCGTACGTGTTTGCCACCATGGGTCTTTTTTATACGTAATACTGAGATTAAACAGTGTGAGTTAAAAATTCTTTCTGACCGAATCATAAGTTTTGGAAAAAAATGTATGGGGAATACATTATAGATAATAACATACTCGACATTTCTTGTGTAAAACATTTTTGTCTTATTTCAAAAATAAATCAGAAATTAAAAAAATGACAAGAGTAAACATCCGTTTCCGTCTTAGTGTTTACGTTAAACAAAATACGTCGATACATACTGTATTATAAAATATTTCTTTATTTTATGTTCTATTCATTTTATTCTTTCTTTTATTAGCTTGTCAGAAATATCTTTTAAAAAAAAATCGAGTACACAGTTCACTGTCAGTATTACGTATAAGAAAGTCCAGTGACACCCATGGAAGATATTTTAAATTAATGGGACTGCTTTATCAATAAGATAAATTTAAAACAAAATGATTGGTAGTGAATATAAATATTTAACCGATATTTGTATTTTGAAGGTTATTACAACTGCAAATATATTTTTAGTTTTTATCTGTGTCGTTTTCCGGAGTTGTCATAAAACTTGGCAGATCCGGAGATAACGTCAACTAGTCCGGAAGTTGAAGATGCCAGTGACGCTAGGGTTGAATTTAAATTTACGTTACAACGTTCAACAAATTTTTATTTTTTCTCGTTATTTTTACAACTTTATTCACTTATTAGGTCAATAATGTATATACAAAATATTATTGATATACTAAATAATCCTAAATGATATTTTCATGTATATGTATCAAAATAAAATATTTATTTTATGTGAATCAATTTCAGATCGATATAGTTTCATATTTCTTAAAATAATTGTTCTGAAATAAATTTTTTTTTTTGGCATGAATGTTGGTAGACTTGAGTCAAGTCTGACAGCTCAGTAGTTAGGTTAATTTATGTGCAGGTTTAAGTATTTATTTGATTTTGTGTGTGTCATAGACTATGTAGAAGTACTCATAGCAGGTTTGCATGTACAGAAAAATCAGAATTTCTGGAATAAAATGTGGGGATACTTAAAAATTATAATTAAAAATTAATATGATATTTTGAATCTCTATCTCCATTTTGTTTGAAAGAGTATACTCCCTAGGTGGTTTCATATAAATTTTATTAGAATCTGACCATGAACTTCGAAGATTGGTCACTCAAAAGGGAAAAATTAATAAAACTGACTTAAAAAAAAAAAAAAAAACCACAGAAAAATGTACCTGATAATTGAATTTAACAGCATTTGAAGGTACATAGCCAATTAAAAAAATTTCTTATAAAGAAAAAAAGAAAAACCGACTTAAAAAACTGTGAAATTTAATTATTAGGTGTGCTTTTCAATGTTTTTAGTTTTTCGGTTTTATTTTTATTTTGCCAAGTTTTTTTATTGGTTCAAAATTTCAAATATACTAATAACTACTACCACATTTTTTATAACTGAAATATTAGTTATATTCGTGATCTTTTAATTAAATTAAAGGGCATATCAAGAGAGAAATAGAGAGAGATATATATTCTTTTTAATGATGCTACATGAGCAATGATACTTATAAAACTTTAATGAAAATGAACTTTAGTCAACTCCGTATTCGTTAACATTTTACAAAACTAAATCTGGCGAGTTCCAATTTGCTGCAAACACTGGAGAATAACAGTGGCGGTTCGGCAAATAGGTAAAAAATATATAGAAGAAAATAAATACTACAATTATATAGAATTTTGTTAATTGGGAATCAAACAATTAAATAAAAATATATCGAAACATTATTTAAAAAAAAAGTATCTACAGCCTTGGCCAAAAGTATTTGCCACCCAGGTTAAATAAATAATACCAGTTGATGATAACGGAAATATTTATTATAATAAATTAATATTTTGTACAGATACCTCTTGTAATGATAATTGCAGTTACCTACTCTTTTTTTAAACTCGATACTAAGCATCGTCATTATTGTGGAGTAATTATTTACCACTCCTTAATCAAGATATTGTTTATATTTTTATTTGATGTGATTGGGTGTTCCCTAATCGTGTGCTTTAATATCGACCAAAGATGTTCAATAATTGAGGAGGCCAAAACAGGAGCTCAATCTCATTATCTGAGAACCACTTCATCGTCACTCGCGATTTGTGACAGGCACGTTTTCTTACTGCAAACGGGCGCTATTCATGTTGGTATCACCGAACATTTTATGAAGAGATGGTTTTAACGCAGTTTACAGTACTTGGGTGTCTTTTTTTTAAACCCATTTGGCCCTTTACACAACACGATTTCGTCCACTCCATGTCAAGTCAAAAAAAGTTACATATCTAAGAATTGACGGGGGTGGCAAATACTTTTGGCCAAGGCTGTACTTCAGAAATTTAATACCTTCTTGTTTTTATTACGTAGGTATAAACCAGGGATTCCCAACCTTTTTCCTACATATACCCCATTTGAAAGAATGGAACCCGTTTATTTATTTAATTTAATAAGTAGAAAACAAAATATTATGCTTTTTTAACTTCCCAATAGGAAGTTATTGTAATTGGTCCGAAAATCGAAATCAAAAATTTTAACATATTTTCATGTTTCAAGGGCATTAGAGTATATTTACACTATTTTCAGAAAAATGTCTGTGTGTGTGTGTGTGTATGTACGTACGTACGTACGTGTGTACGTACGTACGTACGTACGTGTCCTTTTTTTCCGGGACGAAATCTCGCGAACAAAAAATGTTATTGACTTCGTTGGGGTGCTAATCGAAGCGTCTTGAGGTGAATATGATCTGAAAGAAAGGATTTTTCGAAATTCAACCCCTACGGGGGTAAAAAGGGTGTTTTTTTTCATTTTTATTTTTTTTCTTGATCGAATTTAGTCGGAACTTAGAATAAATACTATACAATACAAATAATGAAACGTGTATTACAGTATTTATTTTTTATATGGGTCCAAATAGACATTAAAGGGATGAAAACCACCATCAAAATTTGAATTTCATACTAATAGATACATTTAATAATTCATGTTGCCTTGGAAACAACACAATTCAAAATTTAAACTGTCAGATTAGTTATTCTAAAAATGTGCATTATATTATTGACATTATTAGGATATTAGAAAACTAATATTCATAATACAAAGGTGAGTTTTATGTCTGATAAATTCCATTAAAATTTTTCATATACATATTAAAAAAATATTTACAAACTATAACATAGTATTATTAATTATGGAAACAATAAATAATCAGTATTCAAGTATTGTTAGTCATACCATGTTGGGAAGTTGATTGTGTGGACCTAAAGGATCGCACCCCACAGCATTATACGTTATATAGTTTAATTTTATATCCCCGGGTAAAATTGGATCCGGCAGCTAGTTTGTTAATTTTTGTCAGACATAAAAATATAATACTAAAAATCGATTTTAATTTTAAAAATTGTGTTGTTTTTTATACGAAACACATATTTAGACAGTAGCTCGATTACTCCATTACCTCACTATAGTGCCACCACTGTACTGTTATATTAAAGATACGCAGTGCAAAGACGGCGCTAATACCTTATTCGTGTATAAAAATTAATAATAAATTTAAATGTTCGGATGTTAACTCTTTAAGAAGTAGCAAGTATAATTAAGAATGAAAACGACCGGGCACTAGCGTGTAGCATTTCACTCAAAGTTTAATTACGTTTTAAAACAGAAAACTTACCAAAACCTCTGCCGGTGACTTTTGCTGCTGCAGTGTTGGTAATACTGATGCGATGTTTCCAAACAGACAGGGATGCTGGAGATCATTACAATATTATCTAATTTTCATACATTCACATATTTTATGATATATTGATTTTTGTAAATATCTAATAAAAAATAAAGAGTTGACTTTAATTACGACAAACTTTTAGAGGGGAGTCGGGAGTGGTCATGTATTGCTCACGAAGTGTATTTTATACTCACGTCGGGTCACGCTCGAGACACAATTGAATATGTAATGTTATAAATTACACTTTAAATTGAATTTTTTTTTTTAATTTTAATTTGAACCATGAAAATTGACTAAAAATATTTGGGTTTTAGAATTCGTTAAAAGTATGTTTAATCTATAAAAAATGATGTGAAAAGTTGAAATTTTCAAACCGCAGGTCTGTATCTCAAATCGTTCTCGAGATATGGTCTCTCAAAGTTTAATTTTTCTCAATTATTTTGAGAAAAATGGCCGTAACTTTTGAACGTGTGGTCGGATTTGATTTTTGTTGACAGATTTGAAATCAGCGTGTCAAAATCTATATAATGACATGTATAATACTTAAAAATTCGAGAAAAAATATTTTCGTAAAAAATCGAAAAAATTCAATGTCGATTTTTGGCCAAAAATTTTTTGTCGCGTTTTTAAGTATTATACATGTCAACAGATAGATTTTGAGACGCTGATTCCAAATCTGTCAACAAAAAATTAATTCTGACCACACGTTCAAAAGTTACAGCCATTTTTCTCAAAATAATTGAGAAAAATGAAACTTTGAGAGGCCATATCTCAAGAACGGTTTGATATACAAACCTGCGGTTCGAAAATTTCAATTTTTTACGTCATTTTCTATTTTAACGAAATCTAAAAAAAAAATTGTTAAACTTCATGGTTCAAATTTTAAATTTTCAAAGAAATATCAACTCAAATATAATTTAAAGTATAATTTATAACATTATATATTAAATTGTGTCTCGAGCGTGACCTGACGTGAGTATAAAATACAAAAAATTATTCACACCCCTAACTTATGGTACCCAAATTTGTTTTAAGTGAAAAAGATATTACAGAACATGGAAGTCATGTATGTTTCTTCATACCGGCTTTTAATAAAATATTAATAGCTTAAATCACACAATTATCTTACTATTAGTGAGAACCGCATTAAAATCGGTTCAGTAGTTTTTCGAGTTTACCTGGCACAATATGAAAAATAAAATTTCATTTTATAGAGATAGAGAATATGATATAAATAAATACATAATTATTTCTTCTATAAAATATAGTATCTTCGTGACTTATTACTGAATAATTTAAATAAATGAACATGTAAGCAATTTATATTAATATAATGTTTATTTGTTCAGCCCTAAGTACTGCGCTAGACTTCAATTCAATGAAGTTGAAGTCGTTGGAAAAATTTACTTCAAGTTTGGTCGGTTGAATTTTCCACTTGTTATAGTCAAGTGTAATTCAACATAAATGAATTATTTTCTAGATTGAAATTCATTATGGAATTGGTTTGTTGTTATTATGGTAGGTTGAAACTACTTTAATATAATAACTTTTGAAAACTTTTGATTTCTACTTTATATCGTACTCGAGTTAAGTTTATTTTTTATTTCTTTATTTATTTTTGTATCAAATTGATCTTTAATATAATCAATATTAGTTTTTGTGATAACTAGCTGGAATTCGCGGCTTCACATGCGTTTTTTTTTAAAGAAATCAAATCAATTTTGGTTTTATTAAAATATACCTATATTTTATTTAAAAAAATATTTTTGAGAGGCTGTATCTCAAAAACGATTTGAGATAAAGATCTGCGGTTTAAAATTTCAATGTTTTACGTTATTTTCTATACAATAAACATACTGTTAATCAAATCCAAAAAAATAATTTGTTATTTGATGCATCAAATTACTTCAACTCAAATACTAATAAATAAAAGGTAGAATCAAAACTAACCTATGATCCAATAAAACATGGTCTGCTCTAGATATTTTGGCACTCACCATTTTATATAAATTTCTTATCGATGACGTATTACATCGACAAGAAATTTATGTGTGTTTTGCTTCAAAATAATTGATAGATAATTAAATCAAAGAAAAAAATGTAAACAGTAAGTATTGGTCGTTTATTAAAGTGAAACTTTTATTACATCGTCTCAAACTTTTTGGTCTGTGTGTTGCATGTCGCGTAACGTTTGGACTGCGCATGCGTGGAACAAGCAGCAAGCAGCCATTCATGGTATGACAGTTTATGTACTGTGTGCTATTATACATATTTAGTAAGTTTGTATTGTAATTTGTCAGTGTTTAATGTAAATGTTGTTATTTATTTGCTTTTGGTAAACAACGACACAGCTAGTGAGTCCAAAAAACTGATCAACGAGAAAGAATAGTGCAAAAATGAATGACGATGAATTAATTTTACGCCGTAAAAAACAGAACGCCGACAGAGCACGTGCTTATAGAAAAAGGAAAAAAGATCTTGGTTTTTATATAGAATTTATTAGTATTATTAGAACTTTTTGCTGGTGCATGTTGTTTGTTTATGGATTTATTTCAATTTTGAGTGCTTGAATTTATTATTCCGAAAATTTTTAGTTAAATGTCTATAATGTGAAAAAAAGTTTCACTTTTACTGTGGTTTCATAAAACCACACAATCCTTTTTTTATTAACATTACGTTTGTCACAAATTCTTTATTAGAACAATTTCTTGACGATGGCGTCATAGTATAGAACAAATAAACTGTCGAGCAGACCTTGTATTATTGGATCTTGAAACTAACCCAGAAAAATTAAAATGTAAAGTTTTGATATTTAATGCTTATAAAACTTCAATTTGTCACATAAATATACTACTCTCAGAAAATAAATAACAATTTAATATGTTTAAAAGCATTTTAAAGTAGAAATTTCCATATTTAATTATTTCGAAGATATATTAAAATATTGAAAATTTATAAATTGCATTGGCAGCTATAAATGCACTATCCAAACAAATAGTTATAAAACTTTTTAATACTCTCGTAAATATATTATATATGGGTTATTAAAATATTCACTAATTAAAGCTCAAACAATACTATAAAAGCTTTATTAGTAAAATAAACAAACACTGTTCATATTACACTCACATACATTTAAATGTATGTATGTATGTATGTATGTGAATCTCATATGTGTACTCACATATACACATATATGTATTTACATCTATTAATGCATCTATCTCAAGATGATGTATCAGCACTTCAATAGTCCTCAACCATTAAATCTATTCTGCGAACATGCGGCTCTCAACATTTTACTACCTATCAAAACTTTTTAGATCGTCTGTCTTCCACAGCAAGATCTCGCCCCCCTGACCATCTAGAGCAGTGGTTCCCAAAGTGGTCCCTACGGACCCCAAGGGGTCCCTGGCATCGTTCAGGGGGTCCGTGGAAAATTAAAATCGATCTGGGGGTCCCTGAACAACGTCAGGGGGTCCGCGCACATTTTTATTAATATGGAAGTTAAAATAAATAACAATGAATAAATTACACTGACCGACATCATTTTGTTGCAGGACATACAACAACTTTTTAAGGATAATTTGGACACGCTGAATCCAAAAATGACCACCATTTTGCTCAATCAGCTCTTGTTTTTGCAATATTGCAAAAAAATATTTTTTCGATATGCAAACATTCAAATTCGTATATATATATTTTGAATCAATGACTTCAACCAAAGATCATTCAGAATGAAGCTATGGGTCCTAATTGAACTAGAAAGCCTTAAATTATATACATTCATAAAGTTATCCCCTTCGAAAATAATTTTTTAAACGAAAAAAAATCTATTTTTTAGCAAAAATTCGGCAATTTTCAAAATTCAAAGCGCATTACCACAAACAATTTTTATCCAATTTTAATGTTATTCACTAAATTAGTAGCTTTATCTATTTTCTTCATTGTGTTAAAATTTCAACGTAATCGAATAAAAATTGGCGAAGTGGTACTAAAATCAACTGTGCGTGTCAAAATTTAGTAGTTTTTCACCCAGGGTCCGTGGGCCAAAAGAGTTTGGGAACCACTGATCTAGAGACATCGGGTTATCGCTAAATGGTAGGTCTGTGGTTCTAGTTTATCCCATTTTAGGAATTTAGGTCATAATTACCCCCCCCCCCCATTTTTTTCATATATGGCTTCATGTACCTCGTTGAACTCAAGATTGATTCACGAATCGATTGGCAAGTGTATTATTTGAGTTGTGTCAAATGGGTTGCGCTTAAATTTGATTAAATTTTAATATAAATGCTCATTTTGATCCAAAAACCAGTTAATATTCTTACCTTAACCCCCACAACATCCAATGGTCCCCTTTCCATGCGAAAGAAACTAAATTTTTAATTAAAGATTAATTTTGTTTAATTCAAGGCAACGGCCAATCCTCTTACTGATAAAACCTTATCAGATTTCCCCTCCCCCCTAATGGGGGCCATAGTCCACATTCATAAGACACAACTATATTGCTCATTTATATTAAAAATCAAAAAATATATATTAAAACAAGCCCACTACGGGGTTAAATACAATATAAAACGTGTACAAACTGATAAAAAAATATAATCAGGTGATAAGAAACAACTGCTGAGATTAGTATGTAGTGACATCTAGCGAGCAAATTCAAAACTAATAACTTCAAAAAATGACTATCATAACAGAAAGCACACTTCATCCTGTTATATTTATTGTATAGTGTTCGCACATTTCGTTACATTTTTAATATTTCACTCTGAACACTTCTGAAGAATTATAATTACAAAAATTAAATAACTGACTGTTTGAATACCACTGGTTGAACGAAAGCAGTCGAGAACTACAATAAATAATCAAGACTGTATTAAACACATTACGAAACATAGATTAAGTAGATAAAATCATACAGTAATGTATGTATATAGTAAATAAAGTTACTGATAACCTTAGTGCAACAGTTTGAATACCACTGTTAGATCTGGAGCGGCATGAGACTAGATACAAGTGCATTGTGCATCGCGTACCCGCAGACATCTTCCATCAAACACCCTGATGATGCTTCAGAACAGTTTCAAACGACCGATGTCTCTCATATCAACTGATATCAAACTCTCTGGAGATAAATCTATACGCTTTGTGCAGAATATCAACACCATATAAATCCATATGGTTTGATAAATTATTTATGAATTGATTTAAATAATTGTTGATCCTATTTACGAATCTCATATGCAAAAACTATAATGATATGCTTTAAGGGGCTATACCAGTGTGAACGCTGGAAATTTTGGTGATTTTCTGAAATTTTTTGGAAGAAAAATATTCAATAAAATATTTTGGAAAATTGAGAATATATTTAGCTATATTAGAGATGTATTCCATAATTTTTTTAACTTAAAAATATCGATATCTAAGCAGCCATGATTCCGGGCGATGGAGTAGTCGAAATTGAAAAAAGAAAAATGTCGTTAAACTGGAAGGTATTTCCTGTACGATGACCTACGATTTTCGAAAAATATCAAAATCTAACAAAATGGTGTGGTTATGAAAAAAAAGTCTGTTTTATTGCCTATAAAATGGTCGTATTTTTAATGCTAAATCGTCAATTTTCTTCCAATCAAAAATATTCTAGTTCAGTGTAGAGTAAATATATTCAAGAGTACTCAATTC
Source organism: Sialis lutaria (assembly GCA_949319165.1). NCBI lineage: Eukaryota > Metazoa > Arthropoda > Insecta > Megaloptera > Sialidae > Sialis > Sialis lutaria. The sequence continues at coordinate 32,127,182 of OX439234.1, forward strand.
AAATTTCAAGTAAATCGGATAATTGCTCTTTGAGTTACAATGTCAGCAAATTTGAAAAATCTAATTTCGATAAAAACGCATTTAAAGATTTAACTATCGATTTCGTATCTGCGAGCGGTCGCTTTTTAGAAGGCTCCTGTTTGGAGAGAATTAGAGATACGGCCTTGAAATTTTCACAGAATATTATTGAAACTATAAACTCTCTAAAAAGGTAACAAAAAATTGATTTTTTTTAAAGATTTCACACTGGTATGGCCCGTTAAAAAGTATTATACGTACTATTAAAACAGATCGGGCTTAGAAATGTTATCACATGTCACTGTACATATGAATATTCTTATTCAAAATGTTATACTGTGTGTTAAAATATAGAGTAATTTTGTGTGCCGCTCTCTTTATACGAAATGCTATAGTCGACCGCTTAAGTTGTAGTGTTAGATGTGCGGCGTTCTATTGATGAATGAATTGGTTGATCAAACCAGTGGTAGATAGTTCAATAATGATTTTTAATTTTTATTCTTAATTTTTAATGTATTTGTATGTGACTATGCCTATGGACTGACGTCAGTTCGGATTTCTTTCCCTTGCCGCATCGGCCTTCTTACATGGTACGTACAATATACATTTCAACTGTATGTACACTAAAACAATAAAGTCTATCTACATTACCATACAAATCCAATGATTGTCTTCCGTTGCTCTACATATATACATACTATGTGATGATTTTGCAAATAGTTAAGAACAACTAACAGTATCCAAGTTAGTTAAACATATACCAACAGCCCAAACATAACAAGGATAGTTAAATATAAACTGAAGCAGATATACTTTATCCTCTGCAACAAGGGGTACAAATTAACAACTCGCAATCAGTACAAACAAATAAGGCAATGGCACCAGTCTAGAACAACATCCCAATTTTGAACATTTTTAAATTAAATGTACTGAATTAGAAATATTTGTTGATATTTGATTACTCTGCCATTATTTGATATTAATCTACATGCATTTAACTGTCTTACAGCGTGATTTGATGATAATTGATCATTTTGTTTAAAAACAATGGACAAATAATTATCGCGGTTCGGCCACACTATAAAGAAAAATGTATTTTCTTATGTAAATGTTTCAAATTTTACGACTCTTTATTTTATTAACGTCTGTGTCGTAGTACTCATTAGCAAGTATTCATCACTGGGTGTTCATGCATTAGTAGTTTTATTTTGTCCATTACTGGAGAAAAAACGTATACAAAATAAAAGTCTATAATTTAAAAAAGAAACTGTATTTATGAATTTTGGTTACTAAATTAGATTTAATAAAGAGGTAATTGCTTTATTAGTAACATAAGTTCATGAGAATTACAAATAAAAATAGTCCACCAATCCAAATAACAACATGCTTAATACATTTCTTACAGAAAGCTGAATAAGTTCTTAATAATTCTAAATACATATTTCGATTTCATTACTGACACATTTGTCATTTGAAATTAGAATGGTGTGTCCATCCGTAAACGGTATAATTGCTACTTGCCATTTTGGAAAAATTGATCATTTAGTTTCTTTTCATAATCTCTATATTTTAATTTGTTCAAAAACCAATATATTTACTTGTTTATTTGGAATATGACAGCATTCAATACGAGAGCCAGATAAATTTTGTCTGGAGACCGAAATCAATTTTTCTCGTTACAAAGAAGCCTATGTTCTTCCTCAGAATGCAAGCTATCTATCTGACAAATTTCATCAAGATCGGTTCAACAGTTTAGCCGTGAAGAAGAAACAAACAAACAAAGTTACTTTCGCATTTATAATATTAGTAAAGATTCAGAACCCGATGAAGACTGCTGGTATACACGGATGCAACAATTCTCCTTAAACTTGAAACGGTTTAAATTCCAACAAGTATTGTTCTCATATGACGTCATTGTTTAACAATGTGTATGTGTGTGTGTGTGACTGTGGGTGTATATGTGTGTGTGGCTATAATATGGATACAATTAATGTTATTGTTTATTATTCTGCAATTCGAAATTGCTAACTGCTGCTGTAAATGCCCAAGGGTGGTAAAGAGATATTCAGTGCAATGAATGTTTTAGAGTACCTATATGATAATGCAATTTGATTCTTGTATAGCAGCAATTGTTTAGTTGTTTTTAGCGCAACCCACTAAAGGTAGTGCGTATATGCTCGATTTTCCATCCGTCCGTCTGTCTTCCACCGCGAGATCTCGGTCCCCTGACTACCTAGTGATCACGGGTGTTCATTAAATGGTAGATCTATCGCTCTAGTTAAGCCCATTTTAGGAATTTTTCCGGTCAAAACCCTCCATCTGAGCACGGACAGGCATAATGTACATTTTTCATACAATTTTTTTTATATATGGCTTCATGTACCTCGTTGGACTCAGGATTGATTCACGAATCGATTGGCAAGGGTATTTTTTGAGTTGTGTCCATCACGTGTGGGTTTTGATATATTTTTTTAAATATTATCTAAGATCTACAATCTGCTTTAAAATAAACATAAAACGTTTGCCCCAAATGCAAAAAAATAAAATTAACATTTACAAGAATTATGCCAATATTCAGTTTTCAATTTCAAATAGTAACTAAAAGGCCTGTGACCATTTTTTTCTGAATTTGGTATGGAATAATAAAAACAACAAAAAATAGTCAGTTGTATGTTTTTATAAAAATAATATACTATAAGAATAAAAATGTATTTTGATATCTATCCAATCTGCGATAAAAAAAACTATTTCTTGTACAAACCATAAAATTCCATTAAATCGAAAAGAACATAAAGAGTAAAGACCACATACAAAATCAACAATAGGCGATATCTTAATCAAGAAATGCTTATTTTCGTTAGTGAACAAAATTAATAAAAATACACACACACACACACATACTTTCCTACACATCCATACACACATAGTAACGACAACGGCTACAGCGTACAGTGGGAACAAATTAAAAATTACTGTTCCAAAATCGTTACAGATTACAATTCTAATCCGACAAATACTTTTTTTTAATAATCGATAATAAATTTGAAAATGAACTGTCGAGCCCGAAAATCATTAATTTCTAATTACCTATATGTGACATTATAAACAATAAACAACATATAGTGTTTACCATGTAAGAAGCACACGCCACTGAATTTTTATCTTTATTTTTGATTGCTTGACGCAGACGGTTAATTTCCAAATGTATCAATGATTTAAAAAAAAAAAACGTCTTGATCAGAAAATAATTGAGGGCAGCAACAAAGAGTTAACTCCAGTTTTTATAATTTGCGGGAAAATAGAAAAAACTGTTTAGAAAATGGAGAATGTATTTAAATCGCCTTTGTCTTCGTCCAATTATATTATTATTTGTCATCGACCACATGTTTTGGCCAAATTCTATTGAGAAATTCGTCAAATTCGCAATTCAATTTTATTTTGGAGCTAACTCCTTTTTGGCCCAAATAGTTGAAAATTATTTTCTTCTTAAAGTAAGGAAGCATTGAATAAGGGCAATTTTCAAGAAAATTAGTTTATTTCAAGAAAGAACACAGTAACGAGTGTACTAACTAAATTCTAAGCCCAAAAACAAAGAGTCAGTTCCTAGAGTTACCCATTTTTACCCAAGCGAATGAAGCAAATAACTAATTCTAGCGGATACCTTGAGAACTATCAACGGTAGGTAACTCTTTGTTGAACCAAACGAAAGAATGATTTTTTTCCCCCAAGAAACGGTTGTTAACTCTGTTTGGCCTAAAAATGGAGTTAACTCATTGTTGCTACCAACCCCTCAATTGCAGTTTGTAGCAATAAAAAACAATAAACAGCATATAGTGTTTACCATGTAAGAAGCACACGCCAGTGAATTTTTATTTTATTTTTAATTACTGATCGTCGGTGCTTTTCCAAATTTAATAGTGATAAAAAAACCTCTTGATCGGATATGAATGCCTGTAGCAATTATAAACAATAAACAAAATATAATATTTACTGTGTAAGAAGCACACGCCACTCAATTTTAATTTTTAATTACTCAACGGGTCCTTTCCAAATTAAATATGTTATGAATTGCAGTCTAGCGATTTTGAACAGTAATTTTTGATTTGTTCCCACTGTACGTTGGTGGTTTTGTTGTTGATTCAGCGATTTAATATCGTCGTTGCTGTGACGAATGGAATGAAGAGCAGTTGTGATTTGCGGCCGCGTTGATGCAATTGAAAACATCCACGTAATTACGAGAAGGGGGCCCCCCTTTATTTCATTACATCGGCTTTACATTTTGCGGTTTTCCTTAGTGACATACATACAATACGCCCGCAGATCCGGTTTCGTGTTATGTAGGGGGGCTTTATGTCATTCAAGACATGAATATTGTTAATTGTTGATAATGATTATGAAAGAAATGAATGAGAATTCGAAATAAAATAAATAATTACTTTTATTTTTTAGTAATACATATTTAATTGGGTTATCATATCGTATTTTTACAGTATGCAGTTGTTCTTTGTTTATAAATAGCACATTGGATCAATTTTTATCCGAGGATATAAATTTAATCTGTAATAAACCTATCAACTTATCGTTAACTATTTACGTAGTTGAGCGTCAATTACATTAAGCGAGTTTAGAAGCTGCTAGTAAACTCGTTCAGTATCATCATGTTCACTAGCTAACTAACAGATTGTAAACAATCTGCGACAAAAGTTGAAAACCGGGCTACTTTACTCGCTACTCGCTGGTGTGTGAACTTGTTAGCTAGTAAACTAGCCTTGTCATCATAGTTGCTAGTAAACTAGTTGCAAGTATCTTGATAGTTCCTATTCACAACACGTACGTGGTTTAAATTCGCTAGCTAGCTGGCTACTGAGCGAGTAGACAGCTTTGTGTGTCATCATCACTATCGCAATAGCTGACTCGCCCGCTTCTAAACTCGCTGGCTAGTAGCTAGTAAACTCGCTTAAAATAATTGACCCTTTACGCAGCGCACGTGAAGTTACCTCTCCGGTGATTGGATTTTTTCCGATTTAAATTTAAACAAATTATACAGTTATTATTAGTGATCAGTAGTGACTCAGAAAATTGTGCATAGACAGACAGACAGACGCGGCGATGTGCTTTATTTATACTATGCATTGTAAAAATAATTAATTTAAAATTGTTCACTTGCAAGTGGGGTGTTTATTCGGTCAGATTTCTTATAGAAATATACAAGAATGCATTCTAAAGTTTCACCATTATTTTAAGTACATAAATGTGTCTATTAAATTAAAACATATAAATAAAATATATATATTCATAAATTAAAAGCATTTGTATAAATATCGCTTAAATTTTCAGATGAAATCATGAATTTTCGTATTCCTGAAAAACTCAATTTATATACCATACACAAATAATTTTTTTTCTTTCTGTTCGTCATGCAACATATCGAATAAAATCTAATAATGTAAAATACACTTTTTACACAAAACTCGCACACAATAAGTGTCAAATAAAAATACAAAAGAGAGGACACAGCAGTACATCAAAATAATCCAGTTTGGCGTACAATAATTATCTTGTGATTAACAAAAAAAGACTAATATAAATCAAAACCGTGCCATTGATTTGCAGTTGTTTTGCACAACCTTTTGCAGATTGCAATTAGAGAACGCGAATAACGTTTTATAATTTACAACGTGGCGTGAACACACACACACACATACAAATACGTAAATATGTGTAGAGAAGGAAACAGGGCCGGCGTTAAATTATAGCAAAATTTCGACATTCTCTACAAACCAGTTAATTTGTCTTCAGTGCTATTTTTTTCTAATAACCATCTCTCAAAGACCCCAGCTAGGGATGAAACGATACCGCTGAGGTATCGATACTTTTACTCGATACAGTATCGGTCGTAAAGTATTGATACTTACTCGGTATCGAATGAAAAGTATCGATACATACTCGTATATCGATCGATTTTTTTTGTAAAATTTGCCAATCGCATAAAAATAATTTTGTAACCTTTAAAATAAGTTATTAGTGGGTAATAATTTATTTAAAAAAAATTATTTTCACTCTTATTATATATGCATGCAGTTCATCCAATACTTCTATTAAAAAATCTAAGTGTAAAAGAATTAATTTTTTATTTGAACTTGAAACGTGTTAAATGTAGCAATAGCGCACTCAGCTCAGTTGACTATAAAGTCCATTAAAATGAGTACAACGTATACTTGACGACATGTAAAAAATGGAATATACGCTTATATAACGTAGATTTTAATTCATATATTTGATAATTGTTTGTTCTTGTACATGACGGTGCGTTCAAAAATTTCAATATTCAATTCACAAAAAATCATTTTCATCAGTATACCGATTACCGATACGAGTATTTTTGACCGATACCTACTCGATACTTAGTTTCAAAGTATCGATACAAAAAGTATTTGGTATCGGAAGAAAAGTATCGAGTAAGTACTCGTATTTACTCGTATCGTTTCATCCCTAACCCCAGCTATCTTTTTATTTTTCCAGACAGTTAAAAAAATAATAATTTGATAACATAATTTGACCAAGAAGAAATCGAGATTGAAAAATAGACAATAGTACAGTCCCGAGTGATTTTTTTTTCTATTTATGTAATAAATAATATATATTTTGCTTTAGTCACACAGACAATTGGACAATTTTGATGGCCTCCACAGATCGTGAATTTTTTTTTTACCAAATCTAGTGAATGACTTTGTAAATAATATTTAATATTTTTTTCAACTTTTTTTTTTTTGTAACGCTGTACGACCATTTTTGAGTGAGATATATAGAAAATACTTTCAGCTTTCCAAATCTACCTTTGGTTTCATTTTTTTGTGATTTGAAGTGTCAGTGATCTTAATATCATAGAATTAATACCCTTTTGAAAGTACTTAACAAATAATAACAAAGTTTAATTCATTTTTTTTATTAACTCCTTTATAATACTAAAAATCAGTTTGGTTCTTGCTTTCATCGCAAATAACTTGGTCAAAAATTGTCTTACAGCAATGCAAAATTCGCATATTGAAGAAAATAGTCTAATCAACTAATATTTAATCAAAAAAATGAAGTCAGCATACATTTTTCAAAAATTTATTATTTTTTGATAAATTTTTGATATTGTTTCAATCTGATTTCGTTAAAATTCAATTCGTATATTCTCTGACTTTTCTCGGAATCAAGATCGAAAAAAAAATTTTTTTAATAATACGATAAAAATATAAATATTTTTTGTCTTTAAAAAATAATCCCAGCAAATAAAAATGTTTATTCAAAACAAAATATTAATAAGCCGGTTCTGTGAAAAGTATAACGTATAACAAAAAATTTGCACTGCAGAAATTAAATTTGTTTTGTTACTATTGTGATAAACAATGTAAGGTTGGTACCTATATGTTTATTACCAGTGTATTGGTGTATATAAGTTCAGAAATCGTTGCAACAGATAATTAATGTTATTGTTTCGACGTTCCAATAGATAAAATAGTGTTTTGTAAAGTTATAAAATGTTAAAATAGTTCTTTTTCGAACGGATATATTGTCTCTGCAGATTATTTATTTTTCCGATCAAACAAAAAACAACTTTTTTTTAATTTATTTAATTTATATTTTTATTCCCATTGTTAACTAAATGATAAATATTTCTATATGTATAAAAATAATTTTGAATCAAATGAATATTTTGTTAGTTTTTTATATTTTTATTTCGAAACTAAAATAATGATTCTGTAAAAAATGGGTGTCTGAATTACGTACGCACGTATCTGTCTGTTCATCTGTGAACACTCTACAGTCAAAATGGTAGGACTAACAAACACGTATCTCCTATTGTTAAGACAGTAACTAAACCAGAAATTGATTTTGTAAATTTTTAAATTTTTCTCATTATTTTTTAAATAAAAATTATAATAAAGTGATGTACGAGTTAAAAAAATATTGTGGTGGCCACATTAGTTATCATTTGTAAAATCATAGTGAAACAAATTATTTATAAACGTATTTTAAGTGAATAAAAAAGTTATCTCACAAATTAATGTTTAAAAAGTTGTACATCGGCGATACAAGTGCAAGGCACAGGTTTAGACAAATGAGGTTGTTGGTGGTAATAAATCTGATGGGTAATGTGTGAAAAAACGGCTGCACGGGCTTTCTAACTAGCGCGCACAAATCGTTAAATTGTTAGTCATCTACAGACAGACAAATTGATTATAATGTTTAACCGGTTTAGACATTTCATCTATGTTCTTTGATTTGGTGAAAATTAATGTTAGTTAATTTTTTAATAGTTATTTAATACTGGGGGCTGTGCCCCTGACCGCTTCACGCTCCAACCCCCCAATTGCGCCATTTTTATCTATGAATTCTTATCATTATTTTTGCTAATAATTATTTTTTTAATTTGAAGGTAATAATCACATCATTTTCAGTAATTTTACAAGTAAAAATTACCCAGCATCAAAAACGCTCGGGTCTCATCCTTCGGCTGCGCTCCTCGTATGCATAAATTATAATATTCACCTAACATTATTTTTAATATTTTAAATTGATTAAATTATGTACTTTATAATGACTTTACTTTTTTTATACAATCTTATGAGAAAATAGCATTTTAAAATTTTTCAAGACCACACCCCTGACTTTTTTTTTACCAATGTTAAGAAATTATTTAAATATAATTTTGTAATGGATTGTTTGATAGAAATACTAAGAAAATACCTGTGTGAAATTAGCCCCCCTTTTGTTGAAATTCAAATTTTTGAAAGTTGTGCCAAATTGTGCTGTTTTTGCTACATCGTTCCAAAATATTTTCCTCCTAAATTAAAAACAGCAATAGAAAACTCAAAAAAAAAAACGTTTTTTTTTTCAGTAAAAATACTTGTAAATTGAAAACTGGTTGAAAAATCGAACAGAAATAAAATTTCCACATTTATATTTATCAAAATCCAAAAAATCATTAAAATCAATACGTTTTTCCAATCCGCCTACAACGTACACGTATATTTCTATAGAGTTGGCAACCTTTGTCGCCCGCTTGTTGCACCATCTGTTGGTCACGTTCGGTACTAACTCCCCCGCCACTCTTACTTCCGCTTCCACATGTGCGCTATGAGGTACTCTCGACTCAATGACCACTTCAGGTTCGGCCTCGACACTGCCGTCGTTGCAGTAACTTGCTGCTCTGACAAACACGGACGTGATTAGTGTTTCCAAATTCCCGGGAATTTTCCAACGCCGGGAATCGGGAACAGGAAATCGCAATTCCCGGGAATTCCCGGGAAAAACGGGAATTCTCGAAATTTATATACATATTTTTTTACATTTTCATAGCTTCTCTTAAAAAGTAATAATAAGAACAATAAAAAATTAAGAACATTTTTTGAATTTTAATATTAATCGGTGATTATCTAAAAACAATACTATTACATTTAAAGAAAAATTGTTAATTGAAAATTATAAAGAAAGAAATAATGAGGCATAGATATAATAATGCTTTGGATGAAGAAAATATTATATAAAATAGAAAAATAGTCTAACAATAAGTGGAAGCAGGAATTATTTTATATTAGAAATAATTGTTTTTTTAATTAATTTTTTTTTTAATTTGCTGTCTCTAGCAAAATGCGCCCCAAAGTGAGCACCCCCTCTACAAATAGGCAGTAGTAACACAATATAAAGTTATAAAAGCAAATACTATTTTAATAGAATTTTAAAAACAAACAAATATGCCAAGTCTTATTGTTAGTTTAGAGTTTAGACTCTATCTAAACTCTAAACAATCATTGAATGCAAACTGACAATTTGAATTTTTACTATAATAAACCTTTTCTTTTTAACTTTAAAATGCATTTTTTATTCTTTCTCAGAAAAATACAATGCACAAACAACTAAAACAATCCTTACAAGAATTGCAAGCTAGTAAGATCATTTTAAATTACATCCTGATGTACCAAACAAAAATTTAACTTCCAATCCATATTCTTAACTAAAAGTACATACCATACATTATTGAATATAATAACAATATAAGTGCCCCTACAGTTGAAAGTATATATTTCAATGATTATTTTTATTTCCCGAAATTCCCGAGAAATAATTTTATTTTTCCCGGGATTCGGGAACTGAAAAAACTACAAAATTTCCCGGGAATTCCCGGGCGGGAATTCCCGGGAGGAAACACTAGACGTGATGTCCTCAAATATACTCATGTATGTGTGTATTTTTTTTTATTCCGTTGAATTTTAAAATGCATCCATTTTAGATATTTCTTTTTTGTTTCAAATCCCAAATCACATTTTAAAAAGATAGGACACCCTCGTCTTAGGATACTGCATAAGGATACTCAAATAGGGCATATTTATTATTAATATGTTTTAAATCTTATAATAAGTATAAAAAAGTTATTTGATTAAATAAATAATATTATTTCCTGATTGTTGCCGTAAAGCCAGGTCTGAGGTAGACCATTGTGCGTATTGGAAGATTATTATTTCCCCCGATGTTTTTACAATACGCCCACGTACAAAAATGATGTTTCTGAAGGAATAAAAACCCTGTGTAAATAGTTTGTAAAAGGTAGCACGTTTCAAAGACCAATAACGAATTCAGAAACGTCGATATAAACAGTTGAAAAGAAAATCTTTGTAAAGGTTTTGGATTTAACTAGATACTCTTCCAGTTTTCAATAAAATTGCCTATTCATTTTTTATAACAATATATCAGATAACGTTATCTATCTTGAATTCAAAAAAATTAAAACATAATATTCGATTAATATAAATCTAACATTAAAATGAATTAAAGTCATGAAATTAAAGTTACCTCAACCGGAAGTACCAGTATTACATAAATTCGTTTTGCCCTGCTTTGAGTGGCGTATCTTCGAAGTCAATAGTCAGATTCTGATAAAATTGATATGGAACCACCTCTAGAGTATACTCTATCAAACAAACAAAAATCATCCAAATCGGTGCATATTTTTCGAAGTTACATAAAAAAATACCCACATCCAAATTGAGAATCTCATCCTTTTTTAAAGTTGGTAAGCACTTCACCATATTGTTTATTATTACATCATATCTTCATTTATGTACTGTTACATAGACTTTTGAGTACTATTAAGTGTTTCTTTTTCTATCCACTAATGTTTAAACAAACTATCTCTAACTAAATCGATACAACATCGAAACCCCCTTCGGATAATGCATCGACAATAACGGAAACCCTTTGTCTGTTTAGATGCAACCTGACACTTCTGCATCGACTAAATGTGATAGGCCACGGTGCTACGGTGCGAGGACAAAGGACCAACGGCGATCACATGTGAATGTGTGCGACGTGCCTAATCGGGATTTGATGTAGACACTATGTATTTATAAAACCATGGACTTGGGTGAAGCACGGTAAGGAATATATTGTTATTATGTTGTTAATGCGGTTCTCGTAGATGGTTTGTCGATTTATATAATCAGGGATGTGATAGATTGTAAAGATTAATAAAGAAGAGTACGGTGCGAAAAATGAATGGAAGGTGAGTCGAATATAATGTTCGAGAAATGTTTGTTTTAGAACGCTAAGGACATCAATTTTTTTTTATGGAAATTTGGGGTTTTACTCAAATTTTGGGGAAATGGTAATTTGTATGATGCTGATCAAAATTTATAGTTGCCATAACTTGATTATATAGGCCGTTTATGAATTGCAAACGATTTTTATTATATTTAACAAAATAACAAGATTTTTCTGATTTTCAAGATATTTTTACCCGGAAACCATCAATTTGAGACAAAAAGTATATAGGACAAAAAATGTTTATTTTAATCTAGTAGAACTTATAGAATTATTTTAGATTTTTTTTTGCTCTAAACAAAATGAATTCTACAAAAGTAAAAAAAATCTAAAATATTTCAAATCACAAATTTATGGTTACCTAGTTAAAGTTCTTGGAAATACTAAAATCTCCAGTTTTTTTGGTAAATATTATAAAAAGCACTTGTGGGTGCCTATATTTTACAGCAATTACAACTTTTGATAAGTATTATTGTCCAAATTTTCAACCTATCTGAGTTATACCCAATTTCTATAAGAAAAGTGCGGGGTCTTTTTAATAATTTTGATTATATTATTTATTATTTTAAATAAAAAGAGGTATACACGTTTAAAGGCGTGTGTCCTTGTCAGAGGTGAATATTTTGTATAATATTTTTATTCGTCTAGCTAGACTAGAGCCTATATATTTTTTTAATAAATCAGAAATTTTATGTTTAATTTATGATTCTTCACTTATAATAATTATTAAAATAAAAAAATAAAAACATGCCATATCAAAAATAAATAAAAATAAAAACTATTCCAATTTAACATCACAATGAAACCATCAATAAAATTTAAAATTCCATCCACGTAAAAAGACCTACATCTACTTATCTCCAGATTATCCTTACTGTAAGGATGTGAGTCCTTCACACCCACACAAAATATCCTGATGACTTCAGCTAGGAAAATGGCAGATCGTTAGAATTACGAGTTCTTCTCCTTGACGCATTATGCGCCAATCCCATTACCGAATAATCGAACAAGTAATTTGCAAGGATACATCAGCGCCTCTAGCGGGGTGTACTTTAATCTCCGAATCGCGTTCGAACTACGTCCGGTCTGTGCCGTATTTCCTAGATGAGCATCCGATCGTCATTTCAACACCCCGACACCCCCCCCCTCTCCCGCCACTCTTTCTACCACTCCCATAACATTCCGACCTCTGAGTTAGCCGAAGAGATACCCTACCTGAACTTTGTATGTTTTATACTTGTTGCGCTCTTATCATAATCGTAATGCTGGATTTCATCAAACTCGTTAGAATTGGAAACTTAGTCAAATACCAGTAGTTTCCAATATGTGGCTCACGAACGTACAAAAAATTGTGAGTAACCTTAGAATTAGTATATTTTAAAAGTAGCTATATTATAAAATGTATATCATATATATGGTTTGCGTAGAAATTAGGTTAGGTAGAAACTGACACATGAAGAAGAAGAAGGTTGGGTAGGTAAAACAGAGTTCTATTATAGTCGATAAAACAGGTCACTCGTACAAATGTCTTTTTTTATCTATTAAATTTTTCGGGGTACAATTTTAAGGACTCAAAGTAGCGTATATCCTACCTCAGGGTGCAAGTTATCTCCCTGCCAAATTTCATCAAGATCAATTCAGCAGTTTAGCAGCGAAAAGGTAACAAATAGACAAACATACAGATACACTTTCGCAATTATAATATTAGTATGTATGGATAATAAACTTAATATGAAAAAGCTATGTGCACTCTTTGAAAATAAATTTTAATACAATCTTTTTGGAATAATTCATTCTTTTTTGATGTAAGCATCCATCCAGATGAGATGTTTCATCTTTAAACCCCTAACGGAGGAGGTTTTTTTTATAGATAATAAATATTTATAGACAACATTTCCTAACCAAGCATTACAAATTTAAAGTAATGTTTTTATTCAATGCAACAAATTATGGACCTAATAATTAACTATTATTGATATGGTTGAAATTTCCTTGGACATCCAAAACAGTTGAGAAGCACTGTTTTATTTGTTACACTGCGAATAGAATCGTGTAGAATGTAGAAAAAGTTTGCGCTGTATTTTATAAAGGAAGGAATGGCAGTATTCAACTTGTATAAGTAAAAACTTTAAAGTATAAAATGTAGAAATCCAACTAGATATAGAACTAGAAAAAGAACTGTACTGTTCAAAAGAGTTAATTAATTTAATTATTTTATTGATTAAATCTATGAAATTCTACAAGCATATAAAAAATAAATAAAATCATAAAGTTTATATTTATAACATTATTAACCGTAGCATGATCCAATAATACAGTCTGCTCGACAGTTCATTTGTTTTATACTGTGACGTCATCACCACGAAATTTGTGATAAACGGAATATAAATAAATAAACGACCTATATTGTTTACATAATAGTTTTTTATTTAATCATTGATCAATTATTTTGAAGCAAAATACACATAAAGGACCCCGCAATATCCTTATTTATGGGAAACTGACCGTTAAATTGATTGAATTTATAATTGAAACATTATAATATATATCAATCAATTGCTTGTGAAAGTTACGAGGTATTTTCAAACATCTCTTAACCACTACAACTTAAAAAGGAGGCAGCTTTAACCCAAATGAATGCATCTAAAATTCACGATAATTCTTACTTCGGCCAACTGTATCTCAAAATCTTGAAGCTTTGGGAGTTTCTGCCCATTGAGACATTTGATCAGAGGGACAAAATACGCAACATATCAAAAATTCAATCAATTTATATTCTCATAAGTATATCCTATAAGTATTAGGTACATTCTTGTCGATTTAATACGTCATCAACACGAAATTTATATAAAATGGCGGCTGTAAAAACATCCATAGCAGACCTTGTTTTATTGGATCATGTAACTGTAGATAAATAAACTGCCTTGGCAGGCACGAGACTTTTTTATACATCATGACACCGAAGTATTAATATGTGATTACTTTTATAATTTAATATTTGATTTTAAATTTTTTTACTTACAAAATGATTTTCAGTGAATGAAACTGATACATTCTATTTAATATTGACATTAAATATTAAACGAAATCAATTAAGATTAGTGATTGTAAACAAGTATTTATTTTGCTAGATTTCAATTTTGACACTTCTAATAATAAATGCTAAAATTTTCATAGATTCTTTGTATTATTCAAATCATTTTTAAATTAAAACCATTAAAACTAAAATTATTCTTTTTTCGGGTTACTTCATAAGATACAAAAAAGAGAACAGAACATAAATTATAGAAAATAATATACTCTACAATTTGTATCTCAAACATTTTCTTCTAATACCTACCGTTTAAAAAATAAATCGAAAAAATATTTTTTTTTAGAAAATCGATTATTTCCTAAAAACAATTTTTTTTGGGGGGGGGGGGGAATGAGTAGAACATAAATTATAGATAAAAGTCCCTTCTACAACTTTAATCTAAAATATTTTTTTCTACTGCGCACCGTTTCAAAAATAATAAGTTCAAAAATTGACACCAGTAAACATCTGTTTCCGGTTTAGTGATGGTTTTCAAAAATAGGAGGTGCACATCTAGAGTATACAAGAACCTTAAGTTTAAAATTTCATGTTCGTAAGTCTTACAGTTTTGGCTGTAGAGCGTTCACAGACACACACACAGACAGACACACACACACACACAGACGTCATTGAGTTAATGGTGGTATATGATTCAGGGACCCTCAAAACATGTAATTCCGTTAAAATCTCGAATTTTTTCATGATCACTATACTTTATTTATACACTTCATGTATAAATAAAAAAGTAAAAACAATTAAGTTAAAAATTATAGCCTTAATAAATTTACCATATGCTTTAAATATTACCATAGAAGATACATATAGACATTAAACCACTGTTGACATTTATAATCCCATAAACTAACACCAAAACATGAATTACAACAGGCTACTAAATACAATTAATGAAATTAATATACCTGTTATGGTAATAAATTAATATAGATTACTATTAATTAAACCGATCGAACATATAACATATGTGCCAGGTGCCTATAAAACTAAAAATTAACGTAATATTGTTGTTTACAGTCAGTTTTGGTTCATATTTTGATTAAGGGTGGAAAATTAATTGCCATGTCAAAATGAATGACAGGATTTTATAAATATCGGCTATTTCCTAATTTTTCAATACTAAAAATATTGTGGTTGATTTTCTATCAGGTTATACTTCTAGCACACTGTAAAAAAATACATATTTGGTTTCGAAAAAAATTGTTTTTAATTTATATTCGAAATACATGTACCTACATTTAATGGACTATTTTACTTTTTTAATTATTAAAATTAAAAAAAAAGTTTTATTTAATTTGAAAATTGAAATAGACAGAACGGTATATAAAAGTAACATGTACTAATTTGCGGTAATGACAGAGCTAGTTTTTCATTCTTTTGAGTAAATTACACGTGAATATTTTTGTTTTATAATTTTTATAATATTTAAAAGGGTTGAAGTTTCGAATAATTAGTTTTTACAACGTCTCATTATAGCCAATTGTGTAGAATTTCAATAAATAGAGCACGTTCGGCAAGTTCTCTCATTTATCGTGTGTTAAAAACTCTATTTTTAATATCCAATTACTAAAAAACCATACGTCCAATATTTTAAATAAAAATTAGTAAAATAAATGAGTTGTCCATAAATAACCTTATATAAACTACGTTTTTATTATAACTTCGGCTCTAAAAGATGCACTTTTATTATAAAAAACAAGAAAAAAGCAAAGGTTTTTCTGTATACCTATGTATGTATACCTACGAGTACCTTTATTAATTCGGACGCACCGAAGTGACAGAGTGCATGCATGCAAGCTTTCATTTGCTCTTATTATTAACCACGCGTTTTTTTATTAACAACACCGCGCGTACACACACACACACACACACACACACACACACACACACACACACACACACACACACACACACACACACACACACACACACATTTAAAGAATTAGCATTCAGGAATGCATTAACTGAATGAGGAACCTTCTTTAACATTTTGCTAGTGCCCGGGAAAAAATTGTAGATCTGCAGAGATTTACTCAGATCTCCATTTTGAGAGAACATAGTTTTTGGAGACTTAAAAAGATCTAAAATAACCTACAAAGATCTCTAAATAGCGTTGTAGATTGTGTTAGAGATTAAAACGTTGAAAATTCGTTAATTTTCCACATTACAATGATCTTCAGAGATCTTTGTAGATCGTTGTAGATCTTTGTAGATCGTTCTAGGTATTTGTAGATCTTTGTAGATCGTTGTAGATCTTTGTAGATCGTTGTAGATCTTTGTAGATCGTTGTAGATCTTTGTAGATCGTTGTAGATCTTTGTAGATCGTTGTAGATCTTTGCAAGTCTCCACAGACTAAAAACCAGTGATGTCTCAAAATGGAGATCTGTCGAGATCTGAGTAGATCTCTGCAGATCTACAAATTTTTTCCCGGGTGTTTCAAACTTACTAAAATCTTTGTTAGTGACATATAGGCGTGTCGTATATTGGTAATAATTGATTTTTGTGGAACAGTATTTATAAAAATTAGATACGCTAAGCCTTATGTAAAAATATTAAAGTTAAAATCGTGAAGTTTTAAAAAATCATTACAGTATTTATTTATTAATTTAACTTTTTATTAATTTTAATAATCATTTGATTATGTTAGTGAAATTTTCCAGAAATAAATAAAATACAAAAATATTATAAATGTATAAAAATTACGCAAAAATAAACACACCAAATGACCTTTTTAAACCGCGGGGTTGAATGCTTATACATAAATATAAATTCTTATAAAACTCGACCGGATATGCTAAATATAAATACGTTAATTTATATTTCACACACAATAAACAAAAGGTAACAAATAAATGTCAACATGTCAGTCAAACCCGCGGCTAACTCCGCAGGGATCTACCTTACCGACCGCGACGCCAACCCCGCCACCACACGGCAACCCGACAAATCATTTCATGTATACACATGAATATATAAAATACATACGGCGCGTAATTTTTTTTCCTCTTGTATGAATTTAATCCCCCATGTTAAATGTATTACAAATTATTTTTAAATAGCTGATTATGTGTTTTTAATAATGTAAAACCCAAATGCTGCTTTTTTAAATTCGTAAACGTAAAATATATCATTATGACTTTTTAATTCGAATTTCAGGTAAACATTTTATACGATTTCATAAATTATTTTTTTCCATTTTAAATAATAGATACAACTAGATTATACAACCCCCCCTCTCTTGAGCTAGGGGTAGTAAATATAATGACACCTCACAAACAGTTATAATGAATCAACGATCTAAAAGCAAAGGTGACAATTGTACCTTATAAATGTATATCATTTACATTACTGTACATTTATTACCACTGCTTTAAAATCACGAGCAAATTCATAACGATTTGATAACTTTCAGATAGCGTTAGCTTAAGGTTAGTAAATGACTAGGTTGGTCTACTTGTGACGTCACCACGACAAGCATTTCAACCATCTTGATTTCATTTATTTATCTATGATTTCAACTGTCATAATATTGAACACAAATCACACATAATTATAATTAATATCATGTGTGAAGCTTCACTATAGCAATAAATGAATAGCACAAACACAGAACACAATATTAAATCAATCACGATCAAATTTATATTATGACAGCGTTGGCGACCATTTGAAATCAAGAAAGTTGAAATGCTCATCGTGGTGACGTCAAAGGCAAGTAGACAAACCTAATAATATACTAACCTTGGCGTTAGCTTATGATTTAATAATACAAAGTCTGCTGTGGATATTTTGACAGCCGCCATTTTATATAAATTTTGTGTCGATGACAAGAAATTTGTATGTTGTGCTTCAAATAATTGATCGATAATTAAATCAAAGAAAAAAATAAAACAAAAGCTATTATGTTTATTTATTTATATTCCGTTATCCACCATTTCTTTATAAGAAAAATTTCGTGGTGATGACGTCACAGTATAGAACAAATGAACTGTCAAGCAGATCTTGTATTATTGGTTCATTACATGGCATTAACTTAACTTTTGCTTTAGAACAAATTCTTTATAACAGGTGTCACTGGATATTATTTTGCAAACTAATAAAATTAAATTCATATTTATTTAAATAACAACATATAGGTACGTATAAAATAAAATTGTGGAAGTTAATTTATTAAAATTATATATTTAAACTGCGGTATGACATAGGTGATGTTCATTTTTTAATTTATTTAAAAAATGACACTTTGGTATAAACCGTAGTCGACATTTTCATAATAATAATTATACTAAAACCTTTATTCTGTTGTATATGAAACTGCAGAGCGCACCGAATGAAAAATGAAAACCTCGCGTTATAGTTATTATAACCAGTGGAGTACGTATCATATTTTAACAAAATTAAATTTTCCTTTAAATTTATACCAATTCATACCAAATTGTACGATTCACTACTAACAAAAAATTGTTACATTTTTTTATCATAATCTTTCATAGTTATAAAAAAGGGGAAAAGGCAAGGGACCCACCGAAATTTCTAGGCTCCCCAGTAATTGAAAAAGTTATCGAAAGAAATCAAATTTGACATTTCATTCCTGTTTCTGTAAAATTACGTATTCACCACCAATAATTTCATTACGTTCAATTATTATTTATTACGTCCAAGCAATCTGAAGAAATTTTGTAGTGCTGCCAACCTATTTTTTAGTTGTCAATTATTACTATTATTTTTATTAATTATATTAACCCTCGTTACGATTAGTTTTTCAAAAATACCATATAACAATTATTTTTTTTGTTTAGTTAATAAATTTTGTTTAAATTTATTTAGAGTTGGAGCAATTACAGATACATGAGGAGCAATTAAAGAACAATTTTTTGACCTATACAAAACATATTGCATACTTATTAATGCAGTTTTACAACAATTAAAGTGAGAAATTTAAATTTAAATTTTGACTTAAAAATATTGATAATTTTGAAAAACTAAGTAGAGAGCATTTTGGAGCAATTAGGGAGCAATTGATTGACCATAAGAATTATTACAAAAAACGATTCGTTTTTCAAAAATACCAAATAACAATTATTTTTTTTTGTTTAGTTAATAACTTTTGTTTAAATTTTTTTAAAGTTGGAACAAGTACAGGTACATGAGGAGCAATTTTTTGAGCTAAAATTTTTTGTTGTTTTTCACAAGTCCGCGCTAACTTCCTGACGGTATATGCAAGGAAGTATTTTTAAGTACCACATAACAACTATTAGTTGTAACAATTTTTAAAAGAGTAGCTTACGTATATAATCCGCGCGCCTAATGAAGGGTAAAAAATAATTTAAAAATTCTAAAATACGTGATTTTTAACTTATTAAAACTTACCTAAATTTCACTGTTTTATTTATTTTCGATAAGTTACAAAGGGTTAAAATATTAAAATACCAAAAAAATTAATAATAAATATTTTATAATTTATAACAATAACGCTGCCACTGATTTCATGTACACATATTTATATAAACACACATCCATTCACTTTGTACCGTGTATTTTGCAAAACACTCTTTCAACAGCATACACATTATATGAATGCAATCATTTTTCAACATAAATATGAAAATAAATTAAATGTCCAAAGAGTTAATAATTAACACAATCTAAATATACTACTAATTAATTATTTGACTTTGCAACACCTGTTGGACGTACCTGCGTTTAATGAAGTGTACGAAATACGAATGTGAAGTGAGGGGTGTATAGGGTAGACTCGGCAAACTTATAAATCCAATTTAATATTAGCGTTAATAAATTACGTTATGTGTTTAATAAATTTACTGCAATGTTTGAGATTGGAATTGAGGATTTTTGGTACAGATATAAATGAGAGAATTATTGTTTGTGGTTTCTATGGTTACCTGGATTGTGTTATGCAGTAATGTATCAACACAGACAAATTTAATAATGCAGTAGAAACCGGTTATAATGACATTGAGGAGACCGGTCATATTAGGTCGCAAAAGCCGATAGTCGTAAAAATCGGAAAATATATTTTTTTAAGGTATTTCTCGAAAAAATTAAAAGATACATGAGTAAGCTCAAATCTGGTAAAAAAATGGTTATTAGAAGCTCCATTCAAAATCTTAAAATGTGAGCTAAATATATTGTCAGAATAAAACCAAACATTTAACATTGCGTGTATAGGGATTATGATATTTTAAGCAGATTTTATGCGAAGGAAAAACAAGAAATTTATGTAATTTTGAGGGAAACTAAATGAATATATTTGGAGTTAATATCAAGTAATTTTTATAAGCTATAAAATAAAAACTTTTTTTTTCTAACAAAAAAAAATCACGGTACAAGCTATGACAACGCCGCAAATTATAGACACTTGGGGTAGTAACTATTTAAAAGTCAGTACACACTGATATATTCTTATTATTATTTCAAGAAAAATTAAAAATAATAAAAACTATTTCTTGATTATACTAAAAATATTGTCTAAAAAAGTATTGCCTATTAAAAAATACTATTAAAAAAATGTTAGCTGTGAAACGGTTTCACAGCTAAACCGCTGAACCGATCTGTACGAAATTTGGCAAGGAGATAGCTTACCTCATGAAAAAGGCATATGTTACATTGATTTTAGTTTATTTATCATACTAATTAAAATTATTTTTATTATAAAAAAATATTATGGAAAATGGAAGTCATGTATGGTTCTCCATACGGTTTTTAATTTATAATATTAAATAAAAACAATAATCCGTATTTACCCTACCTAACTTCCATTCAATGAACTGTGTTATGTTTGTTTTACTTTTATGAATTTATTGTGGAAATCTGTAAGAGCAAACAAACTACAAACATAATATTAGCTCTCTACGCTGTCAAATGTTTTATAGGTAGTAAAGATATTTTTATGAAAAACAAAAAGGTATCTATAGTACATCTATCTGCTCTCATTGAATATGAAAGTGTATATTTGGGATATATACATATTCTATTTCCTTTTTTTTGTTATTTTTATTGATATAATAATAAATTTTACTATTCGTTTTCAAGATCTATTAAATTCTGACATAGATTTTATCAATATTTATTTTCGCAGAAATAACAATGCAGAATTTCACAAAATGGTACAATCACATTCATAAGTTGTCGTTCAGTTTATATTGAAATTCGGTAAAATTTGTATATTCATGTTTTCTAGAATTTAAAAATGTAAGGGATCTATAAGGAAAATCATTCTTTTAAAATGGGTCTATGTAGAAAACTTCTGATTTAAATAGTAATTTATGATCTCCATTTTAATTTGTTATCTTAAAGTCGATTTTTCTGTGACAAATTGAAATTCAATGCATGAAAATTACCTACTATAAAATTTTTAATTTTAGATTTCGTTTGGATTTTATTTATTTTATAAAAAATTACGTGAAAAGTTGAAATTTTCAAACCGCAGTTCTCTATCTCAAAATATTCTCGAGATATGGCCTTTCAAAGTTTTCGATTTTTGAAAATTTTGGAGAAAAATGACCGTTACTTTTGAACGTAATGTCGGATTTGATTTTTGTATCAAAATCTATCTGATGAACTGATGACTCGTATAATACTTTAAAATTCGAATTTCTTACCCCTTTGTTTTTTTCGATTTTCAAGAAAAATTTATTGTCGAATTTTGAAGTATACATGTTAATGTCATTGTAAAGATTTTGATTTCAAATCCGTCAACAAAAATCAAATCCGACACCACATTCGAAAGTTACTGGTCATTTTTCTACAAAATTTTCAAAAATCGAAAACTTTGAAAGGCCATATCTCAAGAACGTTTTGAGATACAGAACTGCGGTTGAAAATTTTAAACTATTCACGTCATTTTCTATAAAATAAACATAATTTAAACGAAATCAAAATTTTATATAGTAATTTTCATGTACCAAATATTAATATCAACTTTAAGATAAGAAAATAAAAATGAAAATCATAAATTATCTGAAAATGTAAGGAGGTCTATAAAGATAAATATAATATAAAATATCATTCTTTTAAAAGGGGTCTATGTAGAAAAAAGGTTGGGAACCCCTGGGTTAGAGTAACTACAACAATACACAAACGCTAGATATCTGATTAGAATCTAACATAACAAGGGAGCCAAATACTAATCAACTGATATTTAATTGCTTTCCAATGTAACTCTTGGACATTTACATATATTTGACATCACATACCTACGAGTATCTACTCATTAGTTTTACAATGTTTCTCTCTGTAATTGTAACAATGTTTGAATTCAAATACAACAATGACAATTTTGTACTAAACTAAAATGTTTGTGGTTATAAAATAATAATAGTTATTTTAAATATTACCCTAATGAAATTTAAACCATTTAATAATTGATTTAATTGTTTAAGCAATAATAGTGATAATGTTATGTTAAACATTTGGGAAAATTATAATTAATATAAAAAAGTTTAATCCCTTCACATAGGTACTAACTTATAGCTTTACCTTATATAGTTCATGCTAGTCTTGAAATTTTGTACATACATATGTTTTTTTAACCTTAACTAAGTACAGTGTAACCTTAATATAACGATTTCCTCGATTTAACAAATTTTTCGAAATCCCCTAGAACTGCCCATAAGAGCTAATGCAAAATATATCTTTGTATTACGAATACATTTGTCAACAATCTCTTTATAACGACATTGAATTACATTATTACCCATTGAAATTAAACAACCTACCTACTTATTTTTTACGGATTTAATTGCATTTCATTTTGATTATTTTGTGACAGAAAACTGTAAACTGTTTTTAAATAAAAAAATACAGTTTTTTCTTTAAAATGTGTTTTATTTATTAGTGGAAATCGTTCGCTATAACAGGGTAAGCAGATGAGTACCTACATAATGTTGAGGTTAATAAACAAGTTTTCTTACCTTGTTATAACGAATTGTAGACCAACCTAACCTTTATATAACAAACCTCACTGTAACAAATTACTTGGTATAACGAATATTTTCTACTTCCCTTCAGTTTTGTTATATCGAGGTTGCACTGTATTTCAGAAAATGACCCCGATTACAATTTTTAAAAGGGGGTGAATAGAGATGTTGAAACTAATTTTACTAATTTTTCGTAATATCTCAAAAACGACCATAGTTCGTGCTAGTTTTGAAATTTTGTACATCCATATGTTCTTTTAACTTTAACTAAGAATTTTAAAAATGACCCTAATAACAATTTTTTAAAAGGAGGTAAATAGAGATGGTAAAACTGATTTTACGATAGTTTTTTCGTAATATTTCAAAAATTTCATGAAAAATGTAAGTTCTTTATAATTTTTTTAATATAATAAATTGTTTAAAAGATATTAATTTTTAAATAATAATGTATCATAAAAATGTTGTTTTGGTCACAGCAGTTTATTATCTGAAATATCCCCTCAAGTTTACCACCGGATATTGAATACGGCGGAGATTGAGTTTTCTTTTCATCTAAAATTACCTACATGACTTACAAAAATAATACACAAGTAAAAATACATACAGACCATTTAATTTCTTATTTTATTAGTTCAACATTGACAAAAAAGTAAATACGTATTAAACAAAAAATTGTTAAATTTAAGAACTATCATTTAAAAATTGATTAATTTTCACAGCAGTTATCGTGAACAAAAGAAAATTTTACATCCAGACACATAAACATATACATAGCCGCCATGCAGAAATCAACTTTTCTTTACGTTTTGAAGATAGTACAATCAGAATCTGATTTTATCTCGATCACGATTTTTACTTCCATTTCTTTCAGAACATGGAAGTAAAAATCGTCTATAATCCTTAATATATATGTATAAAGCTTAACGTCTCTCTGTCTGTCTGTCTGTTCGTCCGTTTGTGTGCTTATCACTCGAGAACCACTTATCCGATTTACGTGATTTTTTTTAATTCATAGGTACATTCTCTGGCCAGGTTATAGGCTATATTTTGTTACGTTAGGTAACATAACAACTAAGCAGTGACGTTAATAGTAAATCAAGTCGGAAAAAATTTTGCCGTCGGTGCGCTGTTTTGCAATACGCTGCCTAAACCGTTGAATATAGAACAAAATAATGTATTAAAGAATTGTGTAGAATCAAAAGTCCTACAATAAAGTCCGCGACACCATATGTCTAACTTTTATATTTAAGCCACAATGACTGCTTTTATGTTACAAAGAAAACATGAAATATTTGGATTCTTCTGTTTACATGGACTTATGACCTGCAAAACTTTAATCCTTATCGAAATAAATGATTTCATCGTCATAAGTACTTAATGTAGATATAATTTGCCTTTTACAGAATCCAATTTGGTCTTTTGGTTTAGGAAATAACGTGAAATAAGTATATACAATAACATTATTCGTAACAATTTGCGCGAACTACGACTATGTAGACGCCGCGCTGGGCAGAGGGTGCAGGCCGGTATTCTATTGATTGTCAATTGTTTAATTTGTTTTCAATAATTAACTTTTAAATAATCAACTATATATTTATTAAATCCTAAACAATAATTCCGTAGTCCACGCGAGCGAAGCCGCGCGGGCCTACCTAGTTTAACAATAACTAACAAACCTATTATTTTCCATTAACAGTAAAATAATCAAGTATGTTTTGTACTAATATTTGATACAACAGTAAAATCCAAGATAATGAGGCACAGAAAATTCCTATACCTACCTTAAATATATACGCATATACAGTTATATCATATCTCTAGAGGGAAATGTGCAGGAATTATGAATGTCGTGGTAATCACAGGCTTTCTCTTTTCCCTCTCTCTTTCACCCCAACACATACTCTCTCTCTCTCTTTTTCTCCCAAATCAAATTATATGTATCTGTGGCAGTCCCTGGGTAAAAATACACCGCTTCACCAAACCATGAGGTTAGAACTGGAGAGGGGGGAATGGGGCTGCTACTGTATGTTTATAATATGAAAAATTCAGATGGATGAATTTAAATTAGTATGGGTTTATTATTAGATGGATGATATCATTGTTTTTAACACAGTTCTGTTTGAAAATTGGTTTTTATATGCAACGTGTTGGTAAATTGTTAATTTTAAATTGAATATGTTTTTTATACTCGGATGGTTTTGAGTCGTTTTTATTTTTTTTATTTTTTTATTTTTTTTTTTGTTTCAAGTAATATAATGTATGTATATTAATAAAAATTAATATACGTCATACTTAATTTAACTGATTTACTATTTTTAACCAAGATTTTTTTACGAAGTAATAACGAACTACTGATCCGATTTTAATGAAACAAACGTTAAATGAATCCTCATATCACAAGCATAGGTAATACTCCAGAGTTGGATTAAATGTACTAAATTAAAAATATTTGTTGATATTTGATTACTGCCATTACCGAATATTAATCTATGATATGACAATCGGCAAAAGGGTGCCAAAATGGTAGACATTTAAACTAATTATTAGTGTAACCTATTTATTAATTATATAACATTAGCATATCATCTGCTTTACATTGTTTCAAATTTTACGATTCTTTATTTTAAAACTTTTGTGTCGTAGTAATTAGTAGCAAGTGTCTATTACACTATTACTGAAGAGAAAAAACATAAACAAAATAAAAGGTTATAATTTAAAAAACAAACTATACGCGCGGACTTCGATAATTAAATTGATTTAAGGGGGTAGCCACTGTGACTATAATTTTTTTTTTCATAGATTTTTTTAAAGTATACATATTCATAAATATGTGTACAAAAAATTGAGTTTAAATTTTGAAAATTGACGTAGTTACAGTTAATTTAGTGAGCCGATGTAGCACGGCTAGTTATGACAAAACAAAAACATTAAACACGTTTATCTCGGAATGGCATTTTTCGACCTGGTCGACACGATTCCTCAAAGATTAATGAACCGATTTCATATTTTTTTTTTTATAATTTTCGTAATTGTAGTAGCTATCGTTGCACGTAGCCGATGTTTGAAATTTTGATAATTACTATTTTTAAAACCGCTCTAATGAAAGAAAATAGGTCTTAAAAATAAAAATAAAAATTCAAACGATCGCCATTTTGTGAAAAAATGAAATAAAAAAAAAACAGCTACGTGCAACGATAGCTACATTCATATATACAGGGTCCTCCAATAGTGCGTCCGGCATTGTTTTACGCCCAAACTATTGAAGATAGAGTTTTAGGATAAAAAGTTTATTATATATATTGACCCTAAAGAATTTCAGGAAAATATTTTCAACCCCCTAAAACCGCTCCTTGGGGGGTAGTTTGAGGGGTACATACCCGTTTCTCGGTAAAATCAAATGGAATCGTATATCAAAAAGTACATATTTGTAAAGATCATAAAAAAATAAACTTTTGTAAAACAAAAATTTTCATTCTTTCAATTGTTTAAAAAATATGGCAACTTGTTCTCAAATTTTAGGGTTTTACTAAAAGTGTTCTAATTTTGTTAAGATTAATAGAATTTTATTATTTTTTCAAATTTAGAAAGTATAAATAATGAACGTTGTAAAGATGTATGACGATTTGTGATTTTGATAGTTTAAAGTGTCTTACGCGATGTATCAAAAATTCAAAAGTTCAACTAGGGATAATTCGAAATTTTCAAATACAACGGTATATCAATTAGTACTTTTTCTTAAAAAGGATATGTAAATAAACAACTTTTGTTAAGAAAATTTTAAATTTAAAATAATAATTTTAAAATTGAAAACTGAAAATTAAAATTTTTAATTTTAATTTTTTTTATCAAAAGTTGTTTATTTACATATCTTCTTTAAGAAAAAGTACTAATTAATATACCATTGTATTTAAATTTTTTGAATTATCCCTAATTGAACTTTTCAATTTTTGGTACGTCGAGTATGACACTTTAAACTTTTAAAATCTCAAATAATGATACACCTTTATAAAGTTCATTATTCCTTCTTTCTGAATTAAAAAAAATAATAAAATTCCATTAATATTTAACAAAATTAGAACACTTTTAGTAAAACCCTAAAATTTGAGAACAAGTCGCCATATTTTTTAAACAATTGAAAGTATAAAAAAAATTGTTTTATAAAAGTTTCTTACTTTTTTATGGTCTTTACAAATATGTACTTTTTGATATACCATTCCATTTGATTTTACCGAGAAACGGGTATGTACCCCTCAAACTACCCCCCAAGGAGCGGTTTTAGGGGGTTGAAAATATTTTCCTGAAATTCTTTAGGGTCAATATGTATAATAAATTTTTTATCCTAAAACTCTATCTTCAATAGTTTGGGCGTAAAACAATGCCGGACGCACTATTGGAGGACCCTGTATAGATATTGATAAAATTTTTATTTATTTTGTTCATATAACCCTTCTCGAAATTTCGAGTCAACCATAGAGAAAAAAATTTTTTTTGGTCATCACATCGAGGCTCATAATTTTGTAAATATTTAATATTTTTCAATAAAAATTTATATTAAATAAGTTGAATATATACTTAATAAAACGTCCTTTACCTGATTAAAAAAGAATTAGTTATATCTGTGAAAAAAATTCCCGAACATTGACAATTTTTTGACCCGTCACATGGGCTATGCCCCTTAATAAAGAGGTGGTTGTTTTATTAGTAGCATGAGTTCTTGATAATTACTAAAAAAGCCCATCAATTCCGGAAAAACAGTATACCTTGATTTTAAATAGGGCAAGACTGGTTCTAGTATCGTATATATAACTTTTTAATAGCATTTTTGGTCTTTAGAATGACATTATATTGAACTATACTGTAAAACATAACCTATAGAACAAACACATCTAGACATTTTAATATGCAATGACTTAAACAAACACAAAATAATTAATCTCTATACAAAATCAATAACTACATATATGTATATGGCTGCAGTCTTGAGCAGCAAGCAACAGTCTACAAAGTTGTCATTAATATTTAACTTGGGGAGGTCATCTTAACACGACTGAATATTTAATATTATGTAAAGTTGACGCTTCGGTTTAAACACGTCTGTTAGTGATGTTCTTGCAGATGCGACGCGTGTGCATTCCGGTGTGCAGTGGATCCGGGATAGATAACCGGAAAATGGGATCCGCAGACACATGTAGTACTGTGTGGGTTTTTTACTTGTTTTATAGAATTCTATTTCGCGGAACGATGGTATTTGTTTTGTATATGTATTTTTAAGGGTTGTATGTTTAAGTGATAAAAAGAAGGGGGGGGGGGGTGAATTTTTTTAAACTGTGTAATGAATTTAATGAAATATACTTTATGAGACTTGATATACTCGTACTTATCAAAAATATTGCTTATTCCAAGTCATGCAATTCTGGGAAAAATAATAAAATATATTTTAGAAACTGAAGTCGCCAATTTTAATATGTATTTATTTTGAAAGATTATAAAGTGTATTCCAAGTTGATTAGACTATAGAAAATTAACATTGGATGAATTTAAGTGTTATAGTAGCCGTTGAACAAACGACTTGTCATTGCTGAATTTTAATATATACCCATGCCTCGAAACTATCCAATAATACAAGGTCTGCTTGACAGTTCATTTGTTCTATACTGTGACGTAATCACCACGACATTTTTCTTATAAAGAATTTGTGACTAACGGAATATACATAAATAAATATATGACCAAAACTGTTTCCATAATAGTTTTTTTTTCTATGATTTTATTATCGATAAATTATTTGAGCACAACTCACATTAAATTCTTGTCGAATACGTCATCGATACGAAATTTATATAAAATGGCAGCTGTCAAAATATCCATAGCAGACCTTGTTTTATTGGATCATGCCTCGAAACTAACTGATAAATTTTAAATTAGTCAATAGTGTTTTGTTTTTAACTAAAGAATTAAATAAAATAGGGAATTAAATTAAACATCCCAAAAAACGTTCTACTGATTTTTACAGGTATTTTAAAAAGTAAGTACATCAAATTGCATATCATTGAAAAGATGATAACATCTTCTGTTCAAAAATTGAAAAAAATCATATTGTTTCTATTTAAGAAGGCATAAGTTTGTCTCATATGTCAAAAACTATGAGATTTTTGAAAATTAAACAAATAGACAATACTAAACCCTGAATTATTTATTTGAAACTTTTTTTTAAATTTTGAGTCGTTTAAGAAATATTCACGATGGAAAATTTCATAACTGAACGGTTTTTGGTTAATACCTAGTAGGCTCTGAAATTTTATAATGTAAATACATCATTAAACTGCTCTCCCTTAAAGATATGTCTTATAGTTGTTGAAATCCCAATACTTCTAAATAGCCAGGTAAAAAAAGTGTTTATCTTGACCTGAAACGGATAAATCAAGTAAAATTTTTAAAATCAGAGAACAAATTTTTTTTATCATTTTAAAACGATCACAAAGCTTCTCGTATCTTCGATATTGCGAGGAAGCAAAAGTATGTGACCGTATATGTTTGGATTCAGTATCAAAACGATTTTATTGCAGAACATTAAAAAAATATTAACGTATCTATTTGTCATATTTAAGTCGTAAAAAACTGTATACGACTTATGATACACTTCTTTATACCCTGCATTTAAAACTCTAAATGCAGTATATCACACGACCCTCCATTTTTACTGATGAATGTCATAACATAAAGGAGTTATTTTAAAAAAGCCAGGACCGTTACGCGTAGGGTACAAATAGACTAACTACATTTTTTATTCTTCATGATATATAATTCTTTCCACATTACGATTTCGCGCCGGAGGAAAAGTCTTTCTAGCCAAACACAGTGGAAACCGAAAAACTTTTTATATTGATCATAAATAATCGTGAAAAAAAAACTTTACTGCCATAAGAAATATATGTATGTGTATAATCTCTCTTTGCGTTAATGGGTGATTAACGGGTACTCTTTTAGGTTCTGACATCAGTTTTTGTAGAGTTTACGTCAATTTTCTATAGTTATAGCCAGTGGCGTCCCATATATTTTATATATATAAAAAAAATATTTTTTTTGTCAAGTTCTAATCGAACCTCGAGCAATAGTGTCACGTACCGTAAAATTTCGTGTTTTTAAGAGGCAACATATGAGTAGACATCGAAAAAAATAGGTGAATTTTGGAAATTATTAACTATTTGTACGATTTTATTCAGGTTTGTTTTTATTCTAATGTATATATATTGAGGTATGTATGATGCCCTTCGCTAGGTAGGATTTTTTAAAAAAAACTGTTTTTTCATGAAATGGTGCCTGACTGAACGTTATATTCATTTTTCAACCTCATGGCTTGATAACAACAAAATAATTGAATAAACAAAAAAATCCTATGTAGCGAAGTAGAAAACTTATTGAAGCAAATCGGGTCAACGGTTTTCAAAATATTTTGGGAACGGACTTTGGAAAGTATATTCCGAGTTAATTGCATTTAAAGTTTTGCATAGAAGTCATGCGCTTGGCAACTCGGTAATAAATAATGGCCCACAACTTCCACAATTCTTGGAATTTAAATATGAAACTTACATACAATATTCTTAAGACTTCAAACTTTAAGACAACCTGAGAAAAAATGTAGATCTGCAGAGATCTTTGTAAATTCTTTTAGATCTTTGTAGGTCATTGTAGATCTTTGCAAGTCTTCACAGATAAAAAACCAGTGAAACATATGATGTTGTCTCAAAATGGAGATCAGTCGAGAACTGAATAGACCTCTGCAAATCTACAATTTTTTCTCGGGAAGCGAAAAAAATTACGATTTTTTTCTACTCATATGTTGCCCCTTAATTCAAAGAGTTTGGACTGAGCGTTGATGAGTCAGTCACAGATGTTTTATTTTCTACAAAGTGCTTCACTAATTCGTTAGTAATTTTGTTGTTTTTAATGATTTCATTATAAAAACCTTTCACTAATTGTATTGCAGCATTAAATGAACAGATAACCTTTATATGTACCAATCATTCACATATATACAAACATACACACACATACGGAGACACAATTAGAGTAAACATCATACATAAAAGTACAAATCAGTTAGAATCTGTTGTACACACATACTAATAAATAATCCGCAACAAGCTCAACGTATAAACGCTGATTAATCGCTGGCTAATACGAGAAATGTCCCTCCAATACATGGTCGGGGGAGACAGCTACCTCCCGCCACCCCCTATACGTAATACCGCTCACTCTGTGTATGTGTGTATGTGTGTGTGTGTCAAGCGCTTTAAGCAGTGACTCAGAAACACGGAATTGTATAACAGGTAATTATTGATAATGTTTAAAGTACTGGCACAATATCCCAGTGTTCGAAATTTATTCAATTATTTGTTGATATTTGATTACTGTCATTACTGAATCATAGTCTACAGACAATTAACTGTAAAATAGATTAATTTGATGACAGTTGACCAATAGGTGTCAAAATGGTGGCCGTTTAAACTATATATAATGATTAGTGTAATCTATTATTTATTAACTATATATTTATCATAGCATCTGCTTTACTTTGTTTCTTTGATGATTCTTTATTTTATAATTTTTATGTTATAGTACTTATCATTTTTGGGTGCCTATTACTGGTTTTACTTTGTCCATTATTGGGAAAAAAATATAAGCAAAATAAATAGTTATAATTAATCAACCAAACGAGCGAATTACTTTTTTTAAATAAAATGTATACAATATATTAATGGTCCGTTTCATTTAAGTTTGCAGTTACTACAACAAAAACGGAGAAACTGTGGCTTTTTAGACACTTAAACTTAAAAAAATGTACACCTAAACGACAATAAAACAATGTCATTCGATACGTGTTTCGACTTCACAAGAAGCCCCCATCAGGAGCCTAACAGTTCCAGTCTGGAGTTTTTGTAGATCTTCAATATTCTATAGTTATAGCCAGTGGCGTCCCATATACAAAATATTTTTTTATCATGTTCGAGTCGAGCCTTGTGCAATAATGTCACGTACCGTCAAATTTCGTGTTTTTAAGAGGAAACATATGAGTTGCCTGATGATTTGACCGTAGAATCGTGATTTGTACGGTCAAATCACTCGACAACCACTGGAAACTTAAATGAAACAAACTATAGCTGCTACTAGCGTGTATGAATACAAAATAACCTATACGTCCTTCCTCAGAATGCAAGCTAACCCCTTGCCAAATTTCATCAAAATCGATGCAGCGGTTTAGTCGTGAAAATATAACAAACAGTTACTTTCGCATCTTCAATATTAGTAGGTATTAATCGTATAAGAAAGTAAATAACGGTATGGAGAACCATACATGACTTCCATGTTCTGTAATATATTTTACAATAATTTTTTAATAATTAACTCTTCTTTGTATTATAAATATTAGTTTTCTAATATTCTAATGTCAGATGTACACATTTTTGTAGAATAATAATTATGTGACAATTGAATTTAACCGCGTTTGTTTCCATGGCAACATGAATTTAATAGTATTTAAAATTAAAATTTTGAGGGTGGTTTTCACCCCTTCAGTGGCTTTTTCGGCACGTTTATGAAATAAGTGCCCCTTAGATTGGATTAAACTACAATTGTACCAAGTTTTATCAAAATTGGTGAGATAATAATCACTTTTTAGACGATAATTGGTACAAATTTTGGAATATTTCCGAAACCCCTAATCCGATTAGCAACAAAATCAATAAGTCTGGAGTACTCACTGAGGCAAACATTTTCCCCAAAAATAATTCAAATCGGTGCATATTTACAGTAGTTATCGTGAACGGAAAAAAATTCTACATCCAGACACACACACAGGCACACGCACAGCCGCCATGCGGAAATTAACTTTTCTTTACGTTTTGAAGTTAGTACAATCAGAATCTGCTCTTATCTCGGACACGATTTTTCGATGGTATTACAATACTTCCATTTCTTCAAACATGGAAGTAAAAATACCACACCTTATTAAATCAAATCATCAATCTAACGATAAAATATAAAATATTCACAATTACCAATTATCCGACACCATCTCCGTGGGTCAGCCGTTCGATTCCCGGTGGCAGGTGAGACAAACACACACACACGCACGCACGCACGCACGCACATATACACCCTTGGCAGCTGATGACGACTGAGTGTCACCCCCTAGTGAAGGGTGGCTGACGGTGGTTGCAAGCAACAATCACCCTACACCGGTACTGCAGCAACAAGTAAACACGGAAAGGGAGATATATGTTTGATTATTGTATAGATGTTTTTGTATAAATGCACCTGGTTTTAATAAATAAATATATGTAGCTTCCGTCGTTGTTATAATTATGTGTGGATTAAGTGTATCTATTATTGTGTGGATTGTTAGGAGAATAATGGGATGGGTAATGTGGTGGTGCTTAGTCTATGATTTATAGGGGATTTTTATTTTAATCAGCTTTGGAATGGGGTCGAATTTTACCAAATAAAATAAACATTGTTAGTTTATTCCATAGACTGAGTAGACTCTGAGAGAGCTTCAACGGGGCCCGGGCCAAATCACATTTTGGGGGGCCCTCCGAGTGTAAGGACATTCCAAATATTTCGTGCTAGTAAAATTATTTCTGATATTATTTTGGTATTAAAAATGAGGGGTTATTTTAAGAAAATTTTACAACTTTTTTCACAAGATATACCTTTTTTTAATATATTTATGTTTTTCAAATGTAATGACCTTTTTTGTTCTAAGCTACACTTTTTTTAACTATATAAATGGACTATTACTACACACTAAAATAACCCATGTTAAAAATATGTAGTATCAAATAAATATGTAAAATATAGTTAATTTTTAGAGCGCCCGTGCCGGGGCCCCTGATATACATATGGCCCTCCTAGTCCCCCCCCCTATCTGGGCCTGAGACTGAGCATTCCTTATCCAAGTGTGACAGGGACAAGCGATAAAGTAGCAAATACCAATCTCTTTCTAATGTATCAAACTTATATGACAGTTCTCTTGGAGTTTCATGAAGACTTTGACAAGTTTGTATATAAACACTAACGGTATTAAAACAGTAGTGATATGAAAATTAGTTTGTACGGTCAAGGTCGCCAACTATGTTATAATCATAGACTTATATAATGGACTGAGCCTTCCCTATCCAACTGACGAAAAAGTGTAACAGAGACAAAGTGATAAAGTAGGCAATACCTGTCTCTTTCTAGAATTCTAATTGGTCATGTCACAGGTTTGTAGTCATTACAGACCTACAGAAAAGAGACAGGTATTGGCTATATATTCGCTTTGTCTCTTTAAAGAGAGTGCTCAATTTTGTGAGGCTATTGTTCAGTCTGTTCTATAAGTCTATGGGTTTTTCAGAATATGTTTTATGGATTATTCCATTTAAAATTTGTTGTTTAGCTATTTTAGATTTTCTTTATATTTTGTACAATTTTTACCCTATTCAAATGACATTCTATAGTATTTTAATAATATCAGGTCTAAGAGATACAGCAAGTGTGTAATTTTCAGTAGTTTAAATGATTGACGCAGTTGACGGTATATATAGGATATCCCATTTTTATCTATCACCCCCCTAATTTTTTTTTATCTATAACATAAATCAAAAAATGTTTCAAATAAAAGTTGTTTGGTTTTGAGAGAGAACTAATATATGGCGTTATTTCGATTTTTTGGACGTTTTTAAGGTTAAACTGGGCCAAAAAATTTTTTTTCAAATGGAAACCTGTATTTTTTATTACGGTAGGTATGTTATAATATTTGAAAAAACAAGCAGCTTTTATTGTAAATAATTTGTATGACTTAATTTTTCTTTAATATTTAACAAAATAATTTAAGATTTTAGATTTTCACTAATTTTTTACTCAATAACCATCAAATTTTGAGGGAAAGTGTAGAAAACAAGAAATGTTTATTTTAATCTTAAAAAATTATGGAACATTTCTCCAATTTTACTAAGTACCTAAGCAATAACAACAAAAACAGAGAAACCGCGGTTTCTTATGTTAGTCACTTAACCTAAAAATATACACCTTTACCACAATAAAACAATGTCACTCGACATGAGTTTCAACTTAACAAGAAGTCCTCATCAGGAGTCTAACAGTTCCAGACTGCACTTAAGTACATGCCTCATATAGTATTGTACCTAAGCAATGTCTTTTTTAAGCAATTTTTATACGCGATTTGCTATGGAACGTATTTACCGCGTAAAAAGAAACCCTACTATATACGCAAACTGTCTTATAGTACAGTTTCTAAGCAATGTATTTTTTAAACAATTTTTCAATACGCGATTTGCTATAGAACATATCTACCGCGTACAAAGAAACCCTACTACATATATGTATACGTAAACGCACCTACTTTCCAAATATATAATCATATACTTCTACAAATGCACCTGGTCACGAACCATACATACCCCCCATTGGTTTTGTAACTGCATTGACTATAATTACATATTATTTGCGAATAAAATGTTTCAATTGTAACAGAAATATATAGATGTGCAATATGCGCAGTTGTACCAAATAACGATGTGAATTCTATTATTCGAAGCATACACATAATTGTTCATGCCGTTCAATTTAAGGGTATATAATTTATTTTCAAATAGAAATGTGTTTAAATTAACTAGGGGTGCTGTAACATTAAAATTAATGTTGACAACTAATCATGATGGAATAGTTTAATAAAATAAAGTGATATTTTTTAGTTAGTTGACTATGTTCTTATTTTAAAACAACTATTTTCTCTATTAGTTATATTCACAGAAATTAATAGGTAATTTGTTATTTCGAAATAATTTTTTTATTGTTATTACCTTAAATTAGAAAAGACTGTGGATATAGGTATAACTATCAATGTTAGTCCTTATATAAAAAATTTGACGGCATCCATCTTTGATTATATGTCAATTTCGTAATTTCCTTGTTTGTTATCTCAGAGACATATAAATATACTTTAAATTACAATTGAATTTGGTATGTATTAAGAGAGATGATAATTCCAAATAGACGTTTCTCTGTTAATCAATTATCATTGAAATACTTTTAAAAATAATATAAAACATTTATTAAGGTGCCTTTTCATGGAGCGTCATCGACGCTAGTTTTCTAGCGTCAAATCTCGAAACGTGACCGATTTAAAATTTTTGAATTTTAGCTGTCAACTACTGTTTGACGTTCAAGTGTAAAAAAACAACCAATAAATTACGTTCAGTTATTAAAAATTGATTTACATTTCATTATACTATTCGTAAAGACGTATAAACTCAGAAAACAAACAAGAATACACATAATATCAAAGCTACTGGCATTAGGTGTCACATGATTTCTAGCGTCAAGCAGTATGAGCTCAACCATGTTGAGCTTTTTCACTTGACGCTGACCATTAACAAGCATTCAAAATTCAAAATCGTAGCGTCCAGCGTCAATGACGCTCCATGAAAAGGCAACTTTATTAGTTACTTTTATAATTAAAAAACAATTGATATTTATTTTACAATCCGAATGATTCGCCAATGACTCGTGGAGCAATTTGGTAACAACGCTAAGTGATGTGTTATTAGTCATATATTATCCTTGTCTAAGGATATAACGATATTACCTAGATGAAAACATTGTA
This sequence comes from Sialis lutaria, assembly GCA_949319165.1. Classification (NCBI taxonomy): domain Eukaryota; kingdom Metazoa; phylum Arthropoda; class Insecta; order Megaloptera; family Sialidae; genus Sialis; species Sialis lutaria. The sequence continues at coordinate 32,164,480 of OX439234.1, forward strand.
GAGTTTAAAAAATAGAATAAAAAAACATGTAAACCTGACAGAAATTTGCGATAAACAAATTTAAAAAAAAGTTTCTCATTTTTTTAATTTGATTAAAATATAAATAGTATATTGTGCAACTAGTGCGAAAAGTTGTCGATTGCCCATGTGCGCTCATTCGCTCGAGTGGGCAATCGACAACTTCGCACGAGTTGCACATACCTATCCAAAATAAGGTACTGTATACTAATACAATTTGTTTCAAAAAAAGATGCAGCCCTGAAGATAAGGGAGTGGAAATAATATGCATTGCACTCAAGTTTAACTTCCTCTAGCCATTGAAATAAACTTGTCACGAGACAATCTTGCATATAAGCATTCATTGTATCTAATAGCTACGCCATTTTCCAAAGATGAGCATGTATTTATTGTTGAGACTTAGTGGACGTTCAAATCATACAAATGTGTGATTCAGGAGTTTAATTTGAAGTTTCCTCACACTGCAGTACCCAACAAGTTGACAATGTATCATTAGTTTGGTAAGTTTCGTGTGAATGGTTCTATACAGAATCGAAAGAGCCTATTTGATACGATTAATTTGCTCATCCAGATTGAACTGTTAATAAATGAAGTTACAATTTTTTTTTCAATGTCAAATTATCTTTTAAATGGTGTCAGAAGTGAAATATGCTATTTACTATGGTGGGATTCTTCCATAGAATGGTTACTGACGTCACAATTGAAATCAACATTTTTTCTTTTAATTAATTTGTTTTATTTTTGAGTAGTATATGATACATTTGACAGATTTTTTTATACTTTTCCAAACGAAAATTGAAATATGTTTATAAGTTTTTGGCTTGAGAACTATTCAATTATATATAACGTAATGTATTTATTAAACATATATTAAAATGCTAATTCAATTAAAACATTGCAATCGTAATTGTAATTACATTTCAATTACCAAAGACAATATTTGAAATTGTTTAATATCAAACAACTGATGAAATATAAATATTAATGTATATTGTATGTAGTATATCTCTTGACAAAACCGCGCGTTTCTTTGTTACAAAGAAAGCTTTATTGCAGAATATACAAAGAACGAATAATGCAATAACTACAATCCTTAATATTTCGTTTCTCATTTAAAATGAAAGTAGTTTATGTAAATATGTATGCAGCTATTGTTATTACGAATTTCGTAAAGCCTTAGCCTTTCTTGAATCTGCAAGATTTATGTCTGGTGTCACAAATAATGGGTATCTAAATATCTCATATTTGGAAACCAAAATGGTCGTGTACATGTAATTATAGTTTAATTAAAGGTTAATATATGAGAAAGAGGATCTCGATGGACAGACAGACAACCGGACAACAAAGTTATTCTATAAGTATTACTTTTTTTTATAGTAAATAAGCGATAAAATTGAAATTATGGCCCATTAATAAAACGTAAATTATCTATAACAAAAATTACCATCAGTGCCATCTATCGAGTTTTGCAAATAACACACTCACACTCGAAGCTTTGCGCGAGTAATTTGCCACACACAAAAGCAATATTTTATAATTATTAAAATCGCTTATAATTGGCTTTCAGAGTGAATAAATCATACAGCGACGGTGGAATAGTGAGAGATCCAGTTGAGTGGGAACGGGTAGCTTATTGTTGAATCTCATTAAAACAATAATTAAAATTAAACTTGGAGAAGCGATCTTGAAATTGCATTTACCTACGCTGACAATTGATTAGACAAGTCGAGATGCGCTCGAGGACATGAACAAACTTTAATTGGGAAACTATCGCCGAGTATTAATATTAATATTCAAACATATATATCTATATCCTTGCATTGCAAGTAAATGTGTACACCACCTATTGGATAACTGGTACTTGTGCCATTCAAGTGAGGTTATCTTATTGTTAGTTCACTATTACTATGATTGTGGCTATTCTTATTCTAATGACAGTGGATCTACACCTTTAGGTTTGTTGAAATTAATTGAAGATACATTACTTTCAAGTTGATATATTCCTACTTAAAGGACCTCGCACATAATCTATGTTAATTAAGGAATAGTAAATATATGGTAGGTGCAAGGTACGAAAGAGGTCATTTTTTAGATATTCAGGGTCAAAAGTTATGAATTCAAATATCTTAAACTAGGCATAGTCGAATATTACGTCTGGTACGTGGCAAATAAAGTCAAAACGCTATACTTTTTGATTGGAATGTGCCACTTTCTGTGGTCATACATAAGGTAAAAAAAATATTTTCTGTTAGAGAGCCACCTTAAAATCCGTGTAGAACACTGTTATATTGGCTATCAAAGATGACCTCCACCGGTGTTTTAAAAATAGCTTTATCTCAACTCCTACATACAAAAAAAACTGTATTGGACCAAGAAAATCTTGTTTTGTATATAACGAAAACAATATTTTCTTAATATAAGAAAGTACTCTTAATCCAACTACATTATTTCTTCGTCCGAGAATACTATAGTTGGTTTAAGAATATATTTCTTATCTTAAGAAAATATTGTTTTCGTTATATACAAAACAAGATTTACTTGGCTCAAGTAACGTTTCTACCTGTGTAGTCATCCGATTTCAATTTTCTTTTGTTTATTTTAAAGTTCTTATTGAGAAGATTATTTCCTGAATTTTTTAATTTTTTTTAAATCTTAAGGGTACCTCACAATTTTTGAAAATCTGAAAATTTCTCCTTTTCTTACGAACATAACTGTTATAACTTTTTATCGTGCCCTATATCATTTTTTTTACCTCGAATAAAAAAGAAAGACAATTTTGCAGCGTTCCATTGATATCAAGATAATACTGTTTTAATGAACAACTTTATTGGAAATCACGAATAAATAGCATATGTCCTACCTAAGGATGCAAGCTATCTCCCTGCCAAATTTCATCATGATCGGTTCAGCAGTTTAACCGTGAAAATGTAACAAACAAACAGACAGACACACTTTCGCATTTATAATATAAGTATGAAATATGACCACTATTAGAGCATTAAATTATTTAACATCCCTAACTTAATTTTTACAAAAAAAAAACCATCCCCTATTTATAATAAGTAATCCGACAGACTTCAATAACAAAATACAAACACTCATATTCGACATACGTGGTACAAAAAAATACAAATCCTTCAGTAAATACCATCTGACCTTAAACACATAAAGGGAGGGGGTACTCCATTGATCAGAAACATACAATGTCAAATGTTATAATAAACACATACCTGACAATACATACATACGTCATCTCTCACCCCTTCAGGGGTAACGTCAGCTGTGCTACAGCAACAGCTGATACTGATTCTGTAATAGTTAACCCTTTGAGGACTGTAGTATTTATCATAGATGACAAAGTTGACATTATATTATTACTATTTTCATATCTTTATATTTCTATGAAAAATATAATTTGAAACACTAAAAAAAATTATAGTTTTCGATTTCGTTATTAAATAAAAAATTTTAATTTGCCATACATTTTTAGACTTAATATTAACTCACATGTTTCGTGATAAGAAACTGGCACCAGTCTTGGCCACAGTGCCGAATTTACCCTATGTGATGCCCTAAGCACAAATCATGTAAAGGCCCCCTTTTTGTAATTTTTTGTAAATCTGACTTTTTTTTTTAGTCATCACCAAAATTAACTTCTATTTTACGCTCATGCCCCCACGAATCACTTTTATGGTGCCCCCAAAAATCGGGTGCCCTAAGCAGTTGCTTCTTTTGCTTATTGGTAAATCCGTCACTGCTTGGCCACCTTAAGAGCAAGATATAACTCAAGAGATAACTCATGCTACTAATAAAACAAGTACCTATACCTCTTTATTAAATCAATTTAATTGGCGAAGTCTGCAAATATAGTTTGTTTTTTTTATTTATGTTTTTTTTCCTCCAGTAATGGACAAAGTAAAACCAGTAATGGGCACCCAATGATAAGTGCTACGACATAAAAGTTTTAAAATAAAAAATCGTAATATTTGAAACAATATTAAGACGATGCTATGAAAATATAATAACTAATAAATAGATTTCACTAATATTTAGCTTAAATGTCCACCATTTTGACACCTGTTGACGAATTGTCACGAAATTAAACTGTTTTACAGTTAGGTGTTTATAGATTATGATTAAATTATGACAGTAATCAAATATCAAGAAATATTTCTAATTTAGTACATTTAATTAACCAAGTGTCCAATACTGGGGTATTGTCTAAGACAGGCGCCAATACCTTATGTTATTTAGTATCCAGTTATAATATTTTCCCAGTGTATATTACATATTTTCTTAGAAAACATTATTTGTTAATAATAATATTATTTGAAAATCAGAAAAATGATGTTTTATTTTTTTTAATTTCGAGTAACAATACGTATTTTATATATTTGTTTTGAAGAAGTTGAAAGCAACCAAAATATTATGTAACTAGTCATAAGTAGTCATAACCATGTGCGACAAAACACATAGTTTATTCCAAGAACGAAAGTAACGCAAACATTCACAAAGAGTTCATATTTAGTATAGGTTGGTACAAGTGTGTGTGAGCGCTTTTATTGTAAATCCGACTAACAAAAATATGTTTTACTTTTTTATGTTGGTATTGTTTAAAATGTAACATACAACAAACTGACTGTTTTTCTTTCGGAATATATGTACCTACCTACAATATCTACATATATACATATGTACATGCACACATATATAATTGTATATAATATACAGGCTGATTTTTTTATCTTGAGACTGCTTAATAACTGGAAAACTACATATCGCTTCTTACGGAAAATGTTTTGTACAAAAGTTTTAGGATTTCGAGGGACAAAACCAATTTTGACCATGAGTGGACGTTTTAAGGTACTTTTGGGGTCAACTAATTTTTTTTAAATGGAAACCTATTTATTTTTTGGTAGATTCGTACATTGCACCAAAAAAGAAACAACATTTGTCTAAAAAAAATTTTAATGTCATTTTTTTCCTTTTTTACATATTTTTTTTTTTTTGCGAATTTACATGCTTAAATTTACTTGTCACTTGACTAAACCACTAAATCACTAGATGCGTGTAAACGGGCCATAAATCAGTCTTAGGCGGCTATTACACTATCAAATAAATATGTCAAAGAGCTTTGACAAAGATTTGATCATATATTAAATTATAAGGGGACGTACTACGTTGCCGGCGCCGGCAACGATTCACGTTGCCGGCAGTTGATATGAATTTTTGCCGCTAGATGACTTTACAAATAATGAAATTTTCGAATTTATATTTAATGAGGTACATGTGTACTTACCTACTGTTGTGCATTGAAGGAATAAAAACCTTCTTAAATATTTTTTTCTAGATTCTCTAATTTTGTTAGCATTCAATGATAATAAATATCCTAACCTAACCGGGACTAACCTAATTTACTAAAACTTAACCTAACCGAAATTAACCTAATCTCCTCTAAACTAACCAAACAGTAATCTAATTAAATAATAATATTTGTAATTTTTTATTAATATTTATTTTTAATATTTACTAAGACTGTTGTTACCACATCCCTCTATATGAACATTATATCAATTGAATTATATCTTATGAAGGGGTGCTCTGCCCCCTAAATTCCTTAAAAACAGTATATTAATTATAATTGTCGAGTTAGAACGTTGTGTTTACTATCATGTTTGAGGCTTCGCCCCATATACACCTTCTTTCAAAGACACGTACTATTATGTTTTAAGTTTTATTTTAAATGATCTAAAATAATATGCAAATAAATTAAAAATACTACTTTTCAACATTTTATGAATTTAATATAAAAATACAAAAAATAATTTGAATTACATAGATATAACATCAATAAACGTCAAATAACATTTTAATAAATGAATCTGGTCTTACGTGGTATACATCTAAGTAAGTACGTGATTTTTGACAGTAGTGACAGTTTGTACCCCTATTCTCCATATCAACCCAAACATGTGCTGCTACACTATCTGGAAATCTACGAGATTGAATTTTTAATGTTCTGCTGTCTCGTATCCAGTAATTGTTAAAAACCAATTGCTCATATTCCTAGCTTTAAATTGAGATATTCAAAGCTATTGAATCTATTTCCAATTATTAACATCTACAAATAAATCATAACGAGATTATACTGATTTTTTTATTTTAAATTCACATACCTCGAAATTATTAGAATTCTAGATAATTTTCAGTAGAAAATGTACGTCGTTTTTATTCAAAAGAAAATTTTATTCAACTTTGTTTACAAAAAACAAAACACAATAAATAATAATCAAATATAAAATTTGGAAACCCAGATACCTGTGACATAAGCGAGTGCCGGCAACGATTCACATTATATTCACGTTGCCGGCGCCGGCATAGGAGACAGTTCCAATTATAAGTAATTTCGTAGCCGAAACCATCCATGAACACTTTTCAGTCGCCATTATGATTTATCCGGCAAAAAACTTTGATTAAACATAAGAAACTGCCATTATCTATGATAAAAGAAATATTATGAAGGTAAATATTACGTAAATATTATAAAAGTTGACATATTACACTGTCATATTTCTTTGATCAAAGAAATGTAATCACATTTCTTTGATAGTGTAATAGCCGCCTTAAAAACAGTGTATTTGATAAGTTTATTTAACGATAAGAAAATCAGTTGGATCTCGGACATCCTGTACACAGATTGCAAAAAACTAACAATAATTTTTAACGTATAATTTTTTTCTTAAATCGTCGATTTTAATAAGTTTTATGTATGTTTATTCTGGTTTATTTTTGGACAGCGGTTTACGTCAAACATTTATACCGCATTTTTATTATTACATAGTTGGGGAATGGGAGATGGGGCAGTTATACATGTAATAACTAGAATCTCTCACATCGAATAATGTAAAGTATGAAGGTATATTAAGTAGGTCGGATAATCTTGCGTCGTTACACAAACATTAATTCTATCTAACACCAAAATATCTCTCAGAGAATTTATTATCCGGCCACATAAAATTTTAAAATGTTATAAAACACATTACACCAAGTTATATGGCGATTTTTTATTCGCAATACAGATAAGCATCGGAGCAGATAATTCTCATCCTCAAAGGCTAAAAAACAAAGATTTAGCGCGAAAAATCTCACCAAGATAAAAATGAACCATCATCATTGGCAGAACAAAGAAGTTTTTACACGGTGGCGGCTCCACTTATCTCCAAATTCTTTCTCTCTTGGTATTCCCCCTCTCCCCCCCCCTTCCCCGTCCCCCAAGTTCTCCCACGGGAGAATCTTGAACCCGACAATAACAAACATAGCTCATTTTTGAATAATTGGAGCTACGCTCGGAGTCGTTAGCCGCAGACCAGGATGTGGGGCGTTCTGGAGATGGAGAAATGCGGGAACTGCGTTAATTATTTACCTGTTACAGTGGTACTTCATATTTTTATTAAATATTTTAAATTTTTAATTTGTGTTTTCATTATTTTAAGTTACTAGTGTAATTTCAATTTCAATTAGTACCTACCTATCTACATTTATTTAAAAAAAATCATCTTGGTGAGTTTGTTTGTAGTAAGGTTGCTAACTGACCATTTTAAAAAAGGACAGTTCTTTTTGGGGATCATTTGTCCTTGGAAATTTGTAAACTGTTTTTTTTTTATATTTCAGAAGCATTGCTTTTTAAAATTCAATTTATTTTCTTTATTTTTTCTTTATTAGCTATACGAAAAAGGCAAAAATATTGTGATTGATTTGTAAAATGGAACCCTGGGTTATCGCAGCATAGGGATCATTATAATTAATGAATAAGTACAAATATTTTATAGTTTCTTTTTATTTTTAATTTCTTATAGTTTTTTTTTCGTTTTTAATAAGAAGGGTCACTGCCTTAATATCCGTAGAAAATTCTATAAATTTGTGATAAAAATAAAATGAAGATAAGATTTTCTAGAATATAAAATACTAGATATCAAAATAACAGTCATATAAGTTTGATACCTCGTTTGAAAGTGTTTACATGCAAGCAAATTTTACTAGCTAAGCTGTAATGCCGGGCATAAGTCTATTAAACATTCATTTTTTTAATACTGGAAAACAAAACTGAGAGCCCTAGAAAAACCCTTATTTTGTAATTATTTTTGTAAAAAAAATTGCATATGTAACAACGTTTTTAACTTACTAGTGTAGATTTATAGACAGCCCGACATTTTCTAAACTGGAATATTTATTTTTTTATTAATTGGTACATATCTATAATACGTCCTTTTTAGCGACTTCGAAAAGTTGACAATCCTAGCTTATTATGGACACGTTAAATAACGAACGTTTGCAGTTATACCTTGCAACAGTGTAATGGTAATTCAGCCAATTCTTTTCACAGAGACGCTCATCAAAGTATACATATTCTATTAAACCCGCATAATCAATTTTGAATATTTTCAATCAACCAAAACTAAACAAATAAAAAAAATACAATTAAAAACACGACAAAGGTTATGTTAACCCTTTCATAGTGCATATCCTAAACACATATAGTTCCACCTGCCGATGCTTTTATACAATAACGATCTACATCCTCCAATTTAATAATGTTGGTGAGTTTTGCATACGGGAGTGTTCGGTTCGTTAATAACTTATAAAAAGATGGCCGGTAATATTTTTAATACTTATTACAAGGAGGGGGTCGTAAAATGTGGGCCTGATTTATGTAGTGTTACTTCTAATTGGATTTTCTGCAACAATGCATATTTTTAACTTTTTTGTGGTCGACTTTTTTTCCTTGAGCGAGGGTGAAAATTTATGGAAAGAAATTAGTTATCCTTTAAAAACACGCTGATGTGTGGTGTTATTATCATTGGAAATTAATGTTCCTGATAAAGAAGAACAGGCACCAACGCTTCTTGTTGGTTTTAATATCGATTGCTTTTTTTAGTTCGTCTCATAATATTCGTAGTACAAAATTATGCTTAAAACTTAAATATTCACTTTTTTATTTGAATCGTATTTAAATTGTATTATTATTTCCTTAGATAAGGGAAGACTATGGTACATAACAACCAATACTAGTCCGTATATGAAAGTGTTACCAAAACTTATAGAATAGACCAGGGGTCGGCAGTCTTTTAAGTCAGAAGAGCCAAATTGTTAAGGAAACAGGATTCCAAAGGTATCAGAGAGCCATAGGTATAAATGTTGTCAATTGCAATGACTTTTTTTTCAGACATTCAATTCTAATTACCTTTTTTTTTCTTTTTAGACATTCAATTCTGATTACCTTTTTTTTAGACATTCACTTGTAATTTCCTAATTGAATAAAAAGTTCAAATCACTAAAGAGCCGCAAACGACCGTGCAAAGAGCCGCAGTCTGCCGACCGCTGGAATAGACTAAGCAATAGCCTCACAAATTTGACCACTCTCCTTTAAAGAGATAAAGCGAATATGTAGCCAATACCTGTCTCTTTTCTGTAGGTCTGTAATGACTGTAAATCTGTGAGTGACCAATTAGAATTCTAGAAAGAGACAGGTATTGGCTACATATTCGCTTTGTCTCTGTCGCACTTTTTCGCAAGTATTTACTTCACAGTTGGATAAGTCTATGCCAAAATTTTATGGCGGCCATTTTTTGGATACGAAATGAACACAAATTGTTTTCTTAAAAGTTTTTTAGTTAGCATCTCATTTTTTTAGAATTTTTTTTTATGAGAAAATCAACGGAACTATTGTTAAAACCTATCAGGAACTATAGAACTATGCTGGATGCAAGCAAAACTGAAGTTTATTTTTGATTTCCGCTGAGATGCTATAAGATGTTACGAGAAGTTAGCATCTCATTTTTTCAGAATTTTTTTTTATGAGAAAATCAACGGAACTATTGTTAAAACCTATCAGGAACTATAGAACTATGCTGGATGCAAGCAAAACTGAAGTTTATTTTTGATTTCCGCTGAGATGCTGCTATAAGATGTTACTAGAAGTTAGCATCTCATTTTTTCAGAATTTTTTTTCTAGGAAAATCAACGGAACTATTGTTAAAACTTATCAGGAACTATAGAACTATGCTGGATGCAAACAGAACTGAAGTTTATTTTTGAGATGCTAAGTTCACATACGTTAAATACACTAATCTTTCAATTTATGCGGTCTCCGTTTACGCAAATTCCTTTTTACGTAGATGAAGAAAAGTTTAAGAAAAATGAATGAAAAGACAAAAAAAAACGATTTCTATTACGCACTGTTTTCATGGAACCAATTAACCGCATAAATTGAAGGATTACTTTACCACTAAAATGAATATTTTTTTAATTATAAATAATAATAATAAGCACATAAAACAACCCCTAATTAATAGAATAGAATAACCCTCCGGCCGAGACTAAAACACATGACGCGTTACATACAAACTGTAGACACGGTTAGGGAGTTTCACCCCCGACCCAACCTACTCTATACGCAACAGTACTGAGCAACAGCCGCGCCAGGCTCAGCTGTGAACGTCTCGCGGGGTTCGAACCGCATACCCTGGCTTGTTTTCATATGCATGTAACCCTGTTATATTTGCTCTTTCTATATGACATATGCAACATTTATGTACCGCATGGGAATTATATGATGAATTTTTTTTGCAGCGCCTGCTATGTGTTGTGATGTTATTAAAAATATGCAGTACTTTGTTTATAAAAATATCAGCACACTAGATTATACCGGATTATTATTAGATTTGTTTTTGTAGAAGGTTGTAAATTATTGTGCCTTTGATAATAATTATTTTTACTTTATATACTCATATGTATGAAATCATAATATAGTATGCATCAAAAAGTATTGTTAAACCGATAAGTGAAAAAAGGAGGTTTTTTAGGTTATATCTCTACTCTCACCGCTCTGTATAACGAAGGCATCAGTGATTAAACAGCTCTATATAACGACGCGACGTGCCAACTTAACGTCAATTAGTGAATTTAAATTTCGCGATAGGAAAACTGTCGCTATATTGAGTGGTCGTTGTACGGAAGGTCGTTATATAGAGCAGCATTATGCTAATACAGAATGCGCAGTCCATGTTTCTATGTCTATGGTTAATGGTTACGTAACAATGTTTAATTATAAGATTACTTCATAATATCAATATTTAGCGCACCATGAAACTTTTGTCTGATATATTTTTTTCTGAAAATTCGTTATTTTGGAAATAATTCACTGGAATTATCTGCCTTACATTATTTCAAAATTTTATTTATTAAAACATTTGTGTTACTCTTTTTGTAATTATTAGTAAGTGTTCATCATTGGGTACCTACTGGTTTTACTCTGTCCATTACTGGAGAGAGAAAAACAAACAAAATAAATATCTATAATTTAATTTACAGGATTTGGTAATTTAATTGATTTAAAGTTATACGTCTAGAACACTGTAAAAAAAGATTTAGCTTCGAAAAATTTTGTTTTTAATTTATATTCAGAACACATGTACCTACATTTAATGGAATATTTTACTTTGTTAATTATTAAAGGTAAAAAAGTTTAATTTAATTTGAAAATTGAAATAGACAGAACGGTATATAATAGTACTACATGTACTAATTTTGCTGTAATGGCAGAGCTAGTTTTTCATTAGTAAGAATAAAATACATGTTCGTTTTATAATTTTTATGGTATTTAAAAGAGTAGAAGTTTCGAATAATTAGTTTTTAAAACGTCTCTATATAGCCAATTGTGTAGAATATCAATAAATAGAGCACTTTCGGCAACTTATCTCATTTATCGTGTGTTAATAACTCTATTTTTAATATCCAATCACTCAAAAACCATACGTCCAATATTTTAAATAAAAATGAGAAAAATAAATGAGTTATCCATAAATAACATATTAAAATTTTATACTTTTATCTATACATTGCTCTAATGATAGAATAACCTTAATAAAGACGTACTCGTTTTACTAGTAACAATTCCATCTAACTTTAATTTTATCTGATAATATAAAAGAACATATTACTTTTCACATATTGAAATACCATCTTATTTAAAATCGAATAACAGAAACTAGTAGTGGCAATATCCTTGAAAGTAGTAAAATATTCCAAACTAACAATTGTTCGCACACAGGCAACATGATGTTGGTTTGAAAAGGTTACACCACGGACACCGTCCAACAGATGGCAAATTAAATATAATAATCCAGCCGGTCCAGGGTTAATGTGTCACGGAGATGTAACTACCCTTACAGAGCCCACCCCTCACCCTAATTGACACTTTTAATGAAACAGAGCACTACTGCCATACTCCTAATTATTATGTTTGGACATTGCACTCATTGAAATTAATTCTGGTGATTTAGATACTTTTTTTCTAATTTATTGTTTCCGCCGAGTGGTTCGCAGTCTTTTAATTGAATCAAGTTTTAACGGATGGGCTTTTTTCGTTTGTTTTGTTTTAATTTTCTACTCTGCAGCTTAAAAGAAAAGTTTTGCTGTCGGGGAAATTCTAGAATTTATTGGTAATGAACGTTTTAATTTTATGATTTTCTTTATTGTTTTAGTGCATGAATTTTAAAGCAAAAAATTATAATTTATATTCTTCGAAACTTTTCGTTTAACATTTTGTTTTTTACTGTACTTGTTGCATATTAATATAAATAAAATTAAACATAAAAAAATAAATAAAACTAACAACTCTGAAAATTATACATTTTGTAAATTAAAAAAAGTACCTAGCGTTTTTTTACTTCAAAAACTGTTAAACTATATTTATTAAATTTTTAGTTTGACCGCCATTTTGAAAGATATACAATTATTTTTGGTTAAAATAATAATAAAAAAGTTGTAGAAAATTTAATTGTCTGTTTAAAATGCGACAGACGGGGTTGATCGAACATTTCGTTCATTAGATACAGTGTGTTTACAAAATCCTTGTAAAACAAAACTTTGGGGCCCTGATTGAGGGTGTTCCGGGGCAAATTTTGCTAGGGAGTTTTCAAGGAATATACATTTCGGCATGTTCTTTTAAAATTTGGCGCTTTATACATTTTCCTTGTATTTTTTTCTTTTATTTCCTGGGCTATAAATTATACAATTATCAGTATTTTTGGGTTTTTTTGAAGTCAATTTTTTTTAAAGTTTTTTATTTTTATTTTCTCTTTTCAGTAAGAAGTCCATGGTGCAGCATCTGATGAAATTTATATGTGACAACCTCGGAAAAATTCTCTTCCAAACAAAAAAAGTTTCTCTTAATAGGTGCCTATTGGAGTTCTACCCGGAAATATATAAAAAAATATATACAACAAAATTGAAAACCCTTCCTTTCTTGAAGTCCGTGGTCAAATATGTGGGGGTTAAATCTGAAATATCCTATTTCAAACAAAAAAAATTGTTCATATTGGTGCATATTTGTCGGAGTTATGCCCAAACATTCATAAAAATTAAATATAGATTAATTGAGAGCCTTCCTTCTTTTTGAAATCAGTTGAAAATAAAATTATATTCGATGCACTTAATTTTTTTAATTTTTTTATTATTTCACAGTTTTTTATGAACTTTTTACACCACTCTCCGGTTAAAAAGAATGCTCGGCGCCTATGCCCTTAAATATGCACGTGTGTATGCACCCATTTGCAATCAGAAGCATTTGTAAATATGGCAATTAATCTGTCTGCATTTCGTTTAATTTGTCGGATTTGTAATCTTCATTGAGAGAAATCCAAACGCAAATATTTGGTATCAGATATACTGATCGAGCATTCACAAATTCAGCCAATTATGAAAATTGTTTGCTCGGGTCAAATGTGTATTTTCTACGGCTAATGGAATTACTTATTGTAACGATGGCGGCCAAGATTAAATGGAATTATTAATACTACAGATGGTCGTGTTTATTTTAAACCGAACAATACACATCTATATACTCTAAATTGGATAATTTACTATTGTTGATTTTGATTGTATCAAAATAATTAGCAATAATTAAAAAAAACTACACTGTCATGCAAAAGTCTTAGGACACTAGCGAAAAGAATATGTTTACTCGCAGTCAAAATAGTACAAAAAAACAATTTCTCGTTAGCTTGAAAGACACTGTACGTCAATACTTTCAACTTGAGTAAACCTGACCTTTCAGGCATATAATTCAAAAATTTTCCTTAACATGGAAAATTGTAAATGCTGTATTTTAGATATGCTAGGATTATTACAAAAGTTGTAACTAACAATAAATACTCTTATCAACATTTAAAAAAATTTTATTAATCATTTTTGCAGTTTTATATTAACATTAATACGCAAAAAAATAAGTGTCCAAAGACTTTTGCAGTGTATAACCCTACTACCCTAAAATATTTCAATTAAAAAGTTATTCTTAAAAGGAAGACACATCCCAACAAATGTTCGGCTAGTAATAATTTTTTTTCAGATCTATTAATATTTTTAATATCTTAAATTTGATACTGTAGATACTAATAATGTTTTGAATTTTTATTTCAGATAATTTCGTTGCAATTCTTACAACGCACTTTTAACCCACTTCTAATTATCGTATCAATTTGAAACTTATACAACTCTGGTGACAATACAATAAATGTGGTACCATTGAACTTATATGATGATGGAGAAAGGAGGTGGTCATGGGAACTCCTCCATCAAGTTTGGACTCATTTAACTTGTCTCAATAAGTCCTTAAATTATATATTGTGACCAAGACGATCAGAAGAGTGTTTTTTTTTTTTTTTTTTTAACTAGAATTTTATTAATTTACCCAATGTCACTTGCGTGATAAGGACCAATATTTTAACACCTTTTTGCCAAAATCCGGAGTTACAAGAGTTCAAATATACATACTAAAAAAATGCGTTGCAAGAATACAAAAAATGACACATTTATGAAATATTAATATATGTATATATTTTCTAAAAATTATGAAATTTAATAAATAAAGTCAAATAAACAAATGCTACCACATTTTATAATGTTCAACTAATTGTAATATTGAAGTTGTAAGTATCAAAAGAAAGCTAATAAATTTTGTACTGCATTATTTTTTTTTATTGCACCATCTACCTATAAACATTTTAGAATTTAATTTACAGAATATAAATTTTTAAATTATCAATAACTAAACTATAACAGTGCAATAAAATATTTTTAGCACCATGTTGAATCACATTGCAATAATATTGGCATTTTTAAAACCCTACTGAAAAGAAAATTATTTAAATTCGGATTATTTGGCACAATTTATCGCTGTGGCTGTTATAACTGATATGACAGTCAACAATACTTAAATAAAATACCAATAAAACTGTTATTGCCTTAGTTAAATTATTTACGACATCAATAAATTTTACATAGGTACATATAACATCAATATAAAGCAATCTATTTTATGTATAAGTAACTATATTTATGCATATTTCTATATTAAATATATAAATAAATATAAACCATACATAAAACTATTATTACTCTCTTAAACTGAATCAGTGAGAACTACACTGATTCATTCAGTGAACATAAAAGTCACTGAAAATCAATGGTTTATACCAGTTCTCACTTATCAGCCATATTAAGAATCCTTGCAACAATGATCCACTAATTTGTTCAGTGACTATCCACTGATTTCTTCAGTAGTTATAAATCCATTATAAACAGTACCTACTTAGATCGTCCCAAATCATCTATAACTGACACTTATTTCCAAAGGACCCCGCAGAATCCTTATGGGAAAAGGGTTTCGGTTAAACTCTTTGAAACTTTGGATTCTGTTAGTCCTTGATGAGTAGATTAAAAGTGTCAATGGGCACGTCCTTAAAACTCAAACTTTTAAGATATAGCCCTCTAAAGTTGGGGATCATGCTCGCCTTTAATTTACAATAAAAAAATTGCAGAACCTTAATTTTCGCACAACCATTTGTATGTGTTCCCAAAGACTTATATATTCGATTGTCACCATAAAAAGTAAACTTTTAAATTTTTTAGCCAATAGCAGTACTTAAATTTTATTATTACGTTTTTTTTTATTATGAACTAATTTTTTATTATAAAACAATTGGATTTGTTTATAATAAATTAAAAAAAACGTAAAAATAAGATTTAAGTGTTGTCATTTCTCAATTAATTGAAAAAGTTGGTGGCAATCGATTAAAGATGTCTTTGGGAACACATAGAAATAGTTGAGCGAAATTTAAGGTTCTACAAAAAAAAATATTGTAAATTAAAGACAATAATGATCCCTAACTTCAGAGGGCTATATCTTAAAAGTTTGAGTTTTAAGGACTTAGTGCCCATTGGCACTTTTGATCTACTCATCAAGGACTATTATAATCCGAATATAAACCCCTTTCCCATAAGGATTCTGCGGGGTCCTTTATTTTTTTGTACCTACTCGTACTTTAAAATATTTATACAAGCTTTTAAAGTTTCTTTAAAAAAATTACATATTCATAATCACGTTCAAAAACTTTCACTAATTATAATAATTCAAGAAGAACATAACCCCCTACCCCTTTCTGTTTCAAAACAAGACATTCCATCACCAACCAACTCTTTTCATTCTAAAGTGCATTAAATCTTTATCGAGACACTGTAAAACGGGAAGGGGGGGGGGTAGATCTTACCCCCGGTACACTAATTAATAAATCAATTATGAATAAGTTACGTTGCAAGCAGCACAATGCAATTAATCAGAACAGCGACAAAAGTTTCCTTTGAAAAGGGGTACACAGTAGTTTAAAATTGCATTAACGATTTGTGTGTTCGCCTTGCGACACTAATGGTGCCTCAGGCACGGTGTGTAAGTAGTACATATTGTTTTAGTTATATAGATACACCACTCACATACTTCTACAGGGAAGAAATCGATTGGTGGAGGTGAAGAACTGTTACTCATTTGTTTTCGTTGGTTAGTTTTAACTAGTTGAAATTTAAGTGATATGGGATACATCCATTTATATTATGTATAAAGCTTTACATCTGTCTATTTGCCTATTAGTGCGCTTATAATTCAAGAACCACGTATCCGATTTTCGTGTGATTTTTTTAAATCATAGATATGTTTTTTGCTCATGTTTTAATATATATTTTGTTACGTTAGGTAACATAAAGTATAAGTAGGGACGTGAATAGTAAATCAAATCGGAAATATATCGACTTCTATGCGAGATAGGGGGTTATTTTCCCCCTAAAACACCCATCCTTTCCCGTTGGATCTAATGAAACTATGTAATTACAACCCTCCATATGTGACTGGGGGTGAAATAAAAACTCCCGTGTGAAGCCGGGGCGGGTCTGCTAGATTTTGGTAAAATATTTATAAATAAAATACTAAATATACTTATGGATCTTGGCTTCTGGGTGTAAGCCGCGTCGATTTGGTCATTTTACTGGCCAACGTTTCGTCACACATTGCAGTGGACATCTTCAGGGCACTGTAACAAGAGCCCTGAAGATGTCCACTGCAATGTGTGACGAAACGTTGGCCAGTAAAATGACCAAATCGACGCGGCTTACACCCAGAAGCCAAGATCCATATCAAGATCACCGCGGAAGCCTGAAGACTTGTATACTAAATATACTTAGTATTATCTTATTTTTATTCCAATTTCAGCAAATTCTGTCTATGCAGGTATGTATTATTTTTACATATAAGGTAAGTATTATTACAATATACTCTTTATATCTGTGTAGATAAACAGGTAAAATATAACTAATTAAAAAGATCTATGTAGATAAATAGATATCAATTCTGTGAGTTCGCAAATTTGGCCTGAGTAGATAAACAGGTAGATATAGTATTATAAAAAATCAGTCACTGATTAAAAATTTCAACGAGTTTTTTTTTTCAGTACCTATTAATGATCAGATCGCAAATAAAGAAAGTTCTCTAATACTAACTCCATAAAAAAATAAGACTTAGTCGGAATGGCTTCTGAATATATTTTTTTGAAATAAAAAGTACATGTATCACCATCTATCGAAAAAAGTTTGAACTATCAAAAACTTAATTTGAATGGCTTGTGAAAAAAATAATGAAAATAAATATTATGTAAATTCTTATAAATCATTTATTTTAGTTTGAAAAATACCTGTGATGCTATCTATTGGTAAAAACATGAATTATTAAAAATTTAATTCGAATGGCTTCTGAAAAAATAATTAAAATTAAATATTATGTACATTTTTATAAATGATTTTTTTGAAATATTAAAGTACATGTGGCGCCATCTATCGCGAAAAATCGAACTATCAAAAACTTAATTTGAATGGCTTGTGAAAAAATATTTTTTCATAAATGGTGGAGGCGCCGTCATGTTATGTCATCGGATCAAAATTTTTTTTGTCGAGTTAGGCTCGCTATCGTATGTATTTGGATACCCTGATTCCAAAAATGTTGATAAAAAGTCACACTTGGACAGCTATCACTGTTTTTTATCAATTTTTCGTAGAAAAATCGCTGTAACATTTAAACCCTTTGACGAATTTTGCAACTGATACGAAAAGTCGAATCAGCGTATCCCTTTACATACGATAACGTATCTAACTATTTGAAAATCGAAAAAAGTTTTTTTCGACCAAAAAAGAAGCAAGGCTATTACCTTCCTTTTTTTTGGTGTCCAAAATTTTTTGTCGAGTTAGAAACGCTATCGTGTGTATTAGGGCACCCTAATACCAAATATGCCCATCAAAAGTTGCACTTGGATCGATAACATTGTTTTTAATCAACTTTTGTCTTAAAAAATTTCACGAAATTTTGAACCAGTTAATTAATTTAAAATCTTATAGCATTTATGGTATCAGCGTGTCCTTTTATATTCGATAACGTGTTAAATACGTCCAAATTAAAATAGGGTATACCAATTTTTGTACTGAAAAACATACCCGTTTCAAATTTGAAAGTAATATAAACGCCATAGTATGTAAGAAGACTCACTGACATCATTAACAATACGAAATTTTAAATTAATTCACTGGTTCAAAATTTCATGAAATTTTTTAAGACAAAAGTTGATAAAAAACAATGTTATCGATCCGAGCGCAACTTTTGATGGGCATATTTGGTATTAGGGTGCCCTAATACATACGATAGCGTTTCTAACTCGACAAAAAATTTTGGACACCAAAAAAAAGGAAGGTAATAGCCTTGCTTCTTTTTTGGTCGAAAAAAACTTTTTTCGATTTTCAAATAATTAGATACATTATCGTATGTAAAAGGACACACTGATTCGACTTTTTGTATCAGTTTCAAAATTCGTCAAAGGGTTCAAAAGTTACAGCGTTTTTTCTACGAAAAATTGATAAAAAACAGTGATAGAGGACCAAGCGCAACTTTTTATCAACATTTTTGGAATCAGCGTATCCAAATACATACGATAGCGTTCCTAACATGTCAACAAAAAAAAAATTTCCGATGACGTAACACGACGGCGCCTCCACCATATATAAAAATGTACATAATTTTTAATTTCAATTATTTTTTCACAAGCCATTCAAATTAAGTTTTTGATAGTTCACATTTTTACCGATAGATGGCACCACAGTACTTTTCAAATTTAAAACAAATCATTTATAAAAATGTACATCATTTTTAATTTCAATTATTTTTTTCACAAGCCATTCAAAATAAGTTTCTTGATAGTTCAAAATTTTCCCGATAGATTGTGCCAGATGTACTTTAAAAATTCCAACAAAATAGTTTCAGAAGCCATTCCGACTAAGTCTAAAAAATTGTTTAGTCACACTCGTATTAGTGAATAAATTTATAATCTGATGTCATATATGTATGATCTTATATCATGATGGCGGGTATAATACTTTCAAATTCAAAAAGGGTGTATTTGTCAATAGAAAAATTGATACACACTTTTATTAATATATTTTTTATTTTTTAATATACCTGTTTATCAACACAGGACTAACATGCATAACTGACTGAATTTATTACATCTATTTATCTACATAGATGCTCTTGATTAGTTATATATTACCTACCTGTTTATCTACACAGGTATAAAGTATTTGACTATTAAAAATTACTTACCTTTTATTTATAAAAATATTAGAATACGTTCTTAACTTAAGGGGCACGCCCCCTTATAACCTGGGGGCCTGAGATAGGATATGAGGGCCCTGCATTAAGTGCACTTTAATTTTCCTAAATGCAATTATTAATTGTACTACACTGGTAGAAAGGATTTCTCAAACCAAGTAAATCTTATTTTGTATATAACGAAAACAATATTTTCTTAAGATAAGCAATAATCTCTTAAACCAACTATAGTATTCTTGAACGAAGGATTAACGTAGTTGGATTAAGGGTATGTTTCTTATATTAAGAAAATATTGTTTTCGTTATATACAAAACAAGGTTTTCTTGGTTCTATACAGTTTTTTTTCTGTGTAGAATCTAGAAGATAGTATATCATATTTATTCGGTGTTGCCGGTGTGTGGACAACATCCTTAGCTACGAAACAAATTAGGTAATGTTACGGTCAATTGATTGTAAAATAATTTGAATATCTAGAAAAATAATAAAAAGTAATTACTGATTGCAGTGTACAACTTTGAAAAATGTTTATTTTAGTTTCTACAATGAACGTGCGAACATAGGTTTTTTTAAACAAAATTGCATTTTTTTATTAATTTATAATTAATTAGGATTACATTTTAGCGAAAATCATGTAAAAACAAAATCGTCTTAATGAGTTCTTTGTCTTTTGTTTTTTAACTTTTGATTATACAAATTTTCAAAAAGACACCAGAAACTCATGGGATCTTTACTGTCATACTAAATGCTTTTTTGTTTCATTCATTTTTTTCTCGATTCTTATTAAAAAAATTTAATTTTTAAATATTTTAATATCTAATGTTCGTTTGTATCAGGCTTATCGACTCGAGAATTACTGAACCGATTTCAATGCGGTTTTCACCAATAGTTAGATAATTTTTCTGTGCAGTATTGTAGTTATTAATATTTTATGAAACCCTAAGGTTAAACATCAAAAGACTAAAAAAAATCTTTATCAAGTCGTGTTTTGTTTCAATGATATCACTTATATTAAAAAACATAGTAGCCATGGAATACAGAAGTTTATAATTAACGGTTTCAATATTTTATGAACTTTGATTTTGTGTTGATATTAACCCGGGAGACACCGGGTCCAATGCGCTAGTTAAACTACACAAATTTCCATTACAAATAAATGAATTAATGTTGAGTTGTATTCATTTTTCTTATAACCGAAAATTAAAAAAGGATAATTTTATAAACATCAAAAGAAACATTGGAGTGAAAAAAGGACTGTCTGTTAAAAAGTCATTATATAATTTATTTTAAATTGATTCATTAACCCTCACAAAAGACAGAAGTTGTTCATTTCGTCCTCCAAGTTGGTATTACTGAATAAGTATAATGGCCGTGAAGTTGGCACTGCGATGGGTTGAAACGGGAGAGAGGGGGGGAGAGAAAGAGCCATTCTTTTATACAAATTGTTATTGTTGAACCCCGAGCGCTCCATTGTTTGCCTCAACGAAATGTGTAATTTTTAATGAATTCAGGATGAAAATTCTTTGGTGAGGATTAGTGCTACCACCACAGGAAGGTTTCTGTTCCCGGAAACGAGCGGGGTTTCTTTAAGTTGGTACACCTTTGTGCAGGTAAGTTTATTTTAATTTGTATTTCATTTTTGTCATACAATTCATTATAATGTTTATTTTATAGTCAAGCAGGGGATGTTCTTATGTATTTTAAAAATATAATGAAGTTAAATTAGTGAAATAAATCTCTATGCATTTTTTATTGTTCTTTTTTTTTAGTTGGCGTTGAAAGAAAAGAATATAATTGCTTCCTCGCCATATCGAAGATACGAGAAGCTTTGTGATCGTTTTTTAAAAACAAATAAAGTTGTTCTCCGGTTTCAAAGTTGTCTCATGCCTATCTGTTGGGTTTAACTAGAGGACGATTTCAATTAAAATATTTATAATATGGTGACATCCCAAAATAGTATTTTTTTCAAAATTTCTCAAGAACGACACATGTTACGTGAAAATTTTATAGGACCTTTTTTGTAGAGCATTCAATTTTCTATACAATAGTTCATTACAACTTTTGTAGTAAAGTATTCCCTTACGAAGATTTGGACGAAGAAGCATTATGCATTTACTTAGTAGATTGTTTTTTTACCATACATTTTAAAATGATTAAAAAAACTAATTTTTTAGTATCTCTTACGAAATAAATAAAAAAATGAACTTTATAACTTTATGGAATCAACACTATGTCACAGCTTTCTATCTACTGAACCATTTAACCAAAAAATCTAAGATTTAATATAATTGTACTAAATAGTAGACCAATATTGGCTCTATAATAGTGAGCATTTAAAAAATGGAATATGTATAAATAGAAAATACATTACACTGCCATCTTTTCGTTAATTAAACTACTACTATTTGACATATTTTAACACAAAATCTTAGCTTAACTTTACTAAAGTTAAGCTAAGGTTTATGTTATTTATTATCATTGCTAGTGTTCATCAGTGTAATTCAAAATAAATTAATACAGCATGGGAGACTAGGACGCGCAAAGCATGACTGATTTGAAAGAAAATTATATTCAAAATTAAATAATACGGTATGGGACACTATAGTAGGTACACGAAGCTTGAATCGCATTTGACAATGCATGAAAAATTATATTTGGTTTAATGAATCAGAATATAGAAGACTTTCAGAATTAGTCAAAGCTATGACGCCAATGACTCGCCGGCCACCCTCTTGTCTAGCCATAAAATTATAATATCATATAACTTACCTTTCAGAACACTTCGAAGAAATTAAAGCTTATAAGATAATGAATGATTACACATATATAATTTAAAAAAAAAATCATACCACCCTGAAAAAAATAAAAGTAGGGGAAATTTCCTCCGACACATAATAAAACCAATAAAATATTTTCTACACTATTTATTATGAAAATATAATACAAAACTCCCTATATAAGTACAATAATAACATAGTGTGGACATATGATTTGCAGTAAAATAGCGGTTGGTAGCACTGTCAAAGCACGGCAACTGTTGCACTATTCAAGTCAGCATCAGCGCAGCATGCTCGCGTAAGACGTACACGAGAAAGAGACGCACCTATACAACACACGTGCTACACACATCACTCTCTCTCCGTTTGACGGGAGCACGCAACAATGATACGGCTTGACACGTCAATATAATAGGCTAATTACGATTTGAAGCGTACATTATTACAAACAGTGTCGTTGTTTCTGGTTGAATTTATCGTTCTCGTCTATAAATGTTGTATTATAATATAACTATACTACGGTGTATGTATATAATATATTGCTTTGGTTATAATTGGATTTTATGTATATAGCTACATTACTGTCGTAATTCTGAATGAGCTAACGTTCCTGCTAACATGAAGCTTATTGTGTATCATACACTATATATTATACGTGTGCTGGAGATAAAATTATTGTACCCTTGACTATTACACACTTTAAAACTTCTTATCTTCTTACATTTTATTCATGTGATCATTTTAAATTTCGTGTAAAATAATCCCACATATTACTCGGTATATATTTCACACGACGAATAAAAACGTCATGATTGTTTAGAACTTATATTCTCTTAGTTTGAATCAGTGAACATTCTACTAATACCTTTAGTGAACGTAAAATTCACTAAAAATCAGTACTTTAGATTTTGGTCATATTAACAATGATCCACTGATTTGTTCAGTGACTATCAACTGATTAGTACTGGTCTACTTTTCACTATTTTACAGTGCAAAGTAGTCCATAGTCACTGATAATCAGTGACTATTCACTGATTAGTTCAGTGATCATCCATTGATTTGTTCAGTGATTATCTACTGATTTGTTCAATGACTATCCACTAATTTGTTCAATGATTATCACTGATTTGTTTAATGACTATTCACTGATTTGTTCAGTGACTATTCACTGATTTGTTCAATAACTATCTACTGATTAACAGTAGCCTACTTTTCACTATTTCACAGTGCAGAGTAGTCCATAGTCAGTGATAAATAGTGACTATTCACTGATTTGTTCAGTGACTATCCACTGATTTGTTCAGTAACTATCCACTGATTTATTGAGTGACTATCTACTGATTAGTAGTAGTCTACTTTTCACTATTTCACAGTGCAGAGTAGTACATAGTCACTGATAATCAGTGAAAATTCGCTGATTCAGTTTTAAATAGTATGGTTAATGATGAAATATTTTTTGCTTATTTATTTTATTACAAAAAATAAACATATATTTCAAATACCGGATATTTTAAACGAAATTTAAAATGCAACAGTAAATCTACTCTAATTTTTTTATTTATATCAACTTTTTATCATAGATATAATTTTAAAGACTCAAAATTCATTTTATTCTTTGACTAAATTTATCTATCATGAATACACAGTAAAATACATATTCAAAAATAAAACATAATAAAATGAATTTTAAAATGCCATTATATTTATAAAAATTCATTAATATCATAGTTAAGTTAATATACAATATCATTACCTAAATATTCAAACAAATTCAAAGGTTGCAATAATTTTTTCAAACACTCCTGCACAAAAATTCTGTTCGGTTTTTTATCACAACATTAAATAAGTTTTATTTCGTTGTATAAATTGATAAATATACTTTTTATTAAACATATATACAATAGGTAAATATTATGGAAACACCAACTGCAGTACTTTTTAATTAAAAATACTAATACTGCATACGGTTTTTTTCAACTACATATATTCCTATTTTCACATGTTCATAAAAAGTACAATACTTTTTATTTACATTATTCGCTTTATACTTGTAATACTTTTTTTATTGCTCGGAAAACGAACTAGTTTTAATAATCATTTGTTTATACAGTATGATTATTAATACCATTATTTAAATGGAATAAATAAAAATATTATAATTATTATTTCAATTTTTTCAATCGAAAATATTAAACAGAGGAAACAAATATTTCTGGCCTACCAATCATCGACACAAATCAGATTACAAAATGGAAAAACAGTCCACATAGTGGAAATAAGGGGGGTGGGAGCGTAAGGGGGTAGAGGGGATCGATAACGCAATAAAAATAAATCATATATAATGTTGAAAATTGTATGTTATTTTTTAGATTTATGATATTTGAAAATTGTTACTACGGTCGTTACAGGGTATAAAAAACCGAACAGATTCAATATAATGTTTTAGTAAAAATGACAAATAATGTTTCTATAACATTTGTACAAGTCTACAGTAATATATTCATCGACAATGTTTTACATCTCTCTTATCTATGTATATATATATTATTTTTTCATATTGCTATATATAGCATATATATATTATAATATTTATTACTTATGAATACTTCGTTTCTTCTATATTGCTATGATTCCTCGGGTCCTGTAGGAATGACGCTTTTAGCGCTCCACAGGAACACCGACTACTATTTTTTATTGCTTTAGAATACCCGGCAGTCCTGGAAAACAGTCAGGAGAAAACGGGAATCGCTGTGGCATCCTCGAAAGATATGTTATATAATTTTTTAAGTCTCATATTTATTGCTCTTTTTTTTCGTTATACATATTATTATTGCTTCTAAAATCAGTCGGGTGTTAAATGTGTATGTACAACAGATTTTTCGTTGTATGTTAATTTTAAAATATGAAGGCAGTTTTGAATTTATTTATTTCTAACAATTACTTAATATTGCTTTGATATTATTTTATATAAATTGACATTTAATGTTTAATTGGCTTTCGAAGACTCGAAAAGTTATTGCTTATATAGATTAATATAATGAAAAAATTTATAGTCCAGTTAATCTGTATTAAAAAAATTGTTCTTATATAGATTTTGAGGCATAAATTACAAAAAGAATAATGGCTTAATAATTTTATCTGTGTAATTCGGTTAAAAAATGTTTATTCAATTAATTGAAAGATGTTTTATTCATTTTTGCGTTTTCTGGTCATTTTAATAAAATTGTTTAATAAAATGTTTAATAAAATTTCTGAGGTTTGATAAAGTAGCTCCTAATGAGCTAGATTTAATTAAATGGTGTTACCTCAAAAATTGAGGTAATGTATTATTATTTTTTGTTATTCACGCCTAAAAATTTAAGGAAGAAAAAATGGCATATTTTAATAAAACCTCTGTGATTTGATAAAGTAGCTTCTAATGAGCTAGATTTGATTAAATGGTGTTGCCTCAAAAATTGAGGGAATGTATTATTATTTTTTTGTAATTCACGTCTAAAAAGTTAAAGAAGGAAATAAATTGGAAATTTTAATAAAACCTCTGTGGTTTGATAAAGTAGCTTCTAATGAGCTAGATTTGATTAAATGGTGTTGCCTCAAAAATTTAGGGAATGTATACTTTTTTGTAACTTATACGCCTAAAAAATGTATAAGAATAAAAAAAAACTACGGGAAAAATATATTTCCCTTAAAAAATCTTGGATTTACTGGGCTTTTATATCGTAATACACAAATTGTATTACTTATCAATAAAAGTACTTCATTTCGAAATACATTTGGTATAAAATCGTGATGATAGTAAATAGTAAATCACTATCCGGCATGTCAGCGAAATTTAAATATTACCATGACCTCGATACTTTGCCTAAATCCTCATACATTCAAAATTGGCGCCGTAAACTGATATTTATGTGACATTCGGTAGCAAATTGAGGCATTCTCAAAGCCTACTATACTAGTATGCGTATATTCCGATTGTGGCGCCACCAACATTCGCTACTTCCATGCCATTGGTTGATTTCAAGTGTACTGAATAATTCATGACACACTTTGATAACTTATGCATTATTTTATTCTGTTGTATATTCAGAAATGACTTGAGTTTTATTTATTATACTTTCTTGGATATCACAGCATGTCTTCCTTCGTATCTCCCATACTTCTCCCATCAGATATTGCCAGCGAATTTATAAGTACAAACTATACTTATATATTATATGTAAATAAATTATAACTAAACCTACAGCTGTCAATTGTATGCAGCATATTATCAGATACCATATTTCATATTTAACTCAAAAATTCTTCATAAATTTTGGAAGACGGTTTTTTTTTCTTTTTGAAACTATTTCCTAACATTAATATTTTATAATACTTTGATTTTTATTATTATATATACACATCTAAATATTTTAACATATATTTTTAATCGTAATTTAGATGTTTTAAATATTTTCTTATTACGATTATTATTAATTAACAAATAAATTTTGTTTCATTCACAACATTTTTTTTCGTTTTTGAAAACACACACAAAATAAGTACATGTTTGTCTACTTTTTTACTGATCATTCACAACAAAATATATGGTACAGGCACCAGTTTTGGACATTTTTTAAATTAGAAATATTTGATTATTACCATTACTGAATCAT
Source organism: Sialis lutaria (assembly GCA_949319165.1). Taxonomy (NCBI): domain Eukaryota; kingdom Metazoa; phylum Arthropoda; class Insecta; order Megaloptera; family Sialidae; genus Sialis; species Sialis lutaria. The sequence goes on from OX439234.1 coordinate 32,191,960, forward strand.
AATCTATAGACACTTAACTGTAAAAAATGGGTGTCAAAATGGTGGATATCTAAACAATTTATTAATTATTATATTATCATAGCATCTGCTTTACATTGTTTCAAATTTTACGATTCTATATTTTGGGTGTTCCTTATTGGTTTTACTTTGTTTAATATTCGAGAAAAAAAAACTTTGGTTACTGAATTGATTTAATAAAAATATACTTGAGTTTAGAAAAATACAAAAAATAAGTCCATCAATCTCAAAATAATGCAGCCAAGACTGGTGCAAGTACCTTATATCAACATTTTTTCCAATAACTGATAGAAATATAAATGTAATTGACACAATATAATGTTTTAATGAATCATTAATTGACAAAATACGCGTTGATACTGTTTAATCTACCAGATTACATTTAACTTTATTTCTAAACATTTCTGTTGAAATTAAATACATTCCCGTAAATGTTATTCAATGAGATTTGTATATTTAATATTACTGAAATACTTTCCAATATTAGATCTCTAGTAATTCTATAAATAAATCAAATGTAATTTCATAGTTTTATAAAATGCATCGTTCACCACAAATCATATAAATTGAGAATTATTTTAATTAAGTTAAAAGGTTTCTGTTCATATTTATCTATTTACTAAAGGAGTAGTTGATCTCTCGTATACAAAAAAAAACACTCGGTAGTTTTATTTGATATTTGTATAGAGTGGGGGAGAAGAAAAAGAAATATGACAGTGTAATATGTCAACTTTTATAATATTTACGTAATATTTACCTTCATAATATTTCTTTTATCATAGATAATGACAGTTTCTTATATTTAATCAAAGTTTTTTGACGGATAAATCAAAATGGCGACTGAAAAGTGTTCGTGGACGGTTTCGGCTACGAAATTACTTATAATTTAATATATGATCAAATTTTTGTCAAAGATCTTTGACATATTTATTTGATAGTGTAATAGCCGCCTAAGAAGTGAACTTGGTTCATAGATTTCAAAGAAAATTTTTAGACTGAAATTCATTTTTTTTGTATGGAATTTATAAGTGTTTTAGGGGTTGAGTTTACTTACTAGAAAGTAATTGTGTAAAATGATGGGAAACAAATTTATTAAACTCGTTATTTGTTTATATAAATTGTTTTTGCAGTTTAAATAATTATTAAATTCGTTTTTTTAAATCTCATGAACCAGGCACAATAGAAATATGATCTTTTATGGTTTCTTTATTATGCTCCACTCTGTACATATATATGAAAGTATTCGTTTAGTTATGATTATGATACTGCATTGATTTGGTGGTTAGAAAAGGGTTCATAGAACCAATCAGCAATGTATATACAAAGCTCGACCGCAATATATATGTATATATGTATATTCCTTTCAGACTAACGAGAAGATATTCATAAGTGCTTTTTCAATTTTTCAATTCAATCGGGTATGTTTGATATATTTTATGGTAGCATAAACCAGGATCGTATTTCAGTATAAAATATTCGTCTAATAGAATAAATGTATATTTTTTTATACATATATTTATTATTTTGTCTAATTTTAAGTTTTTTTTAAAAATCATCCTGACTTAAAAGTGCAAAAGTTCATATTTATGAAGACAAATTTTGCTTAAACTGAAGAATATGAAAGCACTCCGTTACAATTGTCAAAAATCACGTGTTTATGTGTTAGAATAGAGTATAATTTGCTGTATTTATAGTAACATGTGAGATTTTTTTCAAGGTTATTAAACTATATGTATTTTAATAATCTTGGGAATTGTTATTTGACAGAATTATTTAAAAACAGTTTGTTGCGGCGGAAACTGAACTGAAACTAATCTACCTGATATCATCCCAATAGATTGCCCTAACCAAGGACAGTTAACGTATATATTATTTATAAATACGTGATTTTTGATAATTGTGACTTAGTGCCCACATATTTACCAATTTAACCCAATAGTATTTCCCCTTTAAAATAACATTGTACTTTTCACTGTACGATTCTTTTTCGCGGAGGTACACTAATTTGAAAATATGTTATTTTTTAATATCTATAGACTACAGTCACATTATTTTCAAACTAATATATCGCAGCGAAAAAAAATCGTACAGTTAAAAATAAAATATTATTTTAATGGAGAAATATGGTACTACTTGTTGCCATGAATGAAAACATTAGAAGAAAATACCTGTTTGGTAATAAATTCATTACCATAGTCATTGAAACTATGAGTGTCGTGAAGAGGAAATTTTTTTTTGTTAAATAAATTTTGTTATTTTAGGGAAATAAATTTTATACTTATCTCATTGATACATTTAATTTTGTTCTACTTTCTTTTCATATTTAATAAAGTAGAATATTTATTAATAAAAAGATATATGCATTCACAGTAACTTTTAAAATTATTTTTGCATCTATAACTACCCTGAAAAAATATTTTTTTTAAGTATTAGTTATTAGATATTTTCGGTAAATTATAATTTTTTTACTGTTTGAATAAAAAATGTATATTTAGAAAAAAAAATTCTCAAATAAAATTTGCATATATCTTTTCATTTAAATAACACCCCCACATAAAATCCTACAACTCCCCCACTGATAATATGCTGTATACACTACGAATACATACGTGCTGTTAGGTATATATTTATGTATGTTTATATATAGTACTCTTAACTACATCTTCGAGTTCAACAAGAGTTTGGAATACTTAAAATGGCCGCTCTGACAACTTTCGAGTAAAACCCACCCCTTTACCCCTCATTCACATTTCGTTGTGATGTTTCGTTTGTATGTATATATTCGTTGCTTTAATTTCGTTATTGCTGTTAGCAGAAAGGCACATTCGCCATTATTGCTATCATCTATGTACGGTATACAGGATGTCCTAAATTTTAATGCATGTTCTTCAGGGCAAAATAAAAAAAAATACTTTTTATAAAAATCAAAATTATGTTATTGAAATGGGCACAACATTAAAAGGGTTGTTAGATTTCTATATGACTTTACTTCTTTTTTTATCAGAGTTATGGAATATTAAAATTATAAACATCCTGTATATCAACAAAATTGGTCGAAGTTGCCAGTCTTATTAAAGACATACTGTATTGATTTCTGTTATTTTTTTATCATAAATATGACTGATTTGAAAGTAGTTGTTTCGTGAATATTAGCTTAGATCCAATTGGATAGTTATTATGCCTAGTTTACATCGAACGAGTTCTCGGCCGAGACAATAAGCTCGGCCGAGGCAGTTTAGACATGTCGAGTACATTACACTCTAGTGGTGGAGGGTAGCATTCGGCCCAGCATATACAATGCGTGTATACGCTTACTCGGTCAATATTAGTGCTCGACCGAGCAGCAAACGAGTACCTCGGCCAAGGACTCGTCCCGTGTAAACTAGGCATTAGTCTATGGTTAAAAAGTGACGCAATTTTTTATCAATAAACCATGAATTATTATTTCATATCTAAGTATTTTTTTTTTAACTGGCAACTTCGAGTTTAACAATTGACAATGCATATACATTTATTATATAAGTTATTGCTTTCAATGTACATCAACTATATTGCTTATATAATGAACAATTTTATTATTTATTGCTTTCGCAGAACAAAACAAGAGGTAAAAAACTCTTGTTGAAATCACTGTATACTACAGCGAAATAAATGTAAATATTCGAAAAAATCTTACATTTTCTATCACTTATTCATAAACAAAAATATTCGTTGTTAAATTGGTGTATTTATAATATTGACTATTACTGATACAAAATTGACAAAATTAATTGTACGAGAAAGGCCAGATTATATCAAATATAATAGACTGGAGTTTAGATTAATTATATTTTCTTTATATTATACAGGATGTTCCAAAAAGGAAATGGCAACACTCTACTCTAGCCATTGAAATCAGTCCTTGGATGTATATTTACTGTTTATGAAACAACCTGTATAATATTACTAAAATTTGAATTTTTGTAAGCATAAAAAGGTATTAAAAATTTATGAATATGTTAAGAATAGTAAGTTCAATGCTTACACTATATTTTGACTAGAAGTTCACTCTAATAGCTTACGAAAATAACGCGAATAGTGAAGCTTATTATTACAACACTCCATCAACATTAAACTAGGCCTTTTTGAATATTCTATTGCACTAAGCCCAAAAATAACACATCAAAACGATCTCCATGCAGAAAAAATATATATATGTTTATTGACAAATGGACTATACATTACTATTTTTTCAATATTTTGTCAACTTTTCATTTTTAAAAATACATGTTTCTACTATGAATAAGATTTTTAAACACTCTGCAAAAATATCGCCAAACATATTTGTTTAAATATTTCTATGTTATATATTTATACATTATTGGAATGTTACAGTACAGTGGAATGATCGAAGGTTTTCTTCATCATTTCAATAAAATTTTTAACTTAAAAATAATATATTGACTATCACACAGGGACTACAAAACTCTAACATTTAAATATAGGAGAAAGGGGTATTGGGTATACCGTTTCTTTAATTTGTTAATACTTTTGTTTCTTAGTTTATTGTTCTTATTTTAATAAGGAATAATTATTTTTATTTTCAAAGATACGGTATACTCAATGTAGATCATTTCAGGAAAATATTAGTGTTACTAATAATGTAACGTTATAATTTTTCTTTTAATGAAATTTTTAACTTTATTCTCAAATTGTTTTTTTTTTAATATCAATTATTTGAATCATAACAACGATCCAGCAGAATCTAACTGTTCATTATTAACTTTAGTAGTTTGAAACCAATTTTAAATGCATATTATGTATTTATGTATACAGGTTGTCCCATTAAACATTCACACACAAAGAGAAACAAAATGACGAAATGGTGGACTTTTTAAGTTCGACAAATGAAAATTTATATTTTTTTATATTCTATATAGTATAACTTATAAAAAAAATATTTTGTTAAATATATTGTAAAATTGAATGATTAAAGACAAAAAAAAATTAGTGCAAAAGTTAAAAGGGGACACTCTGTATATATATTAAATTTTTATCAAATTTATTTCTAGTAACTAAAGGGACAAATTCCCCCTATTATATTATTAATTATAATCATCCCTTATTACATTATCAGCAATACCGAACATCCTGAAATTGGTCCACTTAGTTGACACAAGGTTATTAAGAAGGAACACCACACTACATGTAACCTATATAATGCGACGCCCCTAGAGATGGGACGTCGCGGTGCTCTATCTGGACGTCGGGTCTGAACGCTAGAATTGCTGAAGGGCTTTGGTCTGCGCGCACACGCACCACTACACTCAAATACAGCCTCGCACATCTACTCGTCTCAGTTTTCCAACGTTTCAGTGGAATTATCGTTAAGGCTTCATATCATGTCTTATTACGGCTTCTTGTTGATTAACACATTCGAATTACTTGTATGTTAATGTATTAAAATAGTGAGATTTTTAAAATATGACGGATATATACGTCATGTAAATAATGACGAATATAACCGTCACGTATATAAATTATGACGTATATAACCGTCACGTATATAAATAATGACGTGTATATACGTCACGTGTATAAATAATGACGGGTATAACCGTCACGTATATAAACAATGACGGATATATACGTCACGTATATAAATTATGACGGATATATACGTCATGTAAAAGTGATTATTTGAGATATCAAAAAATAATTTGAAATTTTTTATTTTTAAATTACCTATCTTCATCCATCAGTGTCAAAGAAATTCAATATAGAATCAAGAAGTAATTCGAATGCTATGTATTTACCTCTAATTTTTTGGTTTCTTTATTGTATAAAATGATAAAAAGGTTCATTTTCATACCATTTTTTGCTTATTGTATTTTTTTGTAAAAAGTTACAAGAATAAAGATGATTGTTAGAAGTTTAGAAGCCGTAAATATTACTCCTGAAGTGTATATATGTATATAAATCTTATTTACTTATTTTAGCCAATTGTTTTTCTACTAGTATGTAATTTAGAAAATGTTAATTATTGATAATGGAACAAAGTTCAATATGAATTTATTTTTTTCGCGAGCCGAAATTTTTTATAGTTAATTTTATATGGGTCGTGTGGCTGAATAAATTTACTCAATAGAAAATAATGAAAAAGATAAAACATATTAGGAACTTACATATGTGAACATTTTCACCAAATATCATTATTAATTTTTAAATTGCTTTATGCCATTTTTATTATAATGGTGAAATTTTTCCTAATTTAATAAAAATATTAAAAACTGTATATATAATATCTTTTTTTTCTGACTTAACTTTACAAAATCGCTTCAGTTTGAAACTAATGCAAGGCACAAATTTTCAATTTACAATTTTTTACTACAAAATAAATAATTTCTTTATTTTTATATACTTTACTTTCATATATATTATATTAATTTATTTTCACACTAAAAATGAAATGAAAGTTGAACGGAAAATCGAGACTAGTAGATAGGGAGGTTTTACATAAGGAATATTGACTAGAAAACTGACTAAGTACATTGGCTGACTAGATTCTCACTTAATTTGGTTAAATCTAATTATCATTAAGTTGTTATCTATCATATATTATATGTATTATGTAATATATTACTTTATAAAATATTCGTTGTTCTTGAAACATTGCATTTATGTGCTTTATATCGCACCTAACAATTTTCATAATAATAAACAATTTCACAATATGCAGTGCAGTCGAATTTATGCGCAGGGTTCTATAAAAAACTTTAAATGTTCTTTAATAAATACTTCAATAAGTTAATATATAAATATCAATAAATATTACTCTATGTTTATATACATTAGTGTGCTAAAACTGACACTAACAATTAGATGTAATGTTTTGCACACTAGTGCAAAAAATTATCTAACTTCGATGTACGTAAAATTGGTTGAAAACAACTAACAACTAAAATACTAAATTACTGGACGTTTTGCGATTTATTTTATCTAGTTCTGTCTCCAAACATGGAGATACTACTAAATAAGACAAGACTATGTACAAGTTACTAACCGGCTGAGACAGCCAAGAGAAACAGGCTTAAGTACGCGACCGCAGCTCTGAGAGATCAGTGTTCATCTGCGCCGAGAAGGACTTCTGCGCAGTGTTTTAGTTTCACGCGTTGTAGAGGATCTGCGACTGGCTCTGCGTGACTATCACTGCCGTAGGGGTGGAGGTGACAATCTTAGCGGGGGGTGGGGGCGTGACGACTACTTCACCGGTCGCGGGCATGTCGTCCTTTAGACAGGCCGACTCTAGGTGCTTGTTGAGGTAGGACTTGAGGGCGAAGGATTTATGACAACGCGCACACTCAAAGTTCTTATCGGCGGAGTGCGTCTGCATGTGGGCGCGTAAATTGGATCTGTCGGCGAATGCCTTACCGCAGTGCGCGCAACCGTATGGTTTCTCTCCCGTGTGGCTGCGCAAGTGACCCTGCAGCAACCATGGTCGTGAGAATAACTTCCCACATACGCCGCAACTGTGTGCCAGTTTATGTGTCAGCACGTGCATCGCCAATGCCGGCATACTCACATATGCCTTCCCACACGTCATACACTTCTTCGCCGACTGCGAGTCCAGGCTGCGGTGCGTCTGCTTATGCCGCGATAGGTTCGATGAAGTCGCGTACTGCTTCCCACACTCCGTGCACGTATACTTCGGTTTAGAGTCTGGAATGCTCGGTACAGCTTTCGGCACCACTTTGGGATCACTATTTATTTTTCTTTTCGATCTTCCATCACTTACGAAGAAAGCCTCATACGTGTAAGCCACTGTTTTGCCATTTTTATATGTAACTTGACTATTTGGTGGTGGTGGAGAGTTACATACAGGCGAAGGTTGTAATCTTTCGTGTGGCTCTGGAACAATGACTTCTTGAGGCTGGTGTAGTTGCACTTGCAATTCTTCCGGTTGTTCTTGCAGTTGTTGTGGTTCAGGCCGGTGTTGCTGTATGACTTGATGACTTGGTGAGAGTTCTATTACAGACACAGGTTGTGCAACCGGAAAACCGATGTAGGCCGCCGTCGATGCACTTAGATCGAGGATGGCATGTGCCGCGTGGAGATCTTCTTCAGCAGGTGGAGGGATTCTGGGCCTGTCGTCGAGTGAATACGGTCTGTATATGTCTTTCTTTTTGGGAGGAAGAGACAGCGCCGCTCCCGTACTCGTGAAGCACATTGCAAGTGATTTTCGCGGGTGCGGGGGCGGGGGTGGACTTGGTACTGCCTTAAGCTCTCTTTGTTCTGCAGCCGTATGTAATGTGACATATGATGGTTGGTGTGACAGAGGTGACGTCGATGTTTCAACAGTATCCTCTGTCGTGCTGTTGCGAGACGCGTACGTTAGAGGAAAATGAATGGTTGTAGTGGTAGAAGATGAAGACACTTCCTGTATGTATCCTGCAACAAAAGAAAACAAAAATTAACTCACTTGCATGATACTATAAACAATCTTACTATATATTACTTTGTTCTTTCATATTTAATCATATTTTACGCAATAAATACAATCTGTATCGAATAAGTTACATAGCAATTGTTTCTGTCAGAAATATTTTGACATTTATTTACTCAAATGCATTTGTTTGGTATTAAAACATAATATAAACATAACAATAAAAAATACCCTATTCAACAAAAGTCATTTCGGTAGTGTAGAATTTATCCTATCGTATTAACAAATTCAAAAACGCACATTCACCAATACAATTCTAGCAGACCCTCATAATCCCATTTACAGAAAAATAATAAATATAATAACCACAAAAGCCACGAGTAAACATTTATTTGTAAATCTATCCGATTCCTAAATACACTCCAAATCGTAATCTCCTCGTAAGCCTTTAAACAAAAGATAGCTCAACGGCGATGCGAGTATGTATTAGCTTTTCTACATAAAACCCACTTCACACACACACACACACACACATATATAGGCGGTTGAAACGACACAACGTTAGTGTCTCACACCGCCGCCGGTAGATGGTGGCGCGGCAAATCTAAACATCAGCATTTCCAAATGCCAATATTCCAAAAGATTAAACTACACAAGTGGGATCACAAGTTCTTAAGGAAGGCCACTTAAGTCCTGACTATACTCGCGGGACATTAAAATGCAAAAGTTTACTCGTGTGGAACAAGAAAAGAGGTGAGAGCACCGCTTCAAATAACTATGCTCATATGTGGTATGCTGTGTTATTTGTCTACTGTAATATATGGATGTTATATAAATAATAGTTGATTAAAAATTTGTATTTTGTGAAAATAAACATTCTTAATTTTTTTTATTAAAAAAATAGTTATCTAATTTTATTTATATGAAGAACTTTACAGATTTTCGAGTCAGTGCTGACTAGGGGGAGAGGAGGGAGGGGCATTAAAAACAAGCCTTTAATTTGCGTCATATTCTACTGAGACTGAAAAAATATATAACTGGGAGAACATTTTGTATGTTAAGAAAAATTTTCTAGCCTATATAGTTTACAAGATTTTGCTCACCCATTAGATCAATTAAAAATAAAAACAAAATAAATGGAAGAAGTTTTAAGAAACGAAAAAACATACGACTCGATATTCGCCTTCATCACAACCACGAAGTTGAAGATATAAACTGTTAGAAAAGTCACATATTGTGTGTTCCAAACCCCAAATCCATAGACCCCGGCCATACTGTTTGTAAAACCTACCCTGAGCGGCCCAGTGGTACAATCACATTTCCATCTTGTGTCCATGTGTTTAAATGTTAAATGTTAAAAAAATTTAAAAAAAAATCGAACTGGCTAAATCAGAAATGAAAGGCCAAAAAAAAAGATTTTGCTATGAGGTACAGGCAAACAGACGGACATATGCCACAGTGAGATGATACAATTGAAATAGGATGACGACATCGAGGGGGTCAGTCATATAAGGTCGTAAAAGGCGATAGTAGAAAAAATACAATTATATGGAACTAAAACCGATATGTTGTATTAACTAATTCACCGATGTCGTTATAACCGGTTTCGATTGTACTTTTATGTCTATTTAAAAATAAAATTTAACTTTTTTTATAATTCTGTATTAAAATATATAAAAATGAAAAATACATCATAATATTACATTTTAATATAAAATAATACGAAATCTGTATAGAGAGAATAATAAGAAGATGAAATGCCTAACACGACATAATATACACCGTGGAGTATATATTACATAAAACCATCAAGGGTCCTCTGCGGTTTGCTTTCCGTTATCACGTCACTTCCTTTAGATAGAAGTAGGATGCGATGAAGACTTGCCAGATCGCGGTTGCTGTAAAGTAACGCCTAATAAGCGCATGCGTCACTACAGTGGCGTACATTAATTATTTAAAAAAATAAAAATAGTTTTCAATTAATATAAGGTACTAACACCAACCTTGGATAATTAATATTTGATTACTGCTATTTGAATCGTAATTTATAAATACTTAACTGTAGAACAACTTAATTTGATGACAATAAGCCAATAGGTATCAAAATGGTGGATATTTAAATTAATTATTAGTGTAATCTATTTATTAATTATATTACATTATCATAGCATCTGCTTTATATTCTTTATTTGTGTCGTAGTACTTTTGTAATCCATTACTGGGTGCCCACTACTGGTTTTAATTTATCTATTACTGTCGAAAAAAACATAAACAAAATATAAAAATTATAATTTAAAAAACAAACTTTGATAATTAATTGATTTAATAAATTGGTACTTGTTTTATTAGTAAGGTAAGTTTATAAGAATTACATAAAATAAGCCTATCAATCCTAAAAAAATGTATCAAAACCCACATGTGGGTGTTGCCGCGCAACCTACTTGACACAACTCAAAAAATACCCTTGCTAATCGATTCGTGAATCAATCCCGAGTCCAACGAGATACATGAAGCCATATATGAAAAATTTTGAAGAGGAGGGGGGTCATGACCGAAAAAAATCCTGAAATGGGCTAAACTAGAACCACGGACCTAGGAGGTCAGGGGGCCGAGATCTCGCGGTGGAAGACAGACGGGTGGACGAAAAATCGAACATATGTATAAGCGTTACCACTTTGCTCTTAAAGTGGCCAAGACTTGTGCCACTACCTACTACTAAGAAAATAAACTGAATTGAAACAAGAAAATACACACATATGTTGGTGAGAATATTAACACAATTATTAAGAACATTCCAACAATGAAGTTTAAACTTTACTTACAATCAAAAAGAAAACAAAATTTAAGTTACAATGAAAGCATTTCCAACAAGACATAAAAAGTGAGAAACGAAGTATAAGAATAATAATAAGAGTAGTACTGCAAACTTCCGCAAAGCGCCACTGTTTCGTATTGTATCAAGACGGTAAGATTCTACTACATAAGACATCGGCTTGTATATTATACACCTACGCCAACTGCTCTAGTTAGAATGGTAATTATTTTCAATTGTACGCATCTCTCTCTATATACTGTTCTCCGTCTTTCGCGACAGTTATTGTGCCAGCAACCGAATTACACAGATGATGTAACTTGAATATAAATTCACACGATTGTTGATCTCTTTATGTCATTTTGTTGCCCGGATTTAAACTAATTATTGTATTTTCGTGTGGTACCGAATAAGCCATGTAAGGATTTAGTTTACACTACGAAGGAATCTAATGGTGCTTGAACGTTTAAGTGCTTGGAAATTTCGCATGATTGATGACTTTGTTGATTGTTTGACATGAACGAGATAAACTGCTTTATGTAGGTATACATATATGATACAAAATGGTCTTGAAATTAGAGCTGATAGAAATTAAAACTGCGTGAGTTTCAATATCGATATTAAAAAATAAGTAGTCATTGTTTTAATCGAAATAATGTAAGATAACACTATGGTGGAAAAAGGCGCGTATCAATTTTCTTGCTATGTGACGTCACTCAGTTGACTTTATGTGGTTAATAGTTTATTTGAGATAATAATAAATGTTTTATTAAAACATACAACTACATCTTAATCGCGAATGCAACACTTTGAAATGTCAATAGATCTGATACTTTTTTCTCAAAACTAATGTCTTTTCATTGAACGATAACGAATTGTTCTGAACAAAAATACAAATAATAATTGCCCCACCTTTGCGTACTTTCAAAATTGTTTAAAGTGTTTGTTATTCAATGAAAGTTCTAACTATTACATACGCTAATCTGTACGATTAAATTTCGATAACAGTTAAATTTCTAGTGCAACAATTATAACTGTGTCAGAACTATTAAATGAACTATTTGCTATCGATATTTAGTTGCCATGTTTTAACTTTGAAGTTCAAATTCAAACAACCATTTACGTGTATCGTTTAAACATGTTAAAGATCATGATTTGTGCAACTCTGATAAATAACTATAGGACGTTCAAAAGATAAATAATAATTTATTTCTGCCATCTTTCAAATTTATATACTTTTTATAACTGCTATTGGATCAGGTGTTACCCGGGTATATTAATTTAACTAAACCTAAGTAATTATGCCCACCGAACATGCCCAACCAACTTTCTTACAACACAAGGTTCACCGCGAAATGAATTTTTCCGACTTGTGTTATAGAAAATATCAAGAGAGTATATACCTAAACTTAATCTATTCATTAGTAAAAACTAGAAAAAAATCCGTTCTGTAGTTACTGTCAGTTACTGGGAAAATCGTGTAAAATTATATTTTCAAATTCCCTGTTGAAAATAAAAAAAATATGTTAGAACGTGTCAAAAATAAAAATATTTGAAAGAAACGTGGTCATATATAGGGGTCATAGGAAGGTAGAGCTATATTGTTATATAGCATTACATGGAGGTTTGGGGGGGAGGGTCATATTCAAATGTTATTAATATTATTTCATACAAATACCAAAAAAAAATTGTTTATTTCAAAAAGACTATTGTTACTGCTTATTTACTTTCAGCAAGCAACAAAATTACGAAAGCCAATAAATTTAAAAGGCTTGTATCTTATTAGTAAATCATATTTTTTGCTTTTTTCCCCAGTATCGTGTTAGAAATAATTTATAGTATCGAACTGAACCAAAAATAAAAATTTTGAAAAAGTATAACTACTTATAAATTAAGAAATATTAAAGTTATTAGAATTTAATATTTTTGAAAAGGGCTTGTATCTCATTAGTAAACCATATTTTTTTTGCTTTTTTCCTCAGTATCATGTAAGAAATAATATATAGAATTAAACTGTATCAAAAACGGAAAATTTGAAAAAGTATAACTACTTAAATTAAATTAAGAAATATTAAAGTTGTTAGACTTTAATATTTTTGAAAAGGGCTTGTATCTCATTAGTAGACCATATTTTTTTTGCTTTTTACCTCAGTATCGTGTAAGAAATAATATATGAGGAGCTAGGGAACAAAACTGAATAAATCTATTTCCTAAAATTTTACAGAAGAGGTCAAATTGTAACTACTCTTTTTTAAACTTTTGGGTATGGTTATAAGTAGGTACAGTGGAAATTTTTAATACCCAAATTTTGAACTAGCGTCTTTGCATAAGCTGTAAGATGAATAACTTAAAAAAAATAGATATCCGATTCAAAGTGGCTTTATCGTGTTTTGTTCCACAGCTCCCCGTATATAATCTAACTGTATCAAAAATAGAAATTTTGAAAAAGTATAACTACTTATAAATCAAGAAATATTAAAGTTGTTAGACTTTAATATTTTTGAAAAGTAGATACTAATAATCATCAAACACTGGAGAGCAGACATAACAGAAACAGTTTAAATAGCTTTGAAAAATAAAAATTCAACAAATATATACGTTGAAGCTCCAGTAACCTCTAGAGATAACCCATAGTTCATTTCATATTTTCTGTTACAAGAGAGCTGGGTTTTTCTATTTTATGTTTTACTAGGATATTCACATCTCAAATTGTTGGAAAACTTTTATTATTGTATTCTCGTACCAAAGCCATTTACTATTTCGACAGTAATACGTTTCTTCTATTCCAATGGGATAGAATCTACAGTTTTGAACAATAGTGATATGGTGTCGGACAAAAGTATGACTTTTTACAAAAATAACATTACGTTTTTATTATAGATATGAAAATTTACACATTTAATACATGTATTTTTGTTTCCAAGTTGTATTACATGAAATCTATTTTTATTAGATGGAATTTAAACCAAAAATTATATTTTACTGATTTGTAGTTGAATTTAAATGAACTTATTATATTTTTGTTTCACTTCTTTTATCAATCTTGTTTAACAATAAGTTTGATAACCAGTTTTGAACGCTTAAAAAGCAAAGTATATTCTTTGTTGGGATTAATGGGCTACTTTTTTGTAATTCTCATGAACTCTTGTTATTAATAAATCAAGTGCCTCTTTATTAAACCAATTTAATTACCAAAATCTGCAAAAACAGTTTTTTTATTATATTTTGTACATGTTTTGATCCAGTAATGATCAACGCAAAATTAGTAATGAACACCCAGTAATGAAGACTTTCTAAATATTATAAAATGGTTAGTGCTACTGCATATATAAACAATATAAAATTAAGTGTAGTAAAATTAAAAACAATGTAAAACATTAACATAAAAATACACTTTTCTTGATAGTGTGGGCGTGGGCGATGATAAAAACTTTTTCGGATACCGTTATATGTTTGTGTACTTATTTTGAGATATTGAAACCGAATTTGAGGTTAAAATAGCACCTTATCTGATTCATTTTAAAAATAAACCTCGAAAACCTGATTTTCGAAAATTAAAATTACGTTTTTCTAAACATTTTTTATTACAAATTTTTAACAATTCACACAGGTATAGAAAAAAAATTTCATCCGTTTTTCATTTTCTCTTGAATTTGGCTCCAACTCTTTTATAGCCACCAAATAAATGTACAGTGAAACTTGATTAAGTGGAAAACTACAATAACTAGAATTCATACTAAGGTTCCCTTACTTTTACATTTGCACCTCTACAACTGGGTAAATGGGACACATCTTTAAGTGGGATAAAATAGCTGGTCCCTTAAAATTCCAGCTATCCAGGTTCATTTAAAACAAAATCTTCTACAAAACAAGACAAAAAATACCTGCACAATATTGATTTTAGTATAGGTCTAAAAAAAGTTTTACTATCACTCTCTCACAAATTAAATAACAAACTTGATTAAGTGAGAAACTTCTATAACTAGAATTCATACTGAGGTTCCCTCATTTCTACATTTGCACTTCTATAACTGGGTAAATGGGACACATCTTTAAGTGGGGAAAAATTACTGGTCCCTTGAAATTCCAGCTATCCAGGTTCATTTAAAACAAAATCTTCTACAAAACAACACAAAAAATACCTCCACACTATTGATTTCAGTGGGTGTCAAAGCAAAATTTTACTATCGCTCTCTCACAAATTAAGGGGTTAGGTGTAGTCAGAATTTTCAAGAAATCTATTTTCTTTTTTTGCATTTTTGGAAGCTGCTATAACGGCTGAAGAACTATTATATGACCCATTAATAGATGGCTCTGTGTAATTAATTAAATAATACGTATTACTTTACGTAAATTGAGTGTAAAACTTTAAATGCGTTTTTCTCAAAACTATGTTTTTTGAACTGGTGACCACTGTAGCTCGAAAACCGGATGAATCTCCAAGGATAAGTAATGGTCACCGCAAGGAGCTTCGGTTAGAACTGGATCAACACAAACAGCCATTACTTTTAAAATTATAAATTTTTTTTTCTAAAATTTCTGTCAAGTCAAGTCGAAACCTTATTTAATGATGCTATATTTTTACTTTTATAAAATAAAATAATTTACTGACATAACAAAATTATTTAATTTTCATTTTTTCGTGTCTCTGACTACACCTAACCCCTTAAATAACATTGTTTTATTTTTATTACAATCTCAGAAATCGCGCATATAAACTCGTATAGTAAATTTATAACCATTCAAATGATTTATATATTCTCTTGTATTTGGACCACATGTGGACATAAAAATACATAACAAGATATACACAATCATCCCTTCCCCCTATACATATGTATACAAATATTTATGGCATTAAAGAGACATGGCATCGGCTCGATATTTGAAAGTGTGCCAAAACAATATGGCGGCTCTGCAGTGTCCTGCATTGCCGATATCACGACGGACAACAGCAACAGCTCACTGTAATAATCAAGCCCCAATGCGGATTTATAGTTTAATACAATTTGCACAGAAATGGCAGCTGGAATTGTCTCAAACTGGTATACTCATATTATTGGATTTGTATTAAATTTAATAGGTTCATGTCTGCATATTTGGATTGCGATGCAAGTGGTGTTGCAATGTTGCCAGATATTGCAAGAGGAAAAAATATATATATATAGAATATATACATATCACGAGAGTTGTTCGTTTCGAGAAATGGCAGGTCTGATTTGTAATGATTGGAATTCTTTAAAGGAATTCAAACACTTGGGTGAAAATATTGTATCAGGATTAATAAAATTTTACTATTTTACCAATATAATTCTTAGCAACTAAATTACTGCCATTACTGAATCATAATCTATAGACACTTTATTGTAAAACAGCTTAATTTGATGATAATCGGCCAATGTGTGTCAAAATGGTGGACATTTAAACTAAATATTAATGTTATCTATTTATTAATTACTAGCGGAATCCCGCGGCTTCGCTCGCGTAAACTTCGAAACTAATTAGAACCTTCTGAACGTGATAGGGGATGACATATTGCATTTTTTAAATTGACTTGTGTTCATTACCTATAAAAAACGTAAATATCTCGGATCTTAGTTAAAAATTGTAAAAACTAACCTTCTGTCTACCCTCGCCATTAGAGGCTGTATTTTTTATTGCAGATTATTTTGCCCGACTCCACCATTATAACGTAAGCAGCTATACAGATAAACATATCAAAAACACAGACCCTGTCTACCCCCGCCAGTAGGGGTTGAATGACGAAAAAAAAAATTTATAGATGATTATTTTGCCCGAATTTACCTTTATAAGTAGATATATGTACTGTACATACAGATAAACATATCTAAATCCATATTCGTTCCCGTCATTCGGTGAATAAAAAAAAAATATTTTACAAATATTTCCACCCCTCCTAACACCTCTGAGGTTAAATTTTGGGAAATACTGAAATAATTGATTCATTATTTATATTATAGAGTATGTTCGATAAGATGCAATTAAATGCGAACAAAAAAAATATTTTTTTATATAAATTTTGACATCCTGTTTTAACCCCGTAGGGGTTGAATTTCGAAAAATCCTTTCTTAGTGGGTGCTTACATCATAAAAGGAAGGCACATACGAAATTTCACGTTTCTAGGTCCAGCGGTTTGGGATGTACGTTGATATATGAGTGAGTGAGTGAGTGAGTGGTTAAGGACAAACTCTTTTATAAATATAGATTAGATTATCATAACATCTATCTTTATTTTATAACTTTTGTATCGTAGTACTTATCATTTTGTAATCATTACCAAGTATGGTGGGTGCCCATTTACTGGTTTAACTTTGCCCATTACTGAAGAAAAAACATAAACAAATTAAAAAGCTATATACAGTGGTGCCTCGCAAAACGAACGCCTCGCATAACGAACGTTGCGCACAACGAACTTTCTGTTCGTTCATTGCGCGACTCGCACAACGAACTGCATCGTGTTTAATTTTGCCGCCCGAACGCTCCTACATATCACGAAGTCGCCCGAACTTCCAAGGTCGCACGCAGTCGATGCTCAAACTTGCATGAACATGCATCAACGCGCGTCTGTCGTTCTTTTTGTGCTTAACTCACACACCTGTTTGTTTTAATAAATATAATTTTGTGTGTCTATATTATGAGTTCTAAAAATAGCAGGAAGGTGATTTCTGTTGAAATGAAACAAGAAATAATTAGAAAGAGGATTTGACCCTGCAAGTCTCAGTAGACTCTCCTAAATCTGAATCTGACTAAAATATAAAAAACGTGTGTACAATCTTTTTTATGTTACAGTACCATATTTTATGCTACAGAACGAATTAAAATTTTTAACATGTATTGTTATGGGAAAACGCGTTTCACATAACGAACTTGTCGCATAACGAACTTGCTCCCGGAACGAATTAAGTTCGTTATGCGAGGCACCACTGTACATACTCGTATATATGTATATTTGCGGACTTTGTTAGTTTATTTGTTTTAATAAAGAGTTACTTGTTTTATTAGTAACATGAGTTCATGAGAATTACAAAAAAGAAGCTCATCCCCCCCCCCAAAAAAAAAAATTAATAAAGTTTCCAAGACTGGTGCCAATACCTTAATATTTCTCATACGGTATTATTTAAATGTTAAAAACGAGCAAAAATAAACGACCAATATGAAGCATTCATAGTTGTCGAACTTTTTGTGTATTACTTTTTATCTAGTATAACAAAACGATCTTGTTCAAACTGCATATTAAACGATAACTGTTATTATAGCCATTTAATCTGAAATGACTGTGTACTGTGTACTCATTATTTTTATTTTTCACACAATATGGATTTTTTGTAATTCACTCCACTAAAGCTCAATGAATTTACAAATTGTGCAACTATGAAGTAAAATTCTTAGTTTTGTCTTAAAAGGAAAAATGTTTAGAAGCTAGAACGTATTTATTATCATCGACAACTTTTATTCAAAACAGTTTTTTTACGTATTATCAATCGTTTCAAATACACTTTGCAAAAGTCTTTGGACACCTGTGATTTTGAATGTTAATATACAGATTTCAGTCAATAAAAATCCCCAAAATAGCGAATAGAATATGTTTACTCTCAGTCAAAATACTAAAAAAAACTATTTCTCGTTAGCTTGAAAGACACTGTGCGTCAATACTTTCAACTTGAGTAAACCTGACCTTTCAGGCATATAATTCAAAAATTTTCCTTAACATGGAAAACTGTAAATACTGTATTTTAGATATGCTAGGATTATTACAAAAGTTGTAACTAAGTACTCTTATCAACATTTAAGATTTTTTATCAACCATTTTTGCAGTTTTATATTTACATAATAAATTATATTTATAATACAAAGTCCAAAAACTTTTGCACGGCAGTGTATATCAATAAATTCTCTATAAATTCCATTTGAAACATTTTTTTCTATTCGGTTTAGTAATCATGTATGTGAGCGTTCACAGACCAAAAAAATAAACACATAGACTTAATTTAAATAATAGTCGTAAAGTCGTACGTGATTCAGGGACCCTCAAAATGTGTAGCTAAATTAAAACCTCGATTTTTTTATTTTTCTAAAGGTGCATTATTCAGTACCTACATTTCATGCACGCACGTAAAAAATTAAAAATACAAGAAAATCACAGCATTATCCAAAGCACTCTCCAATCTAAATAAACAAAATGTGTACACTTTCAAACATGTACCCTGATTTAATCTAAACTTTTTAGCAATGTTTCAGCATCACAGCCAGACACACACACACGTACAGACATTATGTGTCCAACTATTTGCGGCGTAAACAATGGCGTTATTTAAAAGCTAATCCGTTGACCGAAATCGAATTAAAATCAATTAAATTAAATCACCAAGCGCAATAATCTAGCAGAGTGTGGTGTGAGCACAAAGTCAATTGTGGCGATGCGATTGTTGGTAAACGTGTATGCTGGTAAAAAACTACTCGAAACAAATAATTACAAAGTGGTAATACAGTAATACTCTCCTATCACATCTCCATAAATAGTACACAGAATTGACAGAAGCAAACTGTTCACAGTCGAACACTTCGATAGTAATTTTAGGATGTATTGAGGTGAATATTATATATCAAACTACAGTTAAAAGTATGAATGCAAAAACTTACTACAATTATAATATACGTATTTAAATTTCATTATAACAAAAAACAATTTAAAAAAACACGGATAAAACTTAATTAGGTATATACACATTAAAAACACATCTGAAACTGAATTTTGATAATAAAATAAAGCAAAGAAGAATTACAGAAATGAAATATGGCAACAATGAATTTTCAAACTGAAAAGTTATAAATTAATTGTCAACAATGAAACTTTAAAATACAATAATTAGAATTTAAATATAATTCAGAGAGAGTACAAAAACATTAAATTAGAAAACCCTGCAACCAAACAAAATTTACTACCTCCTTTTATTTTCCACAAAATTAATTATGAAATATTGTACATATTTTTTATAAATTTTCAAATACTCCAATCTAAATTGCACACCCTTCACGAGTCGCACAATAATTGTGGGCTGGAGAATACGACATTGGAGCAGTGCAGAGAGGTGTAAACGGTGTAATGGAAGGTAGCACTGAACGGGCAAGGGTGGTGTGAGGTATTGGAGAATGGGGTGAACACATAGTAGCTTCTCATTTTAATTAAATCGGTTGCATGCTACCATGTTACAACATCTGGAATTGAACGACACAAAAAGCGAATATTAGAAACTTGTGCTCTCAGGACAGTTGGCCGATAGTAAAATAACCGTGTATATACCTATACATTGTTCTTATTTAATTTAATATACTAGTACGTATTATAATTCTAGATTAAAATTACTTATATTGGGTTGCAAATTTAAATTTATGTATGAAGATATTTGATTTATTAAATATTCATATAAATTCCTACAACGAATCGCTAATGTTCGTATTTGATAAAATTAAGGATCATAATAATCTATATATTCATACGTGAACATCGATTATAAAGAGGGCGGGGAGGGGGGGGGGGGTATAGCATTCGAAAGATACTATGTCGTAGATATACACACACAAAAATCATGTATGTAGATTGCCCTTAAGGCAGGTAAAATATTGGTCGAATTTCGCAATACTAATAGAATCTGTAATCAATGTTAATTTTTCATATTTAATTGCTAAAACGACCAAATGTTTCCAAACTTTTGATTAGTAACTAGCGTTCACAAATTTTCAGCTTTCTAAATCTGCCCTTAAATTTTTTTACGATCATTTGTTCCCATGTTATAGCCGTATATATTTAAAATTTGATTTTTGCTTTCATTGCAAATAGCTCGGTCAAAAATAGTCGTACAATGATACAAAAAAAAGCAAATTGAAGAGAAAAGTCCGATCTTCAAAAGGCATTCATTAGATTTGACCAATAAAATTTATCACGGCCGGTAGAGGCTCTCAAAATTTGGGGGTTAATTTACATAAAACAACATACAAGAATATTAATTATCATTGACTACCAAATGCATCCCTTTTATCAATTAACAACCAAATAAAAAAACGAACCCCGTAAGGATAAAAAAACGTATACTAAACAAAAAACAACTACATTTCCCTCAATTTGTTAATATATTCAGAATTGTACATTTATAAATACTAACTTCCTAGGACAGTATTAACATTTCTTTGTGACTTTTTCTACTCAAGATCTTCGCCACTACCCCTTTCCCTTTGCCCCTTCGCGGGCATTTGCATTGATGCTTCTTTTACCTTTATATAGCCAAGAACATTATATTTTGACGTATGAGAACTCGGTTATGCCTGAACACTTAGGATAATGGTTGTCTTTGAATTCTTCTTTGACTATTCAGCCGACAAAAACTAATGAGATATTTTCTCTCTCTAAACACAGAAGGCTTCAATTAAAATCTATAAAGATGATCACGGACTTTTTTAAAGATTTTTTTTAATCTTGATGATTCTGTTTATGTAGGTGTATTGTTATTTACTTCGTATTCTTGTACTTTTTTATTCTTACCAGGGTATCAGAGATTGTTTGAAGTGTTTGTCATTCAGAAATGTATTTCTCGACAGTACTGTAGTTAAACTTTTTTTAAAGAATTAAAAACCTTTGTTATGCGAAGTATACTTTTTCTTCGTTAAAATTTTTAACTGACATTACGATATATTTCGAAAGTTATGCATTTTAGAAAAAAAATGTTATGAGTAAAAATTGTATGGTTTAAGAAGGGAGAAACAAAATAGCATAATTTAGTCAGTTTACATATTGGTTTTAACGACTAAAAATAAAAGTTCGACAGAATCCCATATATCTAATTGCCTTTTTACTGGTTTTTACGAACTTATATACTGCCGTGCTAAGCACAAAAGCGGTATCTCAAAAAAAATCATAAAGTTGATTTTTATGGCATCGAATAGCTTAAAAAAATACGAATCCAATGAACTAAGCCAAATAGCGATATCTTATTTAAAACATATGAAAAAAACTTTGAAAAAGTTTTTCCTATCTCAGGTTTACCTTAAATTACTAAGAGAATTTTAGGTATATCAATAATACGTCGGCGAATAACTGAATATTTAGATACCGCCAAAATTCCCAATATAATGAATAAATTCCATTTAATAAATCAAAAAAACAATCTGTAAAAGAAAAATAAAACTATTTTAACAAAATGTTGATTTTCTTGAAACTCGCCTTTACTGAGATACCGCTTTTGTGCTTAGCACGGCAGTATAGCTGGGCCTCTATTCTCAAATTCGTTCGACCTTTTCTCATTCGAGATTACTAAACTAAAACTAAGAGTCACTAAGTTATTTACTAGAATCTCGATTGTGTAAATTATACCGTATTCTCTAATCTCGATGCGACTTTTTTTCTAGAAATGTCAAATGAAAAATCTCGACTGTTCCTGAACATGCAAGATTTAAAATCTCGAACGAAAAACTCCAATCGACATATTTTCGAGTGAGCTCGAGAATAGGGGCTCTGGTCCCTTGGATATCGTTATAACCGATTTAGACTGTATTTATTTTTTAAATTATAAAATGTACTAACTGGAAATCTGTTTGATTTTCACTGTATGATGATATTAAGTTCACGAATTGTTTAATTAATTATTTTCTTGTTTAATGTCCGGAATTATAGACAAGCTAACAAAAATTTGTTAGCGTGCAAGCACATTCAAACGGGGTATCAAACCTATATGGCAGTTCCCTTGGAATTTTTGACAGATAGTATAAGCGCAGTAAGTTGTTATTTACCGTTTTTACTCAATGATAATAAACCTTGTTTTTTACTTACTACGCATGCAACTATCTGGCATAAACTCCAATAGCATGCCATATAAGTTTGATACTTCGTTTGAAAGTGCTTGCATGATAGCAATACCGGATATTATAATTCTACAACTCTGTAAAAATGAATTGCATGTAAATTTACAAAAAAAAAACTTATAAATAGATTTAAATCTTTAAAATGTATTTTTATTTTTTACCCTTAATTCTAGCCAAATTTTCATTCCTTCATTTTTAATAATTGCATATTATTGTTTGATACTAATAATAAGGTAGATAATAATATTAATAAAGTAGATAACATTTCTCAAAACAAAATATCTTCGTATATTTTAAATAAATTCATATTTTAAATCTCTGCTTAAAAGATAATATGATTGTTATGCATAGTATGAAACAAAGTCCTTTGCCCCGTTTGTTTATCTGTGTGTGCACGGTTCTCTCAGTAACTAGGTATTGAATAGATTTTTTCTGGTTTTCACTAAGGGATACAATATTTCACGAGGAAGGATATTTTGTGTAAATTTCATGAAGTAGTAAACATCTTCGCGTAATATAGTAAACGATAAGTGAAAGCAGTGTTTAATAGGTTTATTACAGATTAAATTTACATCCTCGAGTGACACCTGGTAGTTATCTATACATACAAGATGCATCCAAACTGTAACCTATTTTACAAGAGCACCTATATTTCGACATGTGATTATAATCTGAAATCAACATTACGTGCAACTCCCCTATCCAATACATGATATGTATTAGAGGTGATTCCCCGCTCGCACATAAATAGTAAACAGTTGAACGCTCATAGACTATAACCGACATTGCGACACACTAATGGCGGTAGTGTTGTGCTCCAGGTTGTAATCAAAGTCCCCGCTGTTTAATTAGCGCAATACGACGTAAACAATGCACCTCATAATTTATAACGCAAACTAGTATGCATGAGTGTTTTGATCCGTGTTTACATCATGTTAAAGATAGATGGAGATACTAGGAAAAATTATGTTTCATCTTATTGTGACAATTTGATAAATGGAGTTTAAAAAAATATTATTTGTTTCTTTTAATTATTTACTTATATTCTTAAACCTGTAGTATTGGCGCTAAATATCCCAAATTCAACGGAAAATAATTTAGTAAGAGATATCTTTTTTTTCAAATTGTGAAAAACTAACAAAATTTCTGATAATTAAATGTTATGAAAAATCTTCCAATTGTTTGACAAAATATTTGAAAGAGACGTGACCTAAAATAGTAAAATTTGCAAAGGTTACTATGTTCTTTTATAAAAGACAGTTGAATCCTGAGGTACATCTTGGAAACAAAACACAACTGGATGAATTTTTTTAGTCTTTTTTATTTAATCACTTGATCCAATAAAACAAGGTCTGCTTTGGATATTTTAACAGTAGCCATTTTATATAAATTTCGTGTCTATGACGTATTACATCGACAAGAAATTTATGTGTATTAAATTATGCTTCGAAATAATTGTTCGATAATATAATTAAATCAAAGAAAATGAATTAAAAAAGCTATTACGTAAACAGTATTAGTCGTTTATTTATTTATATTCCATGTGTCACAAATTCCTTGTAAAAAAAATGTCATGGTGATGACGTCACAGTATAGAACAAATGAACTGTCGAGCAGACCTTTAGTCGTAGATTTAAAAAAAATAGCTAAGAACATGCTCTGACAAATTATCTAACTATTGGTGAAAACCATAATAAAATCGGTTGAGTAGTTCTATCAAATTTATCACCAATTGTTCCAATGAGGTAATAGTTAAAACGTTACGAACCAAAAAGATCATATTGAATCGAAATAATTCAAAGCTTTTATACATTTTCTATTAAACTACGATAGCATTTAACGATTCAGTAAACAGACAATACAAGTTTCTTTTAAAAAATATTCGACCTCTGATTATTACTAACAATAACAACTACCTTATGACCCAAATAATCAGATACAAAATCCTTCCGAAAGCTCACACAGACATACGTGGTCGTATTATAAACCAAAATTAAATTACAACACAACAACGCATAAACCAGTCGGTAAAGTGGAGCGCCGTTTAACAAAGTCATATAATCCGAACACACATACACACACACATATATTATATAATATACGTAGTTACTGTATGTAATGATTCTGCCTGTATATGCATCATTTGTACAGTGGCGGCCTCTGGTGAAAAATTACAGAGGTTATATTTTTTTCCAGAAGTCAAAATAGAGTCAAAGATAGACAACTTCTGAAGAAGTTATGGGGGTTGAAACATTAAAGAAAGTGCAAAATGAAAACTTTTTTTTTAATTAATCGAAATCAATATAATTGAATTTTAGATGAAAAATATCGCTTTAATATTTTTTAAATGTTTTATTAATACAGCAACAAAAAAATAACATTAGTTCATTACGTGTTAACGGCTAACTTGAAAATAAAACCAATATGGCGGTTTCCTGTTTTACTAACAATAAGGGATACTCATAGTACGAGTTCTGACAGCCCAAATCGATTATTATCATATTCTTAATTACATTTACTTCATACATATTATTAATTTGAATTTTACTTTTTTTATCCTTGCTAAAATTAATCCATATTTTTTTTAAAATAAATCGAATCACCGTCAATTTATTTTAAAATTGCGAGGCTGCCCTAACTTTTAAGGGGGATGGCCACTGTGACGGGTCAAAAAAATTTCAATGTTTGGGTATTTTTTTTACAGATATTACTAATTATTTTTTAATCAGGTAAAAGGTATTTTATTAAGTATATATTCAACTTATTTAATATCAATTTTTATTGAAAAATATTAAATATTTACAAAGTTATGAGCCTCGATGTGAAGACCAAAAAAAATATTTTTCTCTATGGTCGACTCGAAATTTCGAGAAGGGTTATATGAAAAAAAATAAATAAAATTTTTATCAATATCTATATTAGTGTAGCTATCGTTGCACGTAGCCGTTTTTTATTTTATTTTTTCACAAAATGGCGATCGTTTGAAATTTTTTTTCATTTTTAAGAAATTAAAATTAATTAAAATCAAAATTTCAAAAATCGGCTACGTGCAACGATAGCTACTACAATTACGAAAATTATAAAAAAAAATGAAATCGATTCATAGTCTTTGAGGAATCGTGTCGACCAGGTCGAAAAATGTCATTCCGAGATAAACGTGTTTAATGTTTTTGTTATGTCATAACCGGCCGTGCTACATCGTCTCACTAAATTGACTGTATTTAACTCCGTCAATTTTCAAAATTTAAACTCAATTTTTTGTATACATAGGTATTTATGAATATGTAAGCTTTAAAAAAATCTAAGAAAAAAAAAATTCCGTCACAGTGGCCATCTGTAGGAGTATCTTCAATGTTCTAAAATATTCTAAATAGATTACAATATGTAAAACTTTTAATTAAAAAATTAGATTTGTATTAAAGTAAAATTATCTCACGACCCCATACACAATTCGCCACTGCACTTGACATTGGGGAATCGGGCCAATTACAAGTGGCACACACCTATACAAGAACACTCGCCCTTCATCGTGGCAATTAAGCCCTCTGTTTAATCCAGTCACATCGACTATTACACCGCATCTTACAATGCACTAATCTCTACATCTATACACCCCTTTTACACTAACTCTCTGTGCACACTAACTCTAAACGTGCACCTCTAACAGAAACGTTGTACTTTATGAGTTTCAGGTAACGCCATTTTGGTGTAGTTCGAATTTAGATATCATTATTTTTGAAAACTTTATATTTTAATCAGTATTAAAGGGGTTTAAACATAAAAGGTATAAAGAAAAGTTTTTTAACCCTTTGAACATTGACAAATAAGATGATAAAAAATAATTTCGAAGTTGAACTTCTTTAAGCGCGTTCAGGGTAAAATTTTAGTAATCCAACAGCAACGAAACGCTATAAAGTTAGGTTAAGTGTAGATAATACAACTTTCTGTTATGATAGTCAGTGAATAGGTATTTAGTTTTGTATTTTCACGTTAGATATCAATACGCCAATGAAGAATAACTTCGAAATTGATTAGAAATATTGATATTGAGTTTAAAAAATTATATCAGTCGTTTTTTGCAAGGGAAAAATGTGTGGTCTCTAATTTTTTGTATTTTTATTAAAATTAATTTATTATTGTCAATAACGAAAATCAAAATCGCACTTAAAAAAAATTGACTGCAGATTTTAAAATGCAGTGAGCCAAAGCAATATACATCTAGTTAAAGTACAGTAAGTACATATGTATATGAATGTACGTCAAAAAGCCTTGATAGTTTCTTCCACCACTATGCAAATGGCGTGGGTAGGTTTCAGAGCTAATGGTCTCCCAAGTACTTACTATTCAAATAATGGGACTTGCAATTATTGATACATTTGGGACGGTTTTCTAAGTACTTCTTTAATTGTAGTAACTTTTTTTGTTGGGCCATTAATTTTAAGTTTATGTAGAATGTAGATTCCATTGCTTTTACTATTATCCAACCTAAACATGTTTCATACCACACCATATCATACGCATCTAATGTTTTTAGTACAGATAGTTATGACATGTCAGATTACTAAATTATAATATAGATTCCATTGTTCCTACTATTCTCCGACCTAAATATATTTCATTTGTTCCCTTGATTACTATACAATATCTTACGAATCCAATGTTTTTTATACAGATAGTTATGACTTGTTAGTTTATACTAAATTATAAATTCTATTGGTCCTATACTATTCTCCAACATAAACATGTTTCATTTGTTTCCATAACTACCACCATATCGTGCGCATCTAATGCTTTTAGTGCAGAGAGTTGTGATATGCCATATTACGCTGTCAGCCTATCAGAGCTAGTTAGACAAGGACGTCTTTTATTAAAAATTTTCTATTATTCGAAGTACATAACAAAACCCCGGATGTTGATGTTCAAATAACATAAAAATAAAACTTTAATTCACTTGCATGAATATTATTTTTCATCATACTTTTTATGAAAAAAAAATAATTCAAAAGGTTTGCAATTCACAGGATAGGTATACAAAAAAATGGCAAAAAATATATAAAAAAATAAATTGCTATAATATAAACACATAGAATTCATTACAACAAGAAAAAAAAAAGAGTAATGATGATCTACAGAAAGACGTAATCATCTCTGCTATATTCAGACTAATCCAGTTGAATGGGAATTTTTCATTAATAAACTCATTTTTAAAAGGTATATTCATAATTTTCCTTTACCACTTAATCCTGTACACTTATCTAAAATCTTTCGAATTAAAAATAAACCTAAAATAATCCTTCTCGTAATTCTTTAGAAGAGTTCATTTAGAGAATACAAGCCTTTATCTTTGCCTGTATATTAATTAACTTTCTCTTAGAAGATCTCTCCTTAAGAAAATCCTTTTTTTAGCACATGTTGCATTCTCATAATTGAAGCCGGAGCATCTTGTATTTGCACACTGTTGTTTTCTTGGTGTGAAACCTTGTGTCGAGATAAGTTATGACCTCCATTGTTTACATCAGTGTTATTAAAAATGTACTGCTAGAATGTATATATGTATATTTATCATCGTTTTAAAATGCTTTTCTCTTCTTTTACTTTTCCTAATGGATATTGTGTCACAATAAATGTTCATAAATATAATTTTTGTTAATTAACATGCATTTCAGTCATACTTTTATGTTTTATTGTTAATTTTAAATACATTTTCTGAAGCTACATTACAGATATAAATGCAGTATGTCTCTTTTTACGCAGTAGATACGTTACACAGCAAATTGAGTTTAAAAAATCGCCTAAAGAAAGACATTGCTTACATTGTAAGATTAGGGATATGTTCCTATAATTTTTTAAACCCGCGTTGAACCAAATCAATCAATTGAAAATGACCAAAAATCGCGAAAAAAAATACAGAGAAAATTATAAAAAATTGAAAAATACAAATTATGATGTTTTTAGTACCTATATTCCACAAAAGGGAATACTGTCTGTCTGTTTGTCACAGGCGTTTAGCATTTGAACCGTTTGACCTAAAAAGCTTAGATTTGGTAATATTATAGTAAACTATTATCCGCGACTTTGTCCGATTGGTATATTTTTTTACCTCTCAATTTTTTTCGGCATACAAAGTAGCATATGCCCTTCTCCAGAATGCAAGCTATCTTCTTGACAAATTTCATCAAGTTCGGTTCAGCGGTTTAGCCGTGAAAAGGTAACATATTTATAATATTTGGTTAGATGGTTGACTAATTTTTAGAACTATGTATAAAAATAATTTTTTTGTTTTTAGCGCTTTTTAGTTCGATTTGCACTTAACGAATTTTTCTTAGACTAGAATTTTTGAGTAAATTACTGTACTTTTTGATTTAATTTGTTGTATATTATTTATTTTACAAATCCATGTTTAAAAAATCAATTCTTTGGGTAGTTTTTGATGCATTTTTTGTCTCTATCGATTGCTCTATTTAAAATTTCGTTGATTGTTCTTACAAAAACAAGATTTTTTTTTATTTTATTGAAAATCGTTTTTCCCCGTCAAATGAATTTTCAGCCATTGATATTTAACTGCATCTTAATATTATATGAATATTGAATATGCACATATAAAATTGTTTAATAAAAGGACGATTCTCATAAAATTATATATACAAGCACATTCTGATGATATAACGTAGAAACAATAACTGGAAATTGAAAGTAGACCGAGCGTTTAAAAATTGAAATTCAATAAACGAACCACGATATTTAAGATGACGTACTCGTATGTGTGCCTATTCCGCTGTGTAAAGAGAAAAACTGCACGTAACATAGTTGCCAAGAAAATGCACTCAATCGATGAGGCCGTAACACAAGGGATGTCAAGATGTTACATTCGTCATTTATTACGTTGTGGTATTCACATTTTTTTTTGTTTTTCAACTATTTTTGTATTAATCTATTGGCAGATTTAAAAGTGCTGTAGTAGCATTTGTATATGTGATTGGTGCATTTTGAAATACCGTCTCAGATAAATTTTAAATTAGTCAATTGTGTTTTGTTTTCTACTTTTTTCAAAAAATATTATTATAATTTTATCTAGGATGTTAATTTTTATTTTTATTTTTATTTAAAATTGAAAACAAAACACTATTGCATAATTTAAAGTTTTTTTCGAAACGGCATTTCAAAATGCACCAATAATACGTTTTTTATATTTAAACAAATTTCGTTTATTACTGAATGCACACTGAATAATCAATTTTAGTTTCTGAAAATATTTGATTCAAAACATACATTGTTTATTTATAACTATGACTAGGATGTTCAATAACTCACAAATGAAATGTATGCGGAAACAGGTTGTAACTCTGAAATTCTGGCCTTCTTTAAGGATTAATAAATCTTTTCTTTTTTTTTAGATTTTTAGTCAAGAGAGGTAAAATTGAAATTTAATTTAATTTTGAGTAAAAGCCAGGCCAAGCAGATAAATAGTTCTGGCCCGCACTATATTTCAACTGCCAATTAGTTCCAATATTTTTAACAAATAAAACTTTAACTCAAATCCTGGTTGTCGATATTTAACCAAATATTTAATACAATTTAAATATAATAGGTAAATTCAACTAATTCCTTTTTTAGAGTCCGTCAGGCTATCCTTTTCAGTCAAAATGCAATAGCTCGTAAACTATATAAGCTAGAACCTTGAAATTTTTACTGAACATGTAAAATGACGCTTTCTAAGAAATAATGAAAACGTATTTTTAGTGGGGGAAGGCTAAGAAGCTATGTAATTTTAGTTGTTGTCCCGTTAAATTTTAAACAACTATCTAATCGTTTCTATCATATAACTAGTTAGATTCTATCCATGTTGGTACAAGTTGGAACAAGAATCATCAGCAATAGTAAACAGTTATCATCCCTAGCCACACATAGAACGTCTGTACACGTATGACTCCGCTACGTTAGATCCAACAGACGAGGCGCATAATAACGAGGGGCAATTTTCCAACGTCGGAAGGGGAAAACATAAAACATTACAGGTTATGTTGTGCCGGCTATTACTAGAAGCAAATTACGTTTCGTGAGTTGGCGCTGAATGCTAATTGGAATTCGTGCCCGAAGAACAACCAGTAGCTGCTGCCTGCAGTGATCGATAGTGCTGTGGAAACAAAAAACTACCGACCGTTGTAGGCTTAACTTGTTGTTGTTATTCGTTTGTTTGATCGAATTTGAATGGGTGGAATGGTTACTATGATTCAACAATCGTTACCCGGACACTGTTATGTACTAATGTAGCAACAGCAATCCATATTAAACTCATTTCAAGATATGCAAAGAAAAATACATTTGTTACATTTTTTTATTGGAAAAAGGTAATTTGGTTGGTTAATTGGTACATCTTCCAATAAAATCGGGAAAATTGTATTTTTATAGGTATTTATAATAATAGCTGAACATCGCAAATTTTCGTATCTTTTTTTGTATTTATTATAAAAGGAGGGGGATGAAACCTATATCATTCGAAAGGTACTATGTCATAAATCATGTGTGCATGTTGCCGATAAGGCAAGTAAAATATTGATCGAATTTTTAACTGAACTACAATATTTTGTTAAATTATAATTTACTTTATATAAACTTTATTTTGATTCAAACTGCATTCATTACTCAAAAATGATACTTTCACTAAAGTATCATTACATAAACAGTGTTTAGTTAGGAAACAGTAAATAAAAAACATAAAATTTGAAAAATCATAATTGTTATTAATATGAAGAAAAAAATGAAAAAATGTAAATATTTAGAAATACATAGGACTTGGGTATTAAAGAAGATGGTTTTTTCTCTGGTTGTTCATTTAATTTTACTGCAAATTCCGAATGGTTAATTTTGTTTGTTTAGTGTTCCAGCCAGTGTTTATTTAATTTTAGTGTATTTACACAGTTGTTAAAAGTTGTATTGATAGAATTTTTTTGATTTAATAGCAACAAGTTTTATATTTTACATTTAATAAAATATACGTTTAATATAAGTATAACTACATAGTTTTTAAAATATTGTTTTATTATAATGATGAAACTGATAATAACTTTATTTATGTCTAATAATTTTTTTATTTTCAATTTTGACATGTATTTTTTCTTTTATTTCTTTTATATTTATTTATATTTAAATTTCTATTATGTAACAAAAAATGTTTTTTTCTTTTAACATATTTTATACCAAATAAATACACTACATTTTTTTAAATTATTATGTAAATATGAAACAAAATTATAAAATATATGTTCATCGATATAAAAATATATCTAATTTTTGATTATATATATTCAACAACTTGTTCGATTGCATATATTACATATTTTTAATCGAAATGTAGTTTAAATACGCGACAAAATCCAATTAAATTTAAGAGTTTTATATTCATGTAATCTCATTAGTTTTAGGCTTTCCGGTATATTGAACTTATTGTTAACAAGACTATATACTGTACTCGTAAATTTAAATATTGATAACTTAATATTTCCTTGATAACATTTATTTTTTTATATAAATAAAACTTATTTATTAACTTTAAAGAAACGCTTAAAAAATTGAAAAATATTAAAAAATATTAATTTTCTTACAATTCCTACTAATTTAATATTTTTAAATAGAGTTTGAAAATATGTATAGGAAATAGTAAAAATTAATTTGTATAAACGACTAAAAAATTTAATAAATGAAAAATTAGCAAGCTTTCAATTTTACATAATAATAAAATAATAATATCAATATTTGAAAATTTGAAAATGATTTTATTAAATCTAAAGTTTGCTACTTTTTTAAATATTGAAATTTATTTTACGTTTATACTAATGTATTTTTATTATTATTAATTTACTTGTACAGTTATATAGCAAATATGCAATAATTTTTAAAATAAAAGTGATTGTTGACTAACCGTTATAGAGGACAGTGTTGCCTCTGCTAGCCTCTGGCGAGTGGGGCGGCGGGCTGGGAGCTGTGGCACCGGCCGTAGGGCTGGAAGGCCCCCAGCAGGACGGCTTCTCGGCGGAGGCAGCCGCAGGTGAATCACCGACCACATCAATCTCCTCCTCGCTCTCGACCTGGGGATCGTCGGCGCGATCCGGCCACGGGTACGCCTTCCACTTCTTCGCCATCAGACACCGGGGCATCGTTCGCGGCACGGTGGTGTATGTATCACAGTCGACGTCTTCGGCGACGCCGACGGGTACAGACGCAGAGGCAGGAGGTCACTGACGCACACCGTACCGTCATCCGAAACAACTGACTAGCTAACTACCACCACCTCAACACACGTGTTGCGAAGAGAAATGTTGCGCGGCGACAGTGAAGAATAGCAGCAAAGATGTGAAGTGTGATACCGAGAGAAAGAATACCCCGAGAAAACAGAACAAACTAACAACTAAACTAAACCAACCCCTCGTGGCGTTTGAGCTCACCCTTACCCCATGTCGCGCTTTTATATATCCTTGCGCGTGGTGGGGATGTGCCGATGGCGCGCGCACCCCTGGCGCATCGATCCCCCGCGCTGCCGCCGCGCCTCGGGGGTTGTCCGCGTGCGAGTGTGTGAGTGTAAACGTGTGTGTGTGTGTGTGTGTATGCGCCACCGCCGTCGAGCACACGGCCACGTGGTCGCGTAATCAGACACCGCGCGCCGCGCACTTACTTAAATGTAAAACTATCCCAAATGGACGTCCGTTTGTTTATATCTGTGAGGGTTGACACGTCACGTCACGTCTTAACATAACAAAAACCTCTCACATATAAATAATCACTGCACAACTCCATATTATATACATATAATTTCTTATGTATTATATCAAAACGAGCAAATTCTTCAAACTTCTAAAACCTATCGAGTCAATTGTCATCTAACCTAATTTAACCAATGTTTATTAAACAATTAAATCAGTTTTTATATACGTTTTATCTTTTTTATAAAGAAAATAAATATAACCTAATGAAAAATATCAAAAAAATACTTCAGAAATGGCTGTTGCAAGGTTTTTAAAAAAAATACTAATAAAATGTACAGTTGCGTATAGGTTAGATTATTTCTTTTTTTATGAAAATACAGTCTAATTAGTATAACGCTTAGTCCCTGATTTTTTTTAATAAACATAAGAATGTTATCCATGTGGTGATTAATAGTGAATTAATAGTTATATCATTTAAGAGTTTGAAGTGCTTACAACAATAGAAGAAATCAAAAACTACAGCTGAAGAAAATATCTAACATCTTTTCATTTAATAACAAAAAAGAACTAATTATTTAATTAAACGCGTTTTTTTTCAAATTAACCACTGACAGCTGACCTGATAGGAATACATTCATTTTTTTCACCACATGGTGGCGTACAATCTAAGACTGATATCAATATTAACAATTAATTATCCATTAAAACAAATTAATAATTATAAAACAAAAACAACTGAAACCTTACATGAGAGTCGACTGCACAGATATAATTTCGACAGCCCTGTAGCGGGGTCGTATTTTGTTACCTGTAGGATGTGAGTAAATAAGCTATCGGTTCATTCTCCACCAGTATTATGTTAAACATGTCACACAAACAACTTGTGCGACGCGTTCTTTGCACAATACATGTAATTGTCTGTCCTTACTTCCGTTTTGTTTATAAAACAATATCGGTTTGTCTACTTCGACAAAGTTCTTTGATAATTATTCGATCTTATTGTTCAGCATTGAATATTTACATGTTGATATTTTGATACTTAATATATAAATACAACACGCATTTTTCAGAAATTAAAAAATATTTATTTGTCTTTTTTGGGAGTGACATTACTGTGAGTTAATCGTAAAAAAACAGTTATGTGGTATGGCAGGATTTGAAACAATTATTTTGTTTGTTGTAGCATAATGCTACACCGCATTTTTCGTAAATTGTTTGTGAAACACCAGTACACTGGGGAAACTTACAACGTATTCTTTTTTCTACCCAAATCGGCCAATAACCGGATCTGGCCCTGCCTTACTACCAATAGTTACGCAATAATACGTAAGTCAATAGGTTATGCCATCTGTGAATTTTACTTGATACTAATTTATTCAGTGATATGTTACAGTAGTGTTACACATATTTGAATAAACTAAATATATTTAGTACGTACATTATCGGGATTATTGAAGTTTGTCACAGAAATGTCACATGAGGCTACAAAGGGTTAATTTATTACCTACTCAATGTAAGAAATGTTTTCAGGGTTCCGTAAAAAAAACTTATTGAGGATCACTTATGATGTCCGTCTGTCTGTCTGTCAGTCAATATCTTTTTTATCATGAACGGTTAGAGGTATCGAATTAAAATTGTATAATAATACATACTTAAGTCTAAAACCTCATAAGTAGTTATGTAAAAAAAATCAAGATTTAAACTAAATGCAATAAAAAATACGGCGTATTTTGATACTGTCTCACTGACTGTTCATTAAAACTTATAGGGTACTTCCCATTGACCTAGAATCGTGAAATTTGGCACGAAGAAAGATATCATAGTTACATTTAAAGAAAAAAATCTGAAAAATCGTTAATTTCTAATAATATGGGGAATTATTATGTATAACAAACTTAATTTTGTAGTTTATTTTATACATAAGGACGGATCCATTGCATACGTAACTATAACTATTGTTATTAATAAAGTTTTATAACGGTACGGGGCATTCAGGGCGCAAATTTTCCTCGCAGAAAAAGAAACATTTTTTATCTATCATAATTATGGGGTACTATGATCCCTAAACCCTCCCACTGCTACTGTTTATGTAACGTACCTAATAAACATGAGTACATGGTTAAATTTAACATCAATAGTTCAAAAAATAAAAAAAAAATGTATAGTAACCCACATAACCTAATAAAAAATAACAATAAAATTCCTAAAAATTAATAAACTCAGTATAAGCATATAAACACACACAAAAAACATGGTTGAATAAATCAGTAGCGAAGCAATTAAATAAACAAATAAAAATATGAACCATGCAATTAAGATACACGTTGTATTGTAATTAGTTGCAGTATAAGATCAGTAACAAAGCTCACATTGACGGCGCTAGTTGATAAGACGCCGGCAGCGTGACACGGTAATGTTGGGAGGACATGAAATACGTTCACTTGTTTTGAATGACATGCTGTGGAGTTATGAATTGATAAATAGGAATGGTATCTTGTATAGAGTGATTTTTAGGATTTTATAGGAAACTATCACAGGAAAAAACTTGATTTTATTGAAAATTTGAGATGGAGTATAATCGTACGGCTAAGGTTCCTGGTCGGATTATATTACTAATGGTTTCAAAATGTTTAATAAATGTATCTTGTTAATATAACAATATTACCTCAATATAATAATAATAACAAAATCTTGTAGAGGATATTTTATTAATTTGAAAAATATATCTTCATGTTTCATTTGTCAAGTTAATAAATAATTTATTACACCAACTAACGAAACTCTCAAATAGATTAAACATAATGGTTATGTATTAATAAATATTTATCTGTGTGAATATTTTTTACACCACTCAACTAGTGAAAGTGCAATTTTCGATATGGTAAATTCAGTGATGTCATTTATTATGTATTTTGTTTGTATTTAAAATAATGTTTTCAATACAAAACAAAATTTTCACCGTGATAAGAACATTGTTAGTAATAAAATACATTTATCAATAAGATATATGTGGATATTTCCATATTGGTAAAAAAATTATCATATTAACAAACAACCTCTATCGGAGCCAAATCGAACACGGATTTTTTTACATTGATCACATTTTTTAACACACACAAATTATCTGTTTAGAAATGCTTGTGATTTCGGTCTATATGTGACAACTCTCCCATTTTGGTATATGAACAAAGATTTATGACCTAAAAACAGAAATAATGAGATTTTTTTTTATTTTTCTATTTACCCCCATTGAGTGGGATACCTTTAGATAGGTCTCTTAAAATGCAACAAAAAATGTTCTAGGACCTTTTAATTTTAACCCTTCAGTCACGAGATATTTCCCTTCAAAGTTGTCATACCCCCCCCCCCTCTAATTTCTAAACAATCTGAAAAAATTCTAGAATGTAATTTTTAATTAGTATTTTCGTAGTAAATTATAACGAACACTGTGGTAAAATTATTATAAGAATTTCACGAATACATTTTTATAACTTGAGATTACATCGAAATAGCTCTTTATACGTGTTATATTAGTGAGAATGGTTACTGAACCCTATCATATATGCGTCCTCAACCCGCACTTGGTCGTTTTATTTATATTTAACCGGAATATATTTACATTTCAAAACAAAATTGTATCAAAACTTGAATTTGTTGTATAAATAATTTAATTTCACCCTCTAAAACTTAGCAATCTAATAAATAGAGGTCCTTTATACTATAAGTCACAGTATTTATCAAACAGAAACATAGGTACACAAGCTCTATAAATAGTTTCGGTTATTCAACAAGTTTATCCCTAACTTACCAGAATTCACACTTGAAGTACCTTCAGCAGTTAAGGGTTAAAACCGCCGCATTTGTACAAGAAACATTGGGTCGTGCGCGCATTATGTATTCACATAGATATCTTGTAAAATCTTCCCCACGTGTCCGTACAGACCGATGAGCATGACGGGGTAAACCCCCCCCCCTCCCCCTTCCTTAATCTCTACACCCCTTACTAAATCTTGCTCTTTTACTTGTACTGTATCTGTCTGTTTTATAAACACATGACATATGTATAGAATTTAATATGCATTTTTCATAAAAAAATATATATAAGAACATACGTGGTTAGATATAACAGCGGTGTAACCAAGTTTTTTTTGAGAGGGGGGAAATTTTATTAAAAATATTATACATTTTTAAAATGTACTTTTTAAATTTTTACAAGACAGTGGGGGTCAAACAAAAGTTTTAATCTGAATATATTTTTGCATAACTCTTAAACTACTCAAACCACTGCTGGAGAGGGGGGGGGAGGCCCACCTGCCTCCTCTGAGATATAAATCAGCTGTTTAAAAATAAAAACGAATATTTTTTCGGAAAGACAATTAAATGCAATTATAACACATGTTTGGTTATAAATAACTGAATACCTATCAAAAAGGCTGTTAAACTAAAAATTTTGCATTTTTAAATTAAAATTTTTAGTTTAACAGCTGTTTTGAAAGGTATACAATTATTTTTTGTTAAAATAATAATGAAGATGTTGTAGCAAATTTAATTATTTGTTTAAAATGCAAAAGACGAGGTTGATAGAATATTTCGTTTATTAGATACAGTACGTTTACAAAATCCTCGTAATACAAAACTTTGGGGCCTTGTTCTGGGGCAAACTTTGCTAGGGAGTTTTCAGAAAATATATATCTCGGTTCTATACTATACATGTATAATGTATATGCATACTATAGAAATAAGGGTCAGTAAACATTTCGAATTTTACCCCCCGTCCACCCAATGTAGAAATTTGAAAAAAATATATGTGTTTGTGCATAAGAAGGGGTATTTATGACAAAAATTTCGTAGGTGTACCAGGCCATTTAAGCAAAAAAAAAAATTTTTTGAAAATTTTGAATTTCAAAATTTTTATTTATTTTTAATGGGAGATTTTTAAAAAAATTGATATGATACTACTAAGGTATAGCTACAACATATATCACAGAGATCGACATTTATAAAGTCGTTATAGCAAAAAAAATTTTTTTTCGAAATTACATTTTTCAAATTTTCCGGAAAATTAGTGGGGGCAGAGGCCCAATAGTTTGTAGATGAGTACCTTTTAGTCATACCTTCTTATAAAAAAAATATCGACCCAACTTTCCCCAGGGGCAGATCGCCCATGCTTACCCTGCCATGCTCTTTGGTACCTCATACATTTTCCTTGTATTTTTTCCTTGTACACTGCCGAGCAAAACACCTGTGATTTTGTACCAAAATATACAGATTTCAGTCAATAAAAAATCCCCAAATAGCGAAAAGAATATGTTTACTCGCAGTCAAAATAGTAAAAAAAAAATTGTCGTTAGCTTGAAAGACACTGTACGTCAATACTTTCAACTTGAATGAACCTGACCTTTCAGGTATATAATTCAAAATTTTTCCTTAACATGGAAAATTGTAAATGCTGTATTTTAGATATGCTAGGATTATTACAAAAGTTGTAATTAAGTACTCTTATCAACCATTTTTGCAATTTTATATTTACAATACGCAAAAAAATGAGTGTCCAAAGACTTTTGCACGGCAGTATACTTAGAATATAGTTAGATAGGTTTTATTTCTATTTAATCAATCAATTTTATTTCAATGTAAAATCTACCGCCTGCAAATTCAAGTTCTAGAGTACATCTGTTGAAACTTATTGCAGAGAAATATAATAACAACCAAAATCTAATAATGATTATTTTTCAAATATGATGAGGGGTGATATTTCTTTAATATGTACCCACACCATGGGTCGGGTAAATAACGGAACAAGGTAAGTACATACTATATGCGGTAGAGACAGACATGGAAGTATATATGTAGTAGGTCCCGGCCGGTGTCTGCCGTGAACTACCGGTGTTCGCACGTGTGTGCGTGCGTGTGTATGTATGTGTTTGTGTATGATGCCACGTGTTGGTCACACGACAGTACAGGGTCGTATTAATAAAAAAATAATAATAAATCGAAACTTCTTACGTACCCTTTTTTCATATACAGTGATAACGAACATAATTCGTTCCAGGAGCAAGTTAATTATGTGAAACGCGGTTTCCCATAACAATACAAGTTTTTTAATTCGTTCTGTAGCATAAAATATGGTACTGTAACATAAAAAAGATTGTACACACGTGTTTTATTTTTTAGTCAGACTCAGATTTAGGAGAGTCTATACCGAGGCTTGTAGGGACAATTCTCGCACACAAAATTACATTTATTAAAACAAACACATGTGTGAGTTAAGCGCAGAAAAGAACGACTGACGCGCGTTGATGCATGTTCGTGCAAGTTTGAGCATCGACTGCGTGCGACTTTAGAAGTTCGGGCAACTTCGTGATACGTAGGAGCGTTCGGGCGACAAAATGAAATACGATGCAGTTCGTTGTGAGAGTCGCGTAATGAACGAACAGTAAGTTCGTTGTGCGTAGCGTTCGTTGAGCGAGGCATCACTGTATTTTATTTGTTATTACTTTAGCAACCTTTTAAACTTTGTGAAGACCCCTTTTTAGCCCTTATGTCACTCTTTAATCCTCATAATGTTCTTCTACTCCATACCCCACCCTAAAAAAAAACTACTATTTATTATGTCAATTTCAAATATTATAAAAAAATTGGTTAATTTGTAGCACTTACTCCATTGTTTTTAAATTATGTTTCCGATTTAAGAAAATGTTTTTCATTATTAATTATTTGAGTATTTTTAAATATTAAAAAAGACTCTTCTTTAGTTCTTATAATAATTATAATTTGGGAAAACTTCTATCTAATTATATGTCTATTTTATTTTTTCAAAAGTCTAAGAAGTCCCAAAAAAATGGTGCCCGGTGTTTGAGAAGGTCTGGTCTAGATATTACTATAAATAAATACATTTTTTAATAAATAACTTTATTTTATAGTTAAAATTAAAAATCTAAAAAAATCATTATTAAATTATTTTGCTATTTCTACACTAAATAGGCAACTTGGTGTCACACTAATTTTATTGAATTTTATTATTTTATTTTCATTTCGCTGTAATTATAATGAAAGATGATAATTAATAATAAATTCTACTCGTGGGAATACAAAAAGTTAAAATAAAAATACTGTCACTTATTTAATTTTTTTAATTGGTAAAACATAGTCTCCTGGTTGGTCACCAACCCAGAATAACT
This sequence comes from Sialis lutaria, assembly GCA_949319165.1. Classification (NCBI taxonomy): domain Eukaryota; kingdom Metazoa; phylum Arthropoda; class Insecta; order Megaloptera; family Sialidae; genus Sialis; species Sialis lutaria. The sequence goes on from OX439234.1 coordinate 32,232,968, forward strand.
TAATTTCAGAAACACGTAATTAGAAATATTAAATTCACTATCATATTTTCAGAGATTAATAATAATCATATTTTATACAAATACCATACTTTTCTTTTGTGAAATTGATATTTATTAGTGTAAATATGCGTTACACATTTGTTGTGAAATTTTTAGCACAGTCCCTTTTTTAATCTGTATTATATCGTATAATACTGCAAATTGTTTTGAGTCCCATGATGGGCTGTATTTGTCTAATTTTTATCTTCAATCTAAAACACTAAATTGCATCAATAAAACAAAAATATCATTGAAACACTACCCATGAAAGTGACCCTATTCGCTGTGTGCAAAGTAGGTATAGGGGGGAAACGAAATCGATCACAGCGCACAACGTGGCAAAAAATAACACTTTGGGTGTACTAACTGTCATTTTTAATAGGCTCTTTTTTAACTGAAAATAGTAAGGTCAATATGGTTAATCCCACTATAGACTATGTGCAAGGGGGTGGAGTTAGAAATAATGTCGATGCGAATGTTCGTGGTGAGCAATATTGTAAAATTATCGGCGCCAAAAGTTGAGGTTATGCTGTCAATGTAAACGAATTAATTATTTCTCTATTATACGTCATAATTAAAGAGAAAAAGATACCCAAAATAAATAATTTTCACGTACCTTTTATGCTATACTATTTATATTATATGCAAACAGCTAAATTAAATGATATTTGTTTAATAAAAAAATTCACGGTATTAAACATATTAAACAATGATAAAAAGAGAGTTGAATCCATTCAATCATTCTCTATTACCCGCTAGCGGCGTTAGTAGACTTCGTGCACATAGCCAATAGTCATAAATAATCGTATAAAATGTATATATTACGATATTTTATTGAAATTATTTGTTTGTTAGTACGTCAAAGTCCACCCAAGTTGCTACTAAAGTACATCCGTTAGTTAGCGCTGTCATCGCGCACGCTTCGAATTAGTAAAGAAATTCCCATTTAAATAATTTTAAAATAAAATCATCCTAAACCAGCCCTGTATCCAGGTGTAGATCGCCACACGTTTATGCCACGCTTCATGTGCATTATTAGATACGCACTACTGAATGGGCCACACACACACACACAGACACACGAAACATACATACTGCATATATGTATATTAATATAAATAGTAGCTACCCCTGCCTACCGACAGATGTCTCTAGTGATGCGACAGGTGCTAATCCTGTTGCCGATCTAGTACGTCTATGTCGTAGGTAACTTACTTGATCTTTTTTGTAGCCTTTAATTGAAAGTTCATAACGGTAGATTGACGATAGGTATCTTATAAGTGTTATAATAGTTTTTTATATACTTTTTTGTAAATAGATTTTTTTGCAATATGTGTTATAGGTTATGGTTTAATGTTACCAATTGTGCCGGTTTGTTTTGTTGCAATATTAATGGAATTATAACGGACTTTGTTACCATCTGTTTTTGAGATCCGGTTTTGATATTGAATATTTTTTTGCTTGGTAATTGCTTTATTATCTTGGAATGATGTTTCCAAAATTTTTAACTTGGTAAATTTTATTTTTAAGTATTAAAGTCATTAAGTTGCGTGTCAAAATTATAATTTTTAGGTAATAAACTTATTAATTACTGTAAATATTCAGAGGGTCACTAATTTAACTATTTATCATAAATAGTATATATTAATTAATTTTATCTCTATATAAAAAAATGAATGTTCGTTTACATAAGGCTTATAAACTCGAATTGCTCAACCGATTTCAATGCTATTTTCACCAATAATTAGATCATTTTTCTGAACTATTTATATTTTGTGAAAATCTAAAGGCCCCTATACACCACCCAATCTGCAGGGCCGATTTGTCGGGAGGTAGAATGAGTGTATTACAGATTGCGTCGTGTACACACAGAAAAAAAACTGTATTGGACCAAGAAAACCTTGTTTTGTCTATAACGAAAACAATATTTTCTTAATGTAAGAAACATACTCTTAATCCAACTACGTTATTCCTTCGTTCAAGAATACTATAGTTGGTTTAAGAGATTATTGCTTATCTTAAGAAAATGTTGTTTTCGTTATATACAAAACAAGGTTTACTTGGTTTGAGAAATCCTTTCTACCAGTGTAGGCAAATCGGGCCGATTATTCTACGAAATTTGCCTAGTTTAGCCTTTAGCATTTTTTTCTGTCAAAAAAAAACAATAATCAAATAATTCTTATCTATGATTATATAGAAATTTTATGAAGATAAATAAGTATATAAAAATTGACTAATTACATTGTAATATTTATTTGATCAAATTTATTTGATAATATAATAGCGATCTTATCTATAGAATTTAACTTTACGAATATTCCAATGCGAATGACTTATTTACTTTTATGTATTTATAATTTTATCATAATATCAATTTAAAATTAGTATCTAGCATATACCTATAGCTTACTATACATGTGGTTCATATGATATGTATGTATATAGGTATACATATGTACACATACATACATATACAAGTAAGTTACCACCACAGCTGATGTGTAGAGTATTCATTTCAACTATACTGTGTACCTATACATAGACATGCAGTGCCAGCAACGTTGTGGAGTTTAATATACAAATATAGTATTCTCGATATAATGGAAAATAGTACAGTGAACTTCCTAAAGTAACCCCTTTTCTTACAAGATTTTATTTTTTTATTAACATCGATTTGAAGAATTTATATAAGGGTATTTCTTCACGAATTTGGGCAACTTGGTGTTCAAACTAATTTTATTGAATTTTATTTTCATTTCGTTGTAATTTTTATGAAAGATGGAAAATAATAATGAATTCTACTTGTGTGTAAAATAAAAAGTTACAATAAAAATACTGTCACTTATTTAGTATTACTTTGAAATCGTAAAACAGTCCCCTGGTCTGTGGGGAGACCAACCCAGAATAACTGTCAAAGTATTTAGTTTCAAAAACGCGTAATTAAAAATATTAAATTCACTATAATATTTTCAGAGATTAATAATTTATCATATGGAAATACCATACTTTTATTTTGTGAAATTGATGTTTATTAGTGGGAAAATGAGTTACACTTTTGTCGCAAATTTTAAGCATAGTGTCATTTTTTTAAATTTGTATTATAACGTATAATACTGATACTACTTTGAGTCCCATGATGGACTGTATATATTTGTCTAATTTTTATATTCAATCTAAATTACTAAATTGCATCAATCAAGCAAAAATATCATTGGGAGACTATCCGTGAAAGTGACCTTATTTGTAAAAAATGTCCATAAATACCTTATCCCATATTTTTTTGAAAATAGTCGTTGTAGTGCTAATGACAGTATATTTCATTGTAGCAAAGTTTTAGGTAAGGTTTGGGCAACCGGATCAATTTTTTTTACAAACGTTGAGGCCCGAGGCGTAAATAGAAAATACCATAAGATGTTTTTCTTTTCATTTTATTTTGCTCTTCCCAACTAAAAAATTTTGCTTACGAATATACAAGGCCCACAATTAATACAGCTCTGATCAACAAAATTATAAAATTTAAATTTATTTGTCATCGTAATGTTGCAGCTAGTTGTAATTCGATATACATACAATTTCAATAAAATACATCCGTTTACATTTTACAGTGAACGCCACTGCTTACAGACATACACAAAGTCCGCTGTTAAATAATGGAAAGGTGTACGCGGAAACCTACTTCCCATAAAGCTGTAGCACATATCGGGTAACAGTATCCGGTATGGGCGCACGAATTATGCGCGACCGCATCGGGCAAAATTATGTACACATGTATACTCTATACATGCACATACCGGCTGTACGGTGCTATTGTCTTTACTTACCTGCTGTAAGGGACAATTATTGTGCAAATGTGGAAATGTTTTATTGAACCTCTGGTGAAAATTATTTTATTAATATATGATTGTTTATTTATTAAATATTATCAATTCCGTTCTTTATGATTTATATTCTGCTCTTACAGACTTTAAGTAGAATTAATAGTCCAGGAAAAATAGACATAAAAAAATGTAACAGCCCGGGAAAAAATTGTTGATCTGCAGAGGTCTACTCAGATCTTGACAGATCTCCATTTTGAGACAACATCATATTTTTCACTAGTTTTTGATCTGTGGAGACTTGCAAAGATCTACAATGACCTACAAAGATCTAAAAGAATCTATAAAGATCTAAAGATAGTTGTAGATCGTAATAGAGATTAAAACGTTGAAAATTCATGAATTTTCAATGTTACAATGATCTTCAGAGATCTTTGTAGATCGTTTTAGATTTTTGTAAACTGCTGTAGATCTTTGCAAGTCTCCACAGATCAAAAACCAGTGAAAAATATGATGACTCAAAATGGAGATCTGTCGAGATCTGAGTTGATCTCTGCAGATCTAAAAAAAATTCTCGAGAAGTTAAATTTTTGCATACATCTAATTGTAATTATAAAGATACTTAATAATGTGTGAAAGTTCCTCATCGATTTGACCGCTGCAAATATCAATTTTGTGAGGCCAAAGTTTGCAAAAGCAGTATTTTGTAAATTTCTCGAAAACGGTGAGCATTTCGAAAAAAATATATCATACTAATTTGCAGCTGAGATAATTTATTACAAAAAAAATTATGTAGGGTGCCCCGTTTATGATTTACAAAGAATTGTTTATAACTCCGCGCAGTTTTGCAAGGTATTCGTATATCGTAATATAGATCTGCAGCTTTTACATATATTTTCAACAAATCAGCAAGATCGAGATAACTCTTTCTGTTCCATAATGATCGAAAGTATATTAGTTGACAAAAATTTCCCAGAATTACTATATCAGAATAAAGCAGAATTGGGTCTTCAAGGTACGCGACACTCGCACAATATTTTAAACGCATTTTCCACTTTAAAAATCTAAATCTATTGCAATATAATCATTTGGCAGATGTATGTCTTGATTGATTTTTGGATCGTCGGAGAATAATTTTATTTCACGCAAGTCTTTAATAAATACATTAGTAGTCGAACTTAAAAATACACGTATATTGATCTTCTGCAGTAGGCACATAATTGCGCCGATACATTGTTTAACACTAATGTGTTTTGCTACGTCACGTGGTGATTGATTAGAGTAGAGACTACCATCGTCGACGCCGTTGTTTCACTGCTGCATGAAAACGACGACGTGTATAAGGAAACGTTTAAAAAATACTTTATACTGCATGCACTAAACAAACACATACAGACTAACCACTTTTACCTGTGATTTGATGGTAATTAGCGATTGTAGCTATGTTTGTGATGAATAAGATTTTGTTTTGTTTTAATACTGGGTAAATAAAATACAATATGGTGTACTAAGTTGCCAAAGATGATTACGAAAGATTATTTTAGTTATTATTAACTGAAATCAAACCAGCGATATTTTGGTTGATATTGAGTTATACAGTGTATTCCAAGTTGATTAAACCACATTGGTAGAAAGGATTTCTCAAGCCAAGTAAACCTTGTTTTGTATATAACGAAAACAATATTTTCTTAAGATAAGCAATAATCTCTTAAACCAACTATAGTATTCTTGAACGAAGGAATAACGTAGTTGGATTAATAGTATGTTTCTTATATTAAGAAAATATTGTTTTCGTTATATACAAAACAACGTTTTCTTGGTCCAATACAGTATTTTTGTTTGTGCATAGGAAAATTAACATAGGGCGAATTAGAAGTGTTGTAGTAGCCTTTGGTCAAATTTAGTGTCTGCCATTGGTGCATTTTGAAATGCCGCCACAAGTTTTTTGTATAATATAATCATGTACATACATTTCAGAATCAATTGTCTAACTACAAGGCAGCTGTAACGCGGACTTCAAAAAGTCATATAGGAGTCACGCGGCGACTTTCGTCACTTACAACGGACAAATGACATGTTCGATCGCAAAAATGTTGCTGATTATATTTACTTGTTGATGGCTATACATCACATATCAAATTTTTAACCAAATCTGAGAGACCACTGTATACCTCAATGGTAGCTGTCTAATGCAGGCTTGTCCAACCCGCGGCCCCCGAACAGTCTTCGTGCGGCCCACATACGATTTAAAAAAAAGTGAAATATGGAAATCAGATTTTTTGTCATATAAAGTATAGAGATATAAATAATCATATAAATTATTTAAGTCAACAACGAAAAAAAAGGTCTTCAAATTTTTTCGCTATTTTTTTGCGCTCTGCGGCCCACAAAGCTCAAAAGATTGGGCACCTATGGTCTAATGGAATGACCCTAAATAATTATTTAGGGCCGAGCGTAAAGTTCGAACATATAAACTTTGATATATTCATGGAATCAATCCATATACAAAAGGTTTCATTAAAATCGGTTCATAGAAGTCAGATTTAATCATTTTGCTGTTTTTCAGTCTAATAACAGTGGACTAAATATTATAAAATCAAAAACCCTAAAATTGTTCTATAAAGTTCAAATTTTTGTAAAAAAAATATATAATCTATCAGACATGTTTTTGAGTTATAAACAAAAAGAAAAAAAAATTAAGTTAAACTATTTCTGGCCATATAAGTGGCAAATGTATGTACAATTTACATGTGTTAAATAAAACCTGGTCAAAATCAATGCAGGTATCATAACGGGACATAGTAGTCAACAAAATAAATACAGATCTTGATAATACGAGTGTGGCGCATGTCAAACGTAATTTGGTATTAATTACCATAAAATTTATATATTTTTTATGTTAATTTTAACCGGACTCCCACGTGAAATGTATAAATGCAAATCGACCAAATATATTGAATAGGGCTCACACCCTAATGCGAAATTTGATTCGGCGCTGATTAATAAAAAAACGCGCTTTTCAATTTATATAAATAATTCAATTTGAATTCAATATATTTATATATAGACATATAATATATTTATGAAAATGGCCTCTTTACGTATAAAATTCTTTTTAAAACAATAATAAGGTACTGGCACCAGTCTTAAACACTAGGACGTTTTTAAAGTGAAACTTTTATTACATCGTCTCAAAATTTTTCGTCTGTGTGTTGCATGTCGCTCGGCCGCGGAGTAGGGGTAAATACGTCAGAGCCATAGATATAAAGAAATGGACAGTGCATCTGACTCGAAAAAAGAGCCGTGTCAAATGAAAGAGACAGAAATTGTTTGGTTGTTATATAGAATTTATTAGAATTATTAGAACTTTTTGCTGGTGCATGTTGTTGTTTATGGATTTATTTCAATTTTGAGTGCTTGAATTTATTATTCCGAAAATTTTTAGTTAAATGTCTATAATGTGAAAAAAAGTTTTTTACCGTGGTTTCATAAAACCACACAATCCTTTATTTTATTTTATAAAACTCATTTATTAGAGTGGTACTCTAATAACTCCACAAGGCGGGGTATTTTTGAATTTTTATAGTTATCCACCCACCCTTATAATAACAAAAAATATAAAAAAATAAAAACAAAACAAAAGTTTGTCAAATTGAAAAAAACGTTTGAACAGATTTACTGAAAACTGCATTAAAATCGGTTCAGTAGTTTTCAAATTTACTTGTAACATGTAGAAAATAAGGTACTATCACCAGTCTTGAACGCATTAATAGTACAGTAAAATTAGGTATAAAATTCCCTTAATAAGGAAAAAATGGGCAATAGGAACCTATAAATTAATCCCATTAATCATTATTTATAAAAACTTAAATATTCGCGACTTTTTGTCATGGAGTTAGTCGTTTTGTCTTTTGAGTTATTTCACTTTTTTATATAAAACTATTAAAAGAGACTATCTGCTACAATTTTCATAAAAAAGTTTTTGTCTGAAAACCCCTAGTTTTTTAATAATATTAACAAAGATACTGAGATACACAATTTATAAAGCTCAAAATCTCTCATTATAAATGAATAATTCAGGAAACTTCTGATTGTTATAACCAAAATATCTTTTTATGAGTATCACCTTAACATATTCCCATATAATTAAAAATAAATATAACCCGCTAGAAAGATCTAATAATTTTTTAAAGCATTGGCAATACGCAGATTTTTAAAGCTGTTTATGGAGGGGTTCTCCTCCTTCAAAATTAAAAAAAATAGCATGGTTACATTCTGTGAGACATATATTATCCGATTTTCATAAAATTAGTTTATAGAACACGAATTTGGCGCGCCCCACTTTAAATCAAAATAACGTCTAAAGCTTACCAGTCCCGACTAGGGACTCTTTGGTTTCTTAAAGATTAAGTATTTCTGAAGCCATTTGAGAAGAAATTTCTAATCTTTCTATTTTTTCTTTATTAAAACCTAATTTTACTGTAATATAAGCTCAAAGTATGTTGTTTTTTGTATTAGTAGGCTACTTTTTTGTAATTCTCATTATGTTATTAATAAAACAACTATGTACATTGTTATTGCCTTTTATTTTGTATGTTTTTTCTCCAGTAATGAACACCCAATGATGTACACTTGCTAATGATTTCAAAATGATAAGTACTGCGGTACAAAAATTATAAAATAAAGAGTCGTAAAATTTAAAACAATGTAAAGCATTCACATAAGAAAATAAACTTTTCTTGATAGTGTATCGAACCGCGATAATTATTTGTCAACTGTTTTGAAGCCAAAATGAACAATAGTCATCAAGTCATGCTATAAAACAGTTAAATGTATATAGATTAATATCCAGTAATTGCAGTAATCAAATATCAACAAATATTTATAATTCAGTACATTTAAGGTAGAAATGTTCAAAAAAAAGTATTGTACAAGACTAGAGCCAGTAGGGTTGTTAAGGATATGATTTCTTTGTTTCATTATAATAATTATTATTAATAATATTTACGTAACTCAATAAGATTGGGGTTGCATGTAATTTATTAGAACCCAAAAAAATAAACATTTTGTAGGTAGGTATACTGTAAATATTCAGGTTTGTGGAGTAGAGTTAAGATTTAGTGCACGACGTCATAATATGGTGATGTGAATAAATATAAACATTTGTTTTAGTGAAGCAAACACACCTAGGCATGTGTGTACAAGAGTTACATATCCAGAATTGTTGAAATGTGTAAATATAACATTTAATGTTTACGAAACTTCATATCATTTAAGGAAACTGTAATTAGAATTGTTTAATATTTACATGTTTCTGGTATTATTAGTTTTAAACATATTATAAATTTTATTTTATTTTATTTTTGGTCAAAAAATATAACAAACATATGGATAAAAATAAATGTGGATTTAAAATTACATATTTTATTAAAAATAAAATATAAGAACGAAATTTGTCAAAAGAGGCGCATTTTTATCTCTTAAAAGGCCAAAATTTAGATAATGAGTAAAAAATACTTAAAATACTATAAGAATCAATAAAAAAATATAAGAATATGATTTTTGATTTTTTTACTATTTCCAAGCACTTTTTACTCTGCAAAAGTTTAATTAAAATTAATTAAAATCAAAATAAACAAATTCTGAGGATTGGGGCGTTTTTGAAGGGGCATGCATCAAACATGTCAATTTAACGATGTATGGAAAATTTACGAATAACCATTTCCTTTTTGCTTGAATTACAAGATTTAATAACGCAAACATCGGGAAATATGTTGACTTACAAAAATATTGGGGCATTTAGCGAGACCTACACCCTCAACATGTCAAATTCATGGTGTTATGTAATTTATAAATAACCGGCTGATTTTTGCACAATTGCTAGATAAATAATAATAAAATGTTATGGTTATATTGGCCTACAAAAATCATGGGTCTTTTGCCCTGACCTACGCTCTAAACATGTCAATTCCACGGGGTGTTGTTTATTTAAATATACTTGTAGGTCATGAAAACCACACGATCTTTAACATATTCCATGATGAAATAATGGAATGGCCTACAAAAATATTGGGTCGTATAGCGTGACCTACAAAAAAAGGATAAAAATATGTATAGTCCAGTCATTATAATATTTGAGCTAGAAAAAAATGACGGAGTACGTTTTTTTTTTCAAGAAATTGGTAGATTTCAATGTACAGAACATGGTGCTAACTTTCCTCCCCTTCACAGGGGGGTTCATAACATTCTAGGGGCTTCCAAAGCTGTCTAAAATCTGTTATTTGGGTATACCACTGGGGCTGTCAGTTTTAGAAGAAAACAGGTTTAATAAATATTAAAGCTGATAAAATACGAATAAAATAGTATTTTTAAAAATTATGTATCGTAAATAGTTATTGAAATAGAGCCCGCGAAAAAATCACTTAGCGACGTCGAGTTTGGAGATTATGCCAGAATTGTAGAGTTACGTTCGACCGCTATGTTTAATATGTCTTTAATTGAATTTCAAAATGAAATTTTAAATTATAATAGAGAAAAGAGTGCCCTAAATAATGCTCGGCACCCAATGTCGGAATCTCGAAAAATGTTTGAGTTATAAGCACTCAAAATTCTAGATATTACAAAAATTTAAGGAAAATTATTCATGTTTTTCGACGCCCGCAGAGAAGACCTTCTACACCGAATAAAATAAATTCAATCTAGGAATCCATAGAAAATTTAATGCCCTAAGTAATGGGTTCTGTCCGACCATGATTACTTTAAAATTGTTCAAATAATGGAAAAATATATAAAGTACATAATTTAAGTTGTAATAATCACAATTGTATTCAAAAACAGTGTATATTTAAAGTTTTTGTTATAAAAATTTGTCTTTAGATATTGACCTGTAACTTGAATAATTTTAAAATAATCGTGGTCAGACAGAAACCATTATTTAGGGCATTAAATATTCTATAGATTCCTAGCTGGAATTTAATTTATTCGGTGTAGAAGGTGTCTGGGGTCGTCGAAAAACATGAATAATTTTCCTTAAATTTTTGTAATATTTTTCGAGATTCCGATATTATTTTATACATTATATTATATATTATAAATGTGTGTAGAACATTGTTATATCGGCTATTAAAGATGTTTTTAAAACCGGAAATGGATGTTTACTCTTGTAATTTTTATAATTATTAGAATTATTTCGGAAACGGTACGGAATATTGCGAAAATATTGTTGAGAATATTTTGATATTTTATTATTTAATAATTTATGCACTTTTAATTGCATGTATCTGCTAAATTTTCTTTGTTTTATTATAAAAAAAATAACAGTATGGAGAACCATCCATCACTTCCATGTTCTATAATATCTTATTCTAATGTCAGTTGTATAATACACATTTTTGTAGAATAATAATTATCTGACATTTGAATTTAACTCTATGATTTAACTGCGCTTGTTTCCATGGCAACATTTATTTGTATTTAAAATTAAAATTTTGAGGGTGATTTTTACCCCTTCAGTGGCTATTTTGGCACGTTTATGAAATAAGTTCCCCTTAGATCGGATTGAACTACAAGTGTACCAAGTCTTATAAAAATTGTTGAGATAATACTCACTTTTTAGACGATAATTAATATAAAATTTCGAATATTTCCGAAACCCCTAATCCGATTAGCATCAAAATTAATAGGTCTGGAGTACTCACTGAGACAAACATTTTCACCAAAAATAATTCAAATCGCTGCATATTTACAGTAGTTATCGTGAACGGAAGAAAATTCTACATCCAGACACAAAGACCTACATATATACAAATATGACCTGTTTACCTTGTAGGTCACATGTTTAACTGTATTCTATATTTCATTTCAAATAAGAAAAACAAAATCACAAATGAGTATATTTAAATAAACAACACCCCGTGGAATTGACATGTTTAGAGCGTAGGTCAGGGCAAAAGACCCATGATTTTTGTAGGCCAATATAACCATAACATTTTATTATTATTTATCTAGCAATTGTGCAAAAATCAGCCGGTTATTTATAAATTACATAACACCATGAATTTGACATGTTGAGGGTGTAGGTCTCGCTAAATGCCCCAATATTTTTGTAAGTCAACATATTTCCCGATGTTTGCGTTATTAAATCTTGTAATTCAAGCAAAAAGGAAATGGTTATTCGTAAATTTTCCATACATCGTTAAATTGACATGTTTGATGCATGCCCCTTCAAAAACGCCCCAATCCTCAGAATTTTCCAAGATAAAGCGTGTAGGTTACGCTAAAAATTAGTCCACCCACGAAGTTTCCGAGGAGTATATTTTAAAAAAAAGTTTAAATGGGGGACCGGGGACTAAAATAAATTCTGAAAAAATTTCAAAATGGTATCAACTTATATGAAACATATAAAAAAATGCATGATTTTATACGATTTTCTATTACTTAAAAATAGATTATACAAAATTTTAATCATTTTAACTCAAATCCCTCCCCCCCCCATTCCTATAAATAAATCATAAAAAAAACGCCCAACAGCATTCAAAAAGTTCTTTCTCTAAACTACAATTTAAGCCCAAAAAATATTGTTTATCTTTACAAGTTTTGGCCCAATTGATAAAACACGGCTCAACCGATTTGGTTGATTTTTTTATTATGTTCGTAATTGCCAGGACATTTGTATTTTTTTTAGAAAATCCACCGGAAATATGGATGGTATTTGATTTATCTTAAAATATTATATAGATTTTTACACGCTGATTCCAAATCCGTCAACAAAAATCAAATCCGACTACACATTCAAAAGTTACAGCCACTTTTCTTCAAATTTTTTAAAAAACTAAAAGTTTGAGAGGCTATATCTCGAGAACGTTACAAGAAACAGAAATGCAGTTTAAAAATTTCAATTTCTCAAGTCATTTTCTATATAATTAACATACTTTTAACGAAATCGAAAACACATATTTCACGCATCAATCTTCGATTTAATAAAAAAAATTATAGTAACAGTTTGAAATATTTTATTTATTAATTTAATAATAGTTTTGTGGATAATAACTCGAGTAACAGCGAGTCACAAATGCTAGTAAAAACTAAAAAATAAATCTACATATTTTTTTCCATTTCACATGTAAGTTATTACAAAACTAATGTACATAATTTTGACTTATATGCGACTCATTTTTTCCGTAGTTATTGACCAAGATGATGTGACACACGCTACAACAAAACTGTATAAATTCAAATACATACACCAATAACTATGTAGGTATATACATAACCTTAAAACATGCACATTTTTCACAGTAAAATACAAATCCCGAGGTAATAAATTAAAGTTGTCAGTCTAATTTCTCATACTAGAACCCTTATACAATAATTGTTATGCATAACGTTTTTAACAATAAGAGAGCTCGCGTTATATTTGTTTTAGGGCCAGTTATATATTCCTGGTCTATGGTATAAGTCGCACGCACTCTAACCCCGATAACATCTTTTAATTTGAATAAACAATAAACACGAGTCTCGTTTTTCGGTTTCCGATACTTTTCTAATGCAAATTATATGGTTGGCGTTAAAATAATAAATACAGAAAGTTGCTTTAATTATAACGTTTCACCAATTAATGCTAACAGATATATAAGTGCTATATATTTGTAATTGTTAACGGTTTTATATGCAAATTGGGCTGCAGAAAATTCATTTGGTGAAGAATTTTTATTATATATATTTTTTTAACATCACGAAGTTAGATTAGGTAAATTATTCAGATAATAATACATATTTCTGTATTTTGCGCGTACAAATGTATATTATCTAATCGATATTTCGGGATACAATGTAGCCTATGTTTTTCTACAGGATTCAAGCTATCCCCGTACCAAATTTCATCAAAATCAGTTTAGTGGTTTAGCTGTGAAAAGGTAACAAACAGGCAAACATAATATTAAGAATAGATGTAGTTAATTTTAAGTAGGCTGTGATTTTTGCATTTTTAGTTTTTTAAATACAATTTCAATAATTTAACAACCCCCAAAGTTTGATAAATTTTAAGATAAGTTCATTTTGATTCCTAATAGTATATTATACCACGAGTCAATAATGATAGCTATTATTACCGAGGAACAATTTTCGAACCGAGCCGCGTAGCGGCGAGGGAGAAAAAAAATTCCGAGGTTATAATAGCCATTATTGCGAGTAGTATACTGTACTTTATCTACGACTATTTTATTTACTTTCATAAACACAACTGAATACAAGGAATGTAAGCTTCAATACAAAAATTTTTGTTCTAATCTCAAATTAATAAAAATTAAATAATACCATGGAAACAAAATACAAACTCTGTTATTATAATTTATAATAACAGAGTTTGTATTTTTGCATTCTGATTTTTCCAGTAGCTGCAGCTTGTAGTACAATTTCGGGAAGTGTACAAGTAATAGACTCTTCATTTTTATCCATCTCAATACAAATACACAAACACTAGGTGTTTTATTTGACAGTCGCAAATAAATTTTTTAGACTTTAGAATTTGTGTATTTTGTTTCCATGGTATTATTTAATTTGAGAAATTTTGTGATTGGTGCAGAGGGAATAATGACCATTATTCCCTCTGATGCACCAATCAGAAAAGTTATTTTTTCATTATTCCCTCTGAGAGATATAAGTCGTGGATAAAATAAGTTTTTTATGGATTCATATTTTAATTTTTATTTGTAAAATAATAGTATAATTTTTTTAATGAATTTATTTTCTATATAAATCAAATATTTCCATATTTACCCAATATTTATTACAAAGTTATAAATATTTATTCATTTGTAATCAGTTTAAAAATCTATTTATGTTGATTTCCACATAAATTAATTGGTGAAATACATCATAGCATACTAGATGATTCGTCGATCCGTATATTTCACAAAATTATTTTCATTTTACATTTTATGGATTGATGATAAAAAATTATCTGCTTTTTATTGTTTATAAAACTACCAAATTGAAAATACAGGATGATCCATATTAACGTACAAATTATATGTTTTTTTGGTTTTTGTATAAACAATAATTTTCTTCTAATTATAAGCTAGCACAGCCGCTATCCATATTTACCTACTTGTTTTGTGGTCCACGTTGTATTTCTTTATTTGACGATTCGACTGTCATGTCAAAGCCTTCTTTAGGAGTAGCATTTCTGAAAGGAAAATTTGTTTAGAATAAGTAAATAAATAAAATGTCAATTTATTTTTGTCTACATTATATATAATTTAATAAAAACTAACTAAATAACATCAGTAATTTTCCATCAGAAGCAATCATTGGCGTAACGAGTTTTTTTTTTTAGGAGGACACAATTTAAAAAAAAAACTTTTTGCAGTTTAAAGTTAAAATACTTCTTAATGCACAAACCCCTAGAGATTGGTGGGAGAAGGGGGGGGGGGGATTAACAAACGAAATTTTACCTTCAGGTTGTCCCTCTTTCCCCTACTAGCTACGCCACTAGTTGCAATTTACTACATATATGTACTTTTGTATTATTATTTAATTATTTTTCATGAAAATAAAAAAAAATGTAAAAAAATTACGTGAGTAAGCAAGTGAATCATCCTCTATATAAAACTGAAACTATGAAGTAGTGTATTTTTTTCAAAACTTTATATATTAATCACTGCCGACACGACACCTACCCATTAGCTGGTTATTGTTCTCAAAGTCCATACGCAAATAGGGCTGGAGGAAAAGTCACCTGAACATTGTATTATAACTTATGTTAGAAATCGAAAGTACCGATAAATATATAAACAAGTGTGTGAAAATTGTTTATAAGTTATAAAGAATGTTCAAGTCTCATTTATAATTGATACATAGTAAAGAAAATTAAGTTGTTATGTTGTTAAAGCTATTATAGCTTTTTAAATTAGTTTTATAAAGGTTTTTTCTCGACGTCTATATTATTTTTAAATAAATATAAACAATTTACTTAAAAATTGAATTATAGAATTAATTAATAATAATTTTTCAGGAACTTTCCAAATAAAAAAGTGTGTGTGTACTTATGTATGATACATGCGTTAGAACACACACAAGAAATTACATAGGACTTAGGACTAATAACTCATTACCTAGCGTTGTTACCATATCGCTCCACAAAAAATCGCTCCACGAATCATTAGTGTCATTCGGATTTTAAAATAAATATCAATTATAAATTTAATTAATAATAAAAAATTTTTATTGTTTTAAAAAGTATTTCAGTAATAATAGATTGACAGAGAAACGTCTATTTGGAACCATCATCTTTCTTACATACCAATTCAATTGTAATTTAAAACATATTAGCATATTATAAATTTTCAATTGGGGTAATATGCAAGAAAATGACAAAAGTGACATATAATTAAAAATGGCCGCCATATAATTTTTGTAAGAGTTTCATATACAGACTAAAATTGGTTGTTTTGTATCCATAATCTTTCCTAGTCTAAGCGTTACAAGTTATACTTCTTTGACATGATCTAGCAAGCACCGACTATCATAACAAAAATATGTATTATCTACACACCTAACCTAACTTAATCTTGTTATCTTTGTTGCACGATACGTGCGAATTTCATTGCAATACTAAAGATACATAACCTCAAAAATTTCTAGTTGTTAATATGAGCTTCTTAGTTCAACCCAATAACTTATCTTCGCTTTCTAAAATTATCTACATTACAATATATTATTACCTCAACACGTACAAAACGATGTATCGTTACTGAATTGAGGTACGTACGCTATATGTAGTTAGATGATATACAAATACCTGATAGGTGATATGTAGTATATGCACGGTGGCGCGAACTACCGGCAGATACCGGTGTTATCTCTATAGACATTAATGCGTCAAACACGGATTCAATCTCTAGTGAGCCTTGAGCGCAATACATTTACATTCTATATGTGTACATGTTACTGTCAAACCTTTACGAACTTATTTAGTGAATGGTTTTTTTATTGCTGAATATTGTTGATTTTAGAGGACAAAATATAATAAATAACCCTTAATTACTCACGTGAAATACCATAACACGGTTACTCGCGCGGTGTATTTTATACACCACATAATAAAAGCTAGTTTTTGGGAATTTTTAAGGTATTATATTAATTTTTTTGTCCAATTCATATTATGTACTATTTATTTTTGAAGAACTAA
This sequence comes from Sialis lutaria, assembly GCA_949319165.1. Classification (NCBI taxonomy): domain Eukaryota; kingdom Metazoa; phylum Arthropoda; class Insecta; order Megaloptera; family Sialidae; genus Sialis; species Sialis lutaria. Next base: position 32,250,011 of record OX439234.1, read on the forward strand.
GAAAAATTTTCTTAGAATCAACCCAACTAAAAATTAAGGATTAGAAAGAAAAACTAACCAAAATAAATCTAAAAAAGTACACAAAACTGTTCAATATTCATCTTGCAATAAATCGAACAGCAAAAATTTTATTTTTGTTGGTAATTTTTTTAATATTGCTCTTTTGACAAGATGTCTTCCATCAGCAGTATCACTAATGTCTTCAAAAATGCGGTTCTTCGCTTAGGATGCTGCTATTTGTGCGTTAATGCCACCTACATTTAGTAAGTAAAAAATTGATACAAACTGCTACAATCCTCAAATTTTGACTGCCGGATTCCTATCACACTCTAAAATGACTAAACAAAGGTTAGATGGGGGTGTACAGTCCCACAAAAATGTATGCATTTAGTAATCGCAGATAATGCGTTACTGGTGTACAAAATACACCAGCGCGAGTAATTAAGGGATAAGTGTGTGAACTTATTTACATGCGTTAGAAGCTGTTATTCTTTTGCATGATGGAAAAACAACTGCGAAAAATTAACCTCAAATAATTTTTTTTTCAAATATTTTGCCATAATTAAATATAAAATCTAACAAAATCTAATGTAAGCGTAACACGTAAAAATAATGCGTGTAAACGTTTCACACGTCACCAAAAATATAACGCACTTCGTGCAAAACAGACAGAGAAAAGTCTACGGTTATATAAGCCAAAGAGAGAGTGAGAGCGTTATGTATTTTTGTAGAATTTCATTTCCTAGACTGACGCATTTGGCTTATTCATTTCCCAGGAAAAAAATGTCTACGTTTGTGTAAAACAAAATCTAATACAATAAACGTACATATTTGTATACCAAAATTATAAACTGAAATAAAAAATACAAACTTTTCACAAAAGTTAGTAACATTTGAAAAAACATTAAAGCTATATCCATGTTTTAAAACCGCACGTATTTAAACTTTGTTGCCTTTATTGACTGAAATAAGTGGTAGATTTATCGCATGATTCGTCGAGCAAATAAAATAATAAATAAATAAACTCATTACTAGAAAATAAAATAGATTTATGTCTTCACTTACACTGCAGTATATCGTGACCACGGCTATTTTACTCGAGGTTCTCCCCAACGTCCAAAACATCGAATAAATTAAGTATGTCTATAACAGTAATGATTTTAAATCCCTTAAGTTTACCCCGACACTATGTTATTTTTAAAACATAGATACAAGTATGTTGTAGCCTAGGGTGGAATTAATTCAATGGATATTGCTTCCCCCCCCCTCCCTCCTAATTTCATTTGAAAATTTTTAAATAAAAAAAAATAGTAATCGATGTTTTTTTAGTTTACCATTTTTTTTTTATTTGAAAAACGAAGAGGGTAGACCCCTTAAACTAAAATTGCACATTTACCACAAATGTTATGTCACTCGACAAGTGTTTCGACTTCACAAAAAGTCCTCATCAGGAGCTTAACGATTCCAGCTCCTGGAATCCCCCCTGCCCCCCCCCCTCCTCTTTATTTCGTTACTGTATAGTATATGTATAATACAGGGTGATTCAGCACTGTCGTGCCAAACTTAAACCGTAGATAAAGAAAAATATTTTAAGCAAAAAACTTCTAATGAACATGTGTCCGGAAATTTTTCGTGAGGGAACTACAGGCCTCCAAAGATTTTACTAAAAATGATTAATATCTAGAAAACCCTTTGTGATAAAATTATGAAATTTGGTATTCTGTTTAGTATTAATAAGTGTTATCGATTACTTATATTAACTAGTTATAATTTAGACTAGAGATGTATGGGGTCAGTGGGCCCATCGATTTTAATCTAATATTTTTTGTTCTTTAATATTTTTATAAAGTTGGGCACATATTTAAGGTTATATGATACAAAATACACAAAAACATTCTTTACTTATTTGTCATAGGATAAACCGTTTTCGAGGAATATCGATGGAAAAGAAAACATGCAGAATTTAACTTAATAGGGATGCTTCAAATTACAAAAAATAAATTTATATTCTTGTTCTATGATAAAAATTAAGACAAAAAGTTAACATAAGTATACCTCAAAAAATGCATCCTTATCAACAAATAGCCATTTTTAGTTTCGTTTTTTAGTCAAATTATTAAAGTACATAATACAATATTACAACTGGCTATAGATCTTAGAGGATTCATATTAGGAGGTTTCTTTATATGAACTTTTTTTCCTACTTTTAATCATAGAACAAGAATATAAATTTATTTTTTGTAATTTGGAGCATCCGTATTAAGTTAAATTCTGCATGCTTTCTTTTCTATAGATATTACTCGAAAACGGTTTATCCTATGACAAATAAGCAAAGTATATTTTTACGAATTTTGTGTCATTTAACCTTAAATAAGTACCCAACTTTATAAAAAAATTAAAGAACAAAAAATACTAGATAAAAATTGATGGGCCCACAGGCCCCATACATCCCCGGTCTAAATTATAATTGTTTAATATGAGAAATCGATAACAGTTATTATTACTAAACAGAATACCAAATTTTATAATTTTATCACAAAGGGTTATCTAGATATTAAATAAAAACTCATTTTGATGAAAATCTTTGGTGGCCTGTAGTTCCCTAACCAAAAATTTCCGGACACATGTTTATTGGAAGTTTTTTGCTTAAAATATTTTTCTCAATATATGGTTTAAGTTTGGCACGACAGTGCTGAATCACCCTGTAAATTGATATTACATTATATATATTATATACATTAGTACAGATTATGCCATGAAAAACGCTGTTAATTTTTGTTTTATTTTAGTAAAGTTATTTTCCATTTGTATATTATTTAGATTCTTGTTTGAATTTTTTCATCAGATTTTTGTCACTAGGTGACGGTTATAGCATTTGAGATTTATTTTAAGATCGTACTTGATAAAAAATGAAATATCAACAAAATTAAATTTAGGGGAGTCCAACTTAACAGTACAAATAAACTATTAGACGTATAATAAATGTAATGAGGTAGTACCTAGCAGTGTCATTGAGAGTTGATAGTTTTAAAAACGGAGCGTGTCAAAACTTAATCCATCAATACCACATATTAGAGTTTACGTTAAACTTACATGAATAGAGTGGTAAATAGATAAAAATAATAATACGCTTTTTGTAAAGAAATCTACTTGTTGCTACATTCGCGGTAGTTTGTGCGATCGAATCGCTACTTTTAGTAACTGTTATGTTCCGTTTTGACTGTTTTTATTTTATTTCTGTATACCTGTAGAATTTCACTGATTTTATTGATTTAATAATATAATACAACGGCAGTTTTAAAGCTGTTATTTTAAATATTATGGATATTTAATTGGAGATCCAAGCCATATTTTATACAATATTTACTATCTTATCTATTTTCTGTACAGAATGTTTCATAAGTCAGAACTAACTTACAGGACATCCTATATAAGATATTTATTGAATAAATATTTTTTTACGTACCTTTTATATTTTCTAATGTAACCGACGTTTCGGTACACTTATCTACATATAACTGATAATTATAATAGGTACAATATATCAAATTTTTGTGCAACGTTGAATTTGACAATACATAATAATTAACAGCCCATACTATAGTATACCTAGGTACTATAATATTACAATTACCAAAGTGTGACTATCTTTCTGTCTGTTTGTTACCTTTCCACGACTAAACCGCTAAACTGATCTTGATTAAATAAACAGGGGGATAGCTTGTATCCTGAGGAATGACAAAGGCTACTTTGATTCACGAAAATATGTGATATTTGTACACATTATACATAGGTTATACTTTTTTGGCATAGACATCTAGCATGTAAATGCGAAACTAAACATTCATAGGAATGAATAATGGTGATGTCAAAAAAACAATTGAATGTCAAATTACATATGTAGATATATTGAAGTACAACGTTTTTAAATCGAATACCCTATATATTATTATTGGATTTTATATAATGTTCTCTTTATAAAAATGTGATACTTGCATGGTGGTAAAATTGATAGAAAACAAGTTATAACAAGTATAAAATTAATAGAAAATATCGAGATATAGTTTGCTGTGAAGAATTAATAAAATGCAAACAAATGATTAAAATATTTAAAACAATAGTTTCAGGATTTTATGTCATTTGTCTGCAAATTTTTAATGTTTTTGAATTTAATTGATAACGAAAAAAATTATTTATTATAATGAATTATATTTTTTATGTATAATACTCAAAAACGTTAAAAATCTGCGAAATAAGGCACGAATTCCTACCTGAAATCATTGTTTTAAATTTTTTTATCATTTGTTTTGTATTTTGCATCTATAGCACACTATTTTTCGATATTTCTATTAATTTAATACTTGATAATAAATAATATAACTTGTTTTATATCAATTTTACCCCCATGCATATATCACATTTTTTTTATAAAGAGAACATTCTCAGATATAAAATTTAATAATAATATACTATGAAATTTGACATTCAATGTTTTTTTTTTGGACACCGCCCGTTTTCATCCCGGAAAAAATACTGATACTTTGCCAATTTAACCGATCTTCTAGCTCCAGTAATAACAAAGTTAGCAATGATCACTCGGTTCCCGCGAACACCCTGTATATAGTACATAAAACATAAAAATAAATTACTGTGTCAGAATAGATCCAACTAAAAGAGTTAACGTCAGTCACAGATACACATATAAAACGGTCAAGTTGATATATAAATTTTATGTTATCTTACGGATGTCATCGGGTACTACACACCCACATCCGCCCTTCACACACACACACTTAAATAGATATGTATATATGTAGTAACAAATATTAAACCGACAAAATATCCTCGGTATGGCACAAAACCCCGTGGCGGCTCGAGCCACTAATCAAGCTTTATCGTGCTTTTACACTTGACGAGCTTTTGTGTCTCTCTTAAAGCGCATTTATATATTTTTGCCGGTCGACTTTAGCAACGGTCTAAATCAAGCAGCCTGCGTTATAAACTTTTATTGTAATTAACTAAGTTTTATTTGGAATGGTCCATGTTTAATTTAATTTACAATTAATAATTGTAATTTATTTATTTTTGTACCTCTCATGTTTCATATTTTAGAAGTTTATAGAATAACTTTTGTTATATAATACTATACAAGTACTAGGTATTAATTAAGCTGACTAATAGCTAAATTATGTTCCACTAGTGTGTTAAAACTTGTACGTTAGTATTCATATGAGTGGACTAGGAGAAAAGACAATAATGGAAATTTGTCATGAAATGTACACTAATCTTATCCCCCATTCCCCTTTTTTAGTAAAAAGTACTGTTTTACATAACAACAGTCCATTATTTGTAATAAAACGGCCAAGTATTTCGAAAATAACTATATTTTTCAAACATGAAAATAAAAAAAATTCTACAATGTTCCTTATTAAAAAAATCATAGTTTTTTTTAAAGATTTTTTGCAACGATTTGAAATTAGAAGGGGAGACGTTTTGATAATGACTTAAAAAAGGAAATAAACCGTGAGTGAAGGGTTAAAATCAAAAGGTCCTTAGACAGTTTTTGATGCATTTTAAGAAACTTATCTAAAGATAATGGAGTAAGTGAAAAGAATTTTTTTAGTATAATTTTCAGTTTATGGAAAAGGTCCAAAAAATGCATATAGTGTTTTTTATAATTTTCTTTAAAAATAATAATTAAAACCTACAATCTGCATTTTTTCTAATTTTTTGCATCGATGGTTTAGAAATTAGAGAAGGGGAAATGTTCTGATATCGACTTTGAAAGTAAATGTTTCGTGAATAAGTGTCCTAAGATATTTTTGTTGCATTTTAGGAGACCCATAACAATAAGTCTATGGGAGGGGTTCAGAAAGATTTTTTTCCAAAATCTTATCATTTATGTTTTTAAGTCATCAATCTACGTCCCTGATTTAGTAGAAAGTACTGTTTTACATAGCAACAGTCCTATTATTTGTAATAAAACGGTCAAGTATATCGAAATCAACTAAATTTCTCAAATATGAAAATAAAATAAAATACTACAATGTTCGTTATTAAAAAAAAATGTAAATTTTTTGCATCGATTTGAAATCAGAGGAGGTACGCTTTGATAACGACTATAAAAAGTAAATAAATCGTGAGTGAAGGGTTAAAATCAAAAGGTCCTTTGAGACAGTTTTTGATGCGTTTTAGTTCAGTCAATAGACAATTTCGTATAGGGGTGTCGCTAGAAAAAATTGACGGAGTACATTTTTTTTCAAGAAATTGGTAGATTTTGATGTATAGAACATGGTGATAACTTTTCCCTCCCTTCGAAGAGGGGTGCATAACTTTCTAGGGGCTTACAAAGCTGTCTAAAATCAGTTATTTGGGTACACCACTGGGGCTGTCAGTTTTAGGATAAAACAGGTTTAATAAATCTTGAAGCTGATAAAATTACGAACAAAATAGTGTTTTTAAAAATAATGTAACATAAATAGTTATTGAAATAGAGCCCGCGAAAAAAACATATAGCGACGTCGAGTTTGGAGATCACGCCTAATATGTAGAGTTACGTTTGATCGCTGTGTTTAATATATCTTTAATTGAATTTCAAAATGAAATTTTGTATAGTAATAGAGAAAAGAGTGCCCTAAATAATGCTCGGCACCCAATGTCGAAATTTCAAAAAATGTTTGAGTTATAAGCACTCAAAGTTCTAGATATTACAAAAATTTTAAGAAAATATTCATGTTTTTCGACGACCACAGAGAAGATCGAATAAAAAAAATTCCAGCTAGGAATTTGTAGAAAATTAAATGACCTAAATATGATTTCTTAAATTAATAAAATAATAAAATATTGAAACTGCCAATCAATGGCTACTATGTTTTTATATAAATTATATTTGTATGCTCCACTGTCACATCATGGAAACAAAACACGATTTGATAAAAGATTTTTAAATTAAATCCTAGGTTATCATAGAATGTTATACACTAAAAATTGGTGAAAACCCCATTAAAATCGGTTCAATAGTTTTCAAGTTTACCTGTAACACGAAGAAAAATATAACCTTCTTTTATAGAGGTCCTTTAGCAACGTCCTGTTTAATAACCGATGAAACAATCTCCGCACGTCCACATTGCAATCGAACACAAATCGGTACTTAAACAATATAGATGCGGTCACGACAACAGACATCTAAGACGGCGTTGTAATAGCCTCATTACTACCTGCCCGCAGCGGTTCGATTTCAAATCGGCGGAATCCATCACATTGTAGCCGGCGGCCTGTCAAATAGACGATGAAAAATGGTCGAACGATATTTTCGTCGACGCGATGAGAAACTATAATGAAAATCTAATGAAATCGGAAACGAGGAGAAATCCATCGATCGCGCAAATGACACGGCCCAACTAATAAATCATTGCGTGAGGAACAAGTAAGGTTTACAACAGATCCCATAATCCCGTAGTTTGTTACCGACTCTTACTACCCACCCACGATCCCTCTCTCGTTGTACCATGCTCTCACTACGTGTCCTGTGACGTCACGCAATACCTCATACTCCCTACTACCTACTGACACCAAATTTAAAATAACCTAGTGGTCGATATTTACTTTTTTTTTTAATCTGACACAAAATATTACAAATTTTTTTTTAATTTTATATTTCGTTAAAAGTATGTTTTTTATATAGAAAAATTGAAATTTGATACATAGAATATTACTAAAAAAATTTGAATTTTAGATTTCGTTAAAAGTGTGTTTATTTTATAGAAAATGACATGAAAAGTTGAAATTTTCAAACCGCAGGTCTGTATCTCATACCGTTCTCGAGATATAGTCTTTTAAAGTTTTAGTTTTTTCAAAATTTTTGAGAAAAATGGCTGTAACTTTTGAAGTGTGGTCGGATTTGATTTTTGTTGACAGATTTGAAATCAGCGTGTCAAAATCTATAAGATGACATATCTAATACTTCAAAATTCGATAAAAAAAATTCGATCAAAAATCGTCAATTTTTTAAGGTATACCCCTTTGAATTTTTTCAATTTTTCGCAAAAAAAAATTTTCCCAATTTTAAAGTATTATGCATATCATTATATAGATTTTGATACGCTGATTTCAAATCCGTTAACAAAAATCAAATCCGACCTCACGTTAAAAAGTTACAGACATTTTTTTACAAAATTTAGAAAAAATTAAAACTTTGAGCGGTCATATCTCAAGAACGGTATGAGATACAGACCTGCGGTTTGAAAATTTCAACTTTTCATGTCATTTTCTATAAAACATACACACTTTTAACGAAATCTAAAATTCAAATTTTTTGCACACCCCAAGCAGGCTCTGCTTGGAAGTGTGTTCTACTCTCGTCCTAAAATCGTTTTTCGTATATAAATTGATAAAATGAGTATTATATCTTAAATTTCTTCAGTATCTCACTTACATTTTTACATTTTCTGATAGAAAACATTACAGTCTCCATTTTTGCTTAGTTTAATATCGATCGGTTTTAATTTTCTGTTATAAAAATATAAATAAAGTTCAATTCGTCGATTTAACCCGCTTTTTTGATAGAAACGCCGAACTACAGGTTACAATTCGAAATAAATTTGCACCAATCCTTTTGAATTCACTTCATCTATTATCAGAATAGAACCCTATTAAAACTCAACAAAATTGGATAACTAGAAGTAACGAAATTTGCAGTTTATTTAAACAAAAATTCATATTTTGACAAGAAATTTTTTTACAAATAGAGTAGTTGCTATTTATAATTTATTAATAGTAGTAGGCGCTATTTCTTCATATGTCACTTCAAATTCCATAATTATTATATTGTGTTAATTAATATATAAATACATGTACATTTTGTACATCGATACGTGCTGTATTTTAATTATTTTATTCAAAGCCAATCAATCTTTTTAATCAAGATAAAATCTGGTAAGTTTGCATTTTTAAAACAAATATATTATATACGTCATATAACCTATAAACGTTACATTGTTGTTTCATTTTAAATGCTAGACATCAGGTGAACACAGCTGTTATCGCTGCAATATGTGGATGTATTTATCTTTTTAATTATAATTAGATATTAATTAATTTATTTACTTTATACATTTTACAAAAAAAATATGTTATACAAAAATTGTAAATTAAAATGATTGTTTTTTTATTACAATACATCCTAAATTTAAATAAAAAAGGTAATAATCGATTGATATCAAGATTCATTGTTGATTTTCTAAAAAATCTTAATGAGTGATAAACTTCATATTATATATTTATATAATATTAATTACCTCCAATCTTTTTTTCAAACATCCTTTTAAGTTTCACCAATTATATTGTACCTGTACCGTATTTATTTGATATTATAAGTTAATACATTTTTTTATGTTTAAGGGGTGTGCATTTTATGGCCTAGCCATAGTATTTAGTAATATTCTATGTATCAAATTTCAATTTGTCATAGAAATATCAACTTAAAGATAAGAAAACAAGAATGAAAATCATAAATAACTATATAAACAATAAATTAATTATTTGTCATGTAATTTTTCATTTAATCAACATTTATTTACATATAGAGCGCTTTTGATATAATACATTCAAATTTGTTTTAATAGTAACATGAATTCATGAGAATGTAAAAAAGATACCCATTAATCTTAAAAAAAAACATTCTTCCTTGCTCTTAAAGCTTCCAAGACGTGCCAGTACATTTTATATGTAGGTACAAAATAACAGAACTTATTTTTTTACTATGAGTTTCAACCATTCATAACATCTACAAACTATTTTTAGACAAATAAAAGAATTCCGTGCACTCATCACGGTTAATAACGAGGACGTTTCCTTCCTCTCACCTGGAGCTACAACTGGTTCAGTGTTACAAGGTCTAAGGGCCATGCGAGAGTTTTTAGGTCATAACAACAAATATTCTTTACCGTATACATGTATGTATAAGTAAGTCAAAAATAATGATGTACGTAACATTTTTATACAGGGTTGGGGAACTTGTTTGCACCTTGAGACAAGAAAGCCCATTAGGTTGCAGATTATTAATATATTTGGTACTTTCTTGAGTATTTTATAAATAAAACATAATATGTCTTTTTCCAATATTTTTTTTTCTAATTCGCACTACAGTGTTATAGTTAAAATAACAATAACATTAACTAAAAATTCAGCCTTAAATAACTATCTTAGGCTAAACCTGTTTCTTTATTTCACTGGTAGATAAGCAATAAAATTTTGTGATTTAGACCTCTTAAAAATTAATTTTAAATAACCTTGTAACGGCTTTCTTACATTTAGAATCCTAAAACCATTTTAATGTATCTTTAAAGTTTCCAATCAACCAGAATTTTGTGGCTGTACGGGGCTCACCCTAACGCCAAAAAAAAAAACAGAATTTTGCCTCATTTTTACAGTGAACATCATCAATACTCATCTTAAGAAATATTCAAAATGTCCACTGCAATGAACGTCGAAATTATTGCAAACAAACATATGTTTAGAATCCAATAAGGTACTGGCACCAGTCTTGAACAATACCCCGATATTGGACACTTGTTTAATTAATTAATTATAAATATTTGTTGTTATTATCTGATTACTGTCATTACTGAATCATAATCTATAGACACTTAACTGCAAAACAGCTTAATTTGATGACAATCGGCTAATAGGTGTCAAAATGGTGTACATTTATACTAATTATTAGTGTAATCTTTTTATTAATTATTATATTAATTATCAAAGCATCTGCTTTACAATGTTTCAAATTTTACGATTCTTTATTTTATAACTTTTGTCTTGTACTACTTATTATTTTGTAATCATTAGCAAATTGGGTGCCCATTACTGGTTACTTTGGCCATTATTGAAGAAAAACATAAACGAAATAAAAGACTATAACTAACATAATAAAACTATATTTTCAGACTTTGGTAACTAAATTGATTTGCTTCATTAGTAATAGAAGTTCATGAGAATTAAAAAAAACTTTGTTCACTTTGTATACCTAATAATAGTACATTAATATCAAAGTATCTAATACAGATTGAATTTCTCTCACATTTTTACGTTAACTAGTATCCTATCTAATATCACCTGATATAAGTATAAGGACACACGATGCAGTGGTTTTTGTTTTTAGGTCATACAAGTAATCGTTCAAGTTACATACAGATGAATGCGGGCCGTTATAGTATAAACTAGTGTAGAAGGGGGTGACGGGCAGGGAGGGGGTAGATTTTGTATGAATGCTAATGTGTAACGGAGTTAGAGCGCGCTCTAACAGAGACGTCTTACACTTAAGTGCTAAACACTTCCAAGTTAAGTGCCTCGGTGGGACTGGAAGATAAATGGACTTCTCAACTTTTGTTTAACGTATTGCTCTAAACTATTTAATACCCGATGTATTATCAAAATTGGTGGAAACTACTGGAAACTATCATAAACTGGGATTATAGTTTTATTGTATTTGTTTTATATAACTTAAGAGAATGCGTAAGAAACAGAACTTATACTATCGCATGAAAAAGTAACCGATCAATTTCTACATAATACCTAATGTTTAATTTTTTTTAAATATACCAAACAAAGACAGATAAATATTTGTTAGACTGGACGTACAATGTTTTGTATTGTAAAAATCGAGATTTTTTTGAAACAATAAAAAAATATTGTTTGTTAACAAATTTTTAAAAATTTCTATAATTTTTAATGAACAGTTTGTTTAAAATAATACTTTAACTATAGCTCATTACCAATATTACCAAACGAAATTTAACCTATAACTTTCCAGTGTCCTATTTATAGGACATCATATTTTCTAATCTTTTTTCTCTGACAATAACGTTGTTAATTTGATTTTCATTACTAATATGTTTTTTAAGTCTCTCTACTTACAATAATTTTTAAATTGAACTCCTAAGTTGATTTAATGACAAATTTTATCACTTTTAAAATAACCGTGTAATTATTCCAGCTAGCCGATTAATATTTACATTTTTTTTACTCAGTAAAGCGTTTTTAAATTGATAAAACTATGTATACATAATATTACTTATGAAAGTGTAAATAAAGCATAACAATATCAATAATTTCAAAAATAAATCCAGGTACAGACTATCGTCGTTAAAAAAATTGCTGTCCTATAAAAATGACATTGGGTTCTCATGATAATAATCTAGTATGCGACTAATCATTATATCTTGTATTGAATTTATCTTTTTGGCATTATTTTCAACAAGAATTGAAAACTTATAAAAAAATTCGAAGTAAAAAAAGGTTGCAACGAAAAATAAATTTTAATCATTAACTTAAAAGATTGTGATAATTATTTGAGAAGATCCCCACTTAATATTGCTCTAAATATAATATAATAACCAAATTTTTAATAACAAAAATCGATCAAGAAAAAAATCAAGTAAATTAAAATTAAATCATCCCACAATAAGCGATGAACATGCGTTTTTTTTATTCCAAAACTTATACATATATACAAAATAATAGTAGGCTGCGTTGACGCTGAGAAAATGTACATGATCGATGCCATACTACTGCCTACGTCATTACTATAACCCGACAGAGACAGAACAACAGATAGTAAACAACATCATCTATCATTTCGGGAACATTCTATTGGTAATAATAATATTTTGTCTCCCTCTTTACCCCGTTTCCAGGCGCCTCCACCATCGCTGGGCCTGTATTCTTAAATAGATTTCGTTTTATTTTTGAGGTTATTGAACAATTTAATTATTTTTATTAATTTTATGACTTTTTGTGATAACAATAATTGATAAATTTTATTTTCAAATATAATAAAACAAAATAAGCAACACATTTTAATAAATATAAAAATTTCAAACATCAACCATTCTTTTTTCCAAAGCTTGCTTGACTTGAATTTAATATTGCACTCGAGTGATTGTTGTAATTTTGGCTGACGTCTCGATTAACAAACATATTTTAGTTTTTTCATGGCAACTGTGATTTTTATTCAATAATGAATTAAATGCGTTGTATTTTTGTTATGAGTTGTTTTATTGTCGAAGATACGAGAAGCTTTGCCATCGTATTTTAAATGGAAAAAAATGTTTTCCGATTTCAAAATTTATCACAATGGGTTCTCAAAGTATTAAATAAAAACTGTATGGTGTCTGCAGCTCCCTTACGAAGAATTTCCGGACACATATTTTTTTAATTATTATTTTATTCTTATTTCATTGTTATATTTATTATTAGTTCAATTTTAATTGTTTAATGCCCGGTATTATAAAGAAATTGCATGCAAGCAATTTGTTTCCATGGAAATTTGCGATTTGCAAACGATATCTACTAGGAGTCAAATTGTCTTGATATTTTAAAGCTACAATCTGTGATTGGTTGTCATGTACATTTGACTCCTAGTAGATAGCGTTTGCAAATCGCAAATTTGCATGGAAACAAATTTGCTTGCATGCAATTTCTTTATATACCGGGCATTAATCTTATAAATAAATAAAAAATGAATAAATTCTTGATTTTTTATTTATTAAATATATATTTTTTATTAAATAAAGTATTTAGTTTTATTTTGTTTCTAAAAAAAATACGACTTTTTCTAAAAAAAAAAGATCGTTAAGTAGTAACTGTCTTCAATATATTGCAGATATAGTCATTTTTGTATCTGTACGGTTCACTTTTTTTTAAATCTGTAAATTATTTTGAGAATACGAGCACAGCGGCAAGAACTTACAAGGAAATATTATTTAAATTTCCCCGCGCTCGTGATTTACTAGGCTGTTGATCTGCAGTTTTGATCTGTTGAAAATCGTCGGCAGTGTTTGGGCTGCACGGGGAAAACGGAGAGAGAGGGAATGTTTTTTTATTATGTTTGTGATGATCTTTATGCGAACGATGTTTTTTTGTGGGGCATTGGTTAAATGGTGTACTGTTCCCTTTTCTCAACGCTCTAGTGCAGTATTTTCAAACAATAATTTTTGTGTAAATGTTAAAAAAAAACTATACTATTTAATATCATGGGGTTTTGTCCCAATATGCTTCGCACTCCCCCCCCCCAATTTTATTTTAATAATAATTTGATAACTAATGCTTTTTTCTGTTATTATGTGGTTTAAAAAAAATTGACGTATGAAAAATTTGAATAGATTTTTTTTTAAGTTTGTACTCAACTTTGTTTTTCTGTGCAGCGTACTTCATGCGTTAAATGACAAAATGACAAATAAATGTAATTATTTTTTTAAAAGTTCTTATTAGTAGTTTGGTTATGGGAGTTTGGGATCAAAATATGAAAGATTTTAAAAATATTTACATTTATTTGTCATTTTGTCATTTTACGCATGAAGTAAGCTGCACTACTTCATGCGTAAAATGACAAATACATGTAATTATTTTTAAAATCTTTCATATTTTGATCCCAAACTCCCATAACCAAACTACTAATATGAACTTTTTATTACTATCTCTTCCGATAGCTATTATCTAATATAATACGCTGCTGTTAATGGAAGCGAGATATCAGTAACAGACACACACATATACACGTACGTACAAGAGTATGTTTTTTGTTTCACACATAATGACTGCAGCCTTTCAACAACAGAAGCGTTCGCCCGCGCTTGATTCGCCTTTGGATAATTTTTTTTCCAACGCGCCCGCGACATGTCTGATTTGACGGGCGCGCTGAGATATTACGCATGGAGCACGTCGCGGCGTATATAAATCATCGCCAGACGCTGAGCGTCTTGTCTACCGCGTTGTTTTCTTCATAATAAAGTTTGAATGTTCCCCTCACAGGATGTAAATAGGACGTGTCAGGTCTCCGTGGGTCCCGTGAGTTTTACACTTTTCAAATACAGGGCTGCACAAAGTATTACAATACAAATATAAACTGTTGTATTAAAACTAATTGATGTAAAACACACATAAAACAAATTTTGGTTTCAATAACCATTCGAATTAAATAAATAATGCTAATGTCCGGTATTATAAAAAACCTAGCAAATTTACAAGCTTGCTAGCACTCTCAGATGAGATATCAAACATATGACAGTTCTCTTGGAGTTTTATGATGACTTTGACAACTTTCGCGTAAGCGTTGTATGTAAACACCAACGGTATTAAAACAGTGGTTCTATTATGAAAATTATTTTATACGGTCAGAGTCGCCAACTGTGTTACAATACGTTGAAGTACCACTGCTCTAAATTCCATAGCTAATCCATAGATACTATAACAAAATTAATAACCTCATTTTTGTATTAAACTGATTTATTTGAATTCGTTCATCTTTCTCTTATACATCTAATCATCGCTCTCTCACGCATAACCGATGTAAACTAGCATGTGCGTATGCACTATCCATCCATCTTTCTCTTATACATGTACGCATCACTCTCTCATGCACACTGTCCGTAACGTTTTATATTAAAATTTTTCAAAATTATTACCTCGCTTAAAAAATAGCATTCATTTCTTATTAAAATTTATCCATTTACCATAAATATTTATTTCCAGTCAAAATAATATTTGAAACCATTGAACCAATGTATGTACATTTTTTTTCTAGTAAAAATTTAATATTTGATTTTAAATAGGTAATATTTGAGTAATTAATTAAACAATAATAATTTTGACTGCTCTTTCGATTTTATTTTGATATATAATATGATAAATAATATAAATATTATTTGATTTAATATTTTTTTTTTATTTCAAATATAACTTAAATTTTCAAAATAAAATAATCCAAATAAAAATAAAGTTTCTTTAGTGTGTATACATTTTTTCTGATCATCCCTTATTTTTAAATTTTAACTTTTACTACAGCATTATTGGGTTTTACGACAACCCTACCCGTTGTAATTTTATTTGTTTCACTACTACATTTTTTTAATTAAATTCTAACCTGCCTTTCTGTGTTGTAAAAGTGGTCATTCGATCCACTAGGTAGTAAATCTGGAATGATTGTTGCACATAATTTTCTCGTTAAAATTTTACTAACGAAAATTAAATGTTAAAAAAAAACTCAAATTGTTTTTACCTAACAGGTACAAAAATTTTGTAGGTATATTGTACCTACATTGATACTTACTGTTATACCCGCGTGAAATTAGGTTAGGTAGGAGATATCAGATTTAAAACCCATGAAGAAGAAGAAGAAGAAGCTTAGATAATACAGGTTTCTATCAGCCGATAAAACAGGTCATGCATACCAAATTCACATACCCATTTTTTAATCTAAAGTAATTGTATAATTAATATTTTTCGGGAAACAAAGTAGGCTATGTCTTTCCTCAGGATGCAAGCTATCTCTCTACCAAATTTCATCAAGATCGGTTCAGTGGTTTATCTATGAAAAGGTAACAAACACACAGATGTTCATGATGAGAGATCCTGAGTATTTTTTCAATAATTTAGGTTATATAACAAAAGACATATTTTATATCAAGAAAGTCAACTTCGGTGACAATGACATTTTGATATTCAGCAAAACTGTAACAGTAAACAGTTTACTTTTTTGGACATAAATCATAACATTTGAGTGTTACATTCAGAAAATGGTCAAACGATTGAAAAATGTTCTTCAGAAGAACAAATGACTATCTGTATTTCTTTAATTTTAATTTTCTTTTAAAAATCATTTATATTTTATTTATTTTATGTGTATTACATCGAAACGAGACTTTTTATTGTATTATCTCTAACGATCTAACGGTTCATTTATGCTTAAAATAATAAAATAATTAATTTAAAAACGACAATACATAAAAGGGTGTAATTATTTATCTTAATCAAAGGGAAGAAACCTCGTATATTTTTGAATACAGAAAACATTTTATTTTATTTTTCTAATTATTTTAAAACGACGCGTATTCGAAACAAATGTTTTAAATAAAAATTGTAAAGAATATCATTCTTTTTTTATCAGTTAAGTTACATACTAATATACACACTGCGTCACTTCAAATTCTTTATTTTTCTTATTTGGAAGGTAAGAATGCTTTAGTAAAACTGCATATCATATGTTGAAAATCCTATCTCAGTAAATATGGTAATTAGATATACACGTTAAAGTATAGTTCTTTTCGGTGAAAATCTAAACGTAACCGATGTCTGTGCAATTTCGCATGCCGTATAGATTCTCTCAAACCGGTTGGAAAACTTTAAGTGATTTATTTAAGAGACGAAGCATGCATATGGAATTGAAAAACACACTGCTGGAATAAATTTGACAATGATATGTGTATGTCTAAGTATTCTGCATTGTGTACCTTTTTACATAATATTTATAAACACAGGTGTTCATGGCACGAAGACGTTTACCTACGTCACAAAAATATCGTCACGATTTTGTTGTGTCTGTGATTTAAAATTATTTACACTCAACTCTATAAGTGGTCGACCAGTTTTTATTGAATTCGCTTATCACAAGCTAAGTAGGCTCCTCCCATTTGATTATTATATTATTTAAATCATTTCTTCATGTACCAAACAGAGACAGATATTTTGAAACGCGAGATCTCGGCCCCTTGACCACCTAGAGACCTCAGGTTTTCGCTAAATGGTAGGTATGTGGTTCTAGTTTAACCCATTTTAAGAATTTTTTCGGTCATGACCCTCTCCCTTCAATTTTTTTCATATATGGCTTCATGTACCTCGTTGGACTCGAGATTGATTCACGAATCGATTGGCAAGGGTATTTTTTGAGTTGTGTCAAGTAAGTTACAAAAAAAAAATTAATTGACTTAATACTCCTAAAAAGCTGTATACCAAACAATTAAAATTTGTATACCAAATAATTAAAACCAATAAAAAAAATTAAGAAAGAAAAATATAACAGGGTGACCAGTATTTCTCTGGAACAAATTTCCCTGACTTTTCCCGGTTTTCCAGGAGAATTTTTACCGTTTTTCCCTGCTTTTTATTTAAAAAATTTAGATAAAAAACCTAAAAAAAAGAACTTGTGTGATTTTGCATTTTTATAAAAATTCCCTGACTTCCAACCAAATTCCCTGACTTTTCCCGGTTTTCCAGAAACTGGCCACCCTGTATAAAACTGACTTTAAAAACTGTTAAATTTAATTATAAAATACTTTTCAGTGTTTATAATCGGTTTTATTCTTTTAAAATCATTACAAAATTCATAACCGATATTTCACTAACTTTTCATCATCCAATTTCTTTCAAATTTTGGAATCTGATTCATTCCCCAAAACATGACAATTCACTAATTTATCATTTTCACAGTTTTTTTAAGTTATTTTTTTTAGTAAAACCAATCAGAATGTTTTTAGTATTAATAACATAACGCACGCCACTGAAATAAATAGTTATGTGTGTTTGTTAGACTGTTCGCACTTGTTTCCGTGATCTCGTGCAGAAAGTGCACGGGGTGATGGTTGTAAATCATTCCTCTGACATTTCAAACGTATTCAAATTGTTAGGTCTTGTATTTCAATATCTCATTAAGTCCAGTTTCGTGCAGCAAACTCTTACATTCGGTTTGAGAACTATTTATTTCAGTTCTGGTTATAAACTGTGAAATTGTTACTTAAAATATTCAAAATTATATGCCAGTTAAACATGTACTCGTAGGTACTTGGTATGGATCTTGGTTTCTGGATGTAAGTCGCGTTGATTTGTTCGTTTTATCGACCAACGTTTCGCCACACATTGCAGTGGACATTATAAGTGCGTATCGTAGGTACTTAGTTTATATCAATTTAAGGAGGCTCGTCTAGGTTTTTGTAAATGAACTTGGTACCGAATTTTTAAACAACTTAAAAAAATGTTTTTAATTCGACTGTGGATATTTTTTATATGCATATATTCGAGCATAACTCCGACGATTTTTGTTTGTTTGAAAGATTATACTCCTGAGGTGAACGCATATAATTTTTTTCAGAATCTGACTATGGACTTCGAAGATACGCTTCTCAAAAGGAAAAATAAAAATAAACTTTCTTTTTTCCACACACCATTTTCTAATTAAAAAACGCGGTTCCTAATCATTCCGAAAATTTTCAAATATCTTTGTAAATGAATAAAGAATGTGTGCTTAAATTTTCATCAAATTCTGTCCGTCACATCACTTTAAAAATCACACTCGAAATTGTGCAGTTCTAATGAGAATGCATCTTAATTTATTATTTAATATCTCTTAAGCTATTCTCCTTATGACCTTTAAATTTAGCAAGTATTTTTAAAATATAAATATCTTGTTATTTTCAAAGTTTCATCGAAATCTTACTATTATTTTAAACATACTTTTTAGAAAGATAAACAAGTCAATAAAATCTTATCTCGATATACAATTGAAACAATCCACTGAAATATTCAAAAATACAAATGAAATTGACACGATTTTTCTGCCCCCAGAGTCCAACGTTCAACAAAACGAGTAACGTAGGATAGTGGTAAGGGGCTGACACACCGTCAATCATTATTCACTTTGGCATCAATCAAAATACATCGAACAGTCATCGATTACTCAACCGGTTCCAACCGGGTGCGGCCGATTCTTATAGATGTACAAAGGTGATATACTTTGCTATGGTATTGAAAATTATATTTAAGATCTATACAACTAATATCAACTCAAAAAAAATTATATTTGTTAAAAAAAAGTTGGTTTGTTCATTTTCATGTATGCATAAAAAAATTTGAATTTTTCATAGATTTTATAATTTTATCATTTTTTCGTACTATCCTTCATAGTTTAACTGTAATTTATAATAAGCTAGCTGCTACCCGCAACTTCGTTCGCGTCATATATGTGTGAAATTTAGATAAGGTAGAAGCTCTCACGTGAAGAAGAAGTAGAAGAAAGTTAGTTAATACAGATAACTGTTATAATAGTAAAAATATCACGTATATATATATTTTTATCTAATACATTTTTCATATTACAATTTTCGGAATACAAATTAGCCCATGTCATTCCTCAGGATGCATACTATATCCGTACCAAATTTCATCAAGATCGGTTCAGCGACTTGGCCGTGAAACGGTAATAAACAGAGAAACATACTATATTTTAAAGACATTCGGGTAAGGTTTCTTAAGTCCTACCCCTTAAGAGAAAAATGGATATAGATTGAATGATTGATTGATAAAAAAACATGTGTATGCATTATTTGTGAATTTGATTATTTATGTATCTATTTGTTACAACAAAGAACGAAATTTTTATCATTTTGATAATAATTTTATTAATTAAAAAAAAAATACATTCGGTACGACTTAGGACACTGGTTTCCTAAGTCGTACTTATGTGGAGTGAACAGCATATAACATCTTTTAAGTAATTTATATATTATAATAAACAATGAGAAACAAAATTATAATCAACTTGGTAGAAAAAACCAAAAAAACAAACAGAAAAAATAAGGCACTAATATTAAATAATATCAAATTAAATTATACGTCGCGGGGTGGGTTTCGGGATATTATATAATCTATGCGCTTCATTAAATTCCGTAAAAAATAGTAAAATATAAAAAAAATCTAATTGGAAGTTTACCACATAGACTTAAGTCTTATCGGTAGGTACGACTTTTTGTAGGGGTACGACTTAGGACACATGTTAATTAAAACTTTAAAAAATCACAATCACATATCCTAAAAACTGGCAGTCGATTCATTTTATAAAAATAACTCACTAAATACTACAAAATCCGTAGTGAACACTAAAAATGTCTTTATCACCATATTATCAACTAAAAACTCTAATGAATCTAGTTAAAAAATAAGATGAAAGATGTTAAAAAACTTATTTGTTAAATATTTTTTAAATGAACACACTAACTGAACGATTCTCAATTTCCACTAAAATGGTCGACTGGGAAGTACATTTTACAATGAAACTAAACATGCTGAGATATTGACGGGGTACGACTTAGGCGGCGGTACGACTTAAGAAACCTTACCCTACATACTACTACAATTAGATATCATACCATCGTTGCACGTGAAAACCTGTTATGTGACAATTTTCAATTAAATAGCTTTATGGTATTATACGTTCAAAAAACTGTCGATAATATCTGCTATATGCCAATGCTTCTCTAACACTATCAGATCGTTGCTAAATTTGCCAATTATAAGTTTATACATACACAAAATGATACATTTGTGACATAGCAAGGTTAACACACGCAACTAAGATACAAAAATGCATACCTTTAAAAAGTCTGAAGATCTTTAATTTAAATAACGACTTCAGCAAACATATTCACAAAACCATTTCAAGTACAGACTTTCACAATATATGTAATAAATAATATTAGAGTTTCGAGGTATAAAAGTGACGGCCTAGTTATTCATTTCCATAATAAGACTTGTTATCCACCGCAAGTATACAGCACTCGCAACATGTATATGTGTTTATGTGGAGGGGGGGGGGGTTGAGGGTAATTTATAAACATGCACAGCTCAGGCCCTAAGTAACGACCGAAACTTTGTAAATTTCACATTTTATGTGCGGTATATGAGTTCTGAAAACGTTACTCTTCACCACTACTTGGTAAAGTTTGGATTGGGAGTAACAAACGGTACCAGTTGCTGAAAATTACTGTTGGATATGATAAGGAGTATGTATTTTTTCATAGAAACTAACTATATTTATGTTTGTAGCCATGGGCGTCTACAGTTTTGAAAAATTCCCTTTTTGCTCCATAAAAATGTAAGTTTAATTGCATCTGTTAGCATCCAATTAAAAAATATATAAGCCAATTGCAAGTCGGATTCATGCGATGAGTGTTCCGTACCACACCATTTATAGAAAATGTATTTTTACTCTAATACATACAAAAATTAATCACGTGAGTTTCTACTTTAATTGAAATGTTGATAATTGAAAATTGAAATATTATCAAACAGGATTTGGTATTTTGTAGAACTTGTATTTTTGGGATAAAAATAGCCTATATCCTTCCTTAAGATGCAAGCTATCTTCCTGCTTAATTTCATCAAGATCAGTTCAGCAGTATAGCCGTGAAAAGGTAACAAATAAACTGAGAGAGAAATAGTTACTTTCGCATTTATAATATTAATATGAATTCGCATAAACACACTAGACTAGTCTATGACCCGCAATAAAACAAAGTCTGCTGCGGATGTTTTGACAGTCGCCATTTTATATAAATATCTTGTTGATGACGTGTTACATAAAGAAGAAATTTATGTGTGGTCTACTTCAAAATAAATTAATCGATAATTAAATCAAAGAAAAAAACTATTATGTAAACAGTATTGGTCGTTTATTTATTTTCATTCCGTTTGTTACAAATTCCTCACTAAAAAAATTCTTGGCGATGACGTCACAGTATAAAACAATTGAACTGTCCAGCAGTTCTTGTATTATTGGATCATGACACTAATCAACGATTGCGCATAAAAATGTTTACACATCAAAAA
Source organism: Sialis lutaria (assembly GCA_949319165.1). NCBI lineage: Eukaryota > Metazoa > Arthropoda > Insecta > Megaloptera > Sialidae > Sialis > Sialis lutaria. The sequence goes on from OX439234.1 coordinate 32,272,442, forward strand.
TGTCTGTTCATTTGAAATTAGGATACCCTGTATGTTTCACCGTAAAATCTATTTTTGTTACATACCACCCACGTAGCAAACACAATAATAAATTTAAAATTATCATCCGTATTCCAAAAACACGATAAATAAATACCAACGGTATTATTAACTTTAAAATATATACATACGCAAGACAACAAAGAATGTTCACCTTTTCTTCCACACTGCGGTTAGAATTATTATCTACAATAGCAGCCGAAACGATTCTCACGGCAACCATTCCGCGTTAAAACTTGTTAAAACACCTACAAGATATTTACCTACATTCATTTTGGTCAGAGATAAAAGTGATTTTCTGGATTTGGCGAACAGGCGTGAAGATAGCGACAGGATGCTTAGTGTTGGAGTAAGCAAGGTGGGGGTGTCTTACGGCGATAAAAGTGTGCAGTAAATTACAGACAGGAGCGTATGGGTTGGAGGGTGTTTGCTGATGAATTAGACGCGTGAGGACAATGTTGAAGATTATTTTTGCAACAGGTAATAAAGAACCTCATTCTTGTGAATAAAAATGAGTATACTTTTGAAAGTAAGTGTTGATTTTTAATAAAAATTAATGGTTTTATCGTAGTAAAAATGAATATTTAAAATAAGACAATTTTTCGTTAAATAGTATAATGATAAAAATCAATAAATCCCAATCAAAAACATTACTGTCCGGTTACATAAAAGGGCTAACAAAATTTGCTAACTATATAGCAAAGACTCACAAATGAGATATTAATTTTGTGAATTTTAGATGAAATTTAGAACAGTGATACTTCAACGTATTGTAACAAAGTTGGCGATTCTGACCATCGAGCATGTACCTACTAAAGGCAGCCTTTCCGTCCGTCGTGCGAACAAGCGTGCGAGAAAGAAAGGCCCCTTCCTCTCTCGCACACTTGTTTTGGACGGCCTAGCGACAAGGCTGTCTCTAGTAGGTATATGTTCAAAGATTCTGACCGTACAAAATAATATCACCACTGTTTTAATACCGTTGGTGTTTACATACAATACGTGCGCGAAACTTCATGAAACTCCAAGAGAACTGTCATATAAGTTGATATCTCATTTGAGAGTGCTTGCTAGCTAGCAAATGCTACTGGACATAAGTTAAAGTTCTTTGTCAATGAAATTTTAGTTATTTTTTCAGCTAAATAAAATTCACTTTTCTAAATTTCTCTTGTTTACTTTATATAAAATCTAATAAAACCATATTAAATATTAAAATGGTTAATATTGATGACATCAGAAGCCTTCACTGAATACTAGGAAATACGTTTTTGTTGGATTAAGTCAAAGCACATGAAGATAGCTACAGAACGTTAAAAGGTAAGGGGTGTTTTGGAGCGATAAAACTGTATAGTAAATTACAGCAAATGGCGTAGGGCAGGTGATTCGTTGCTGATGAACGAGCCTCGTAAGGACAATGCCCCCTTCCACTCATCCCGTCACTGTGGAGATTATTGTCACGCGGGGACAGATGAATGTGAGCTAACAAGAAAGATGGCAACAGGTAATGCCTTTGTTTGAATTTACCAAAACTTACTCACAAAAGCGGGTTGACTTTTCAACTTTGACTAATAAATTTTTTTATGGTATTTTTGGATTTGGGGGCTTGAAATTGGGCAACCGATTGGAAATTCACGAATTTGAATATAAATAAATGTTGATTAAATGAAAAATTTCATGACAAATAATAAAATGATTTGTTTATATAGTTATTTATGATTTTCTTTGTTATTTTCTTGTCTTTTATTTGTCATTTCTATTATAAACTGAAATTTGATACAAAAAATATTAGTAAAAAATTTTGAATTTTAGATTTCGTTAAAAGTATGTTTATTCTATAGAAAATGACGAGAAAGGTTTAAATTTTCAAACCGCAGGTCTGTATCTCATACCGTTCTCGAGATATGGCCTCTCAAAGTTTTAGTTTTTTCAAAATTTTTGAGAAAAATGGCTGTAACTTTTGAACGTGTAGTCGGATTTGATTTTTGTCGACAGATTTGGAATCAGCGTGTCAAAATCTATATGATGACTTGTATAATACTTTAAAACTCGACAAAAAAAATTTCGCGAAAAATCGAAAAAATTCAAAGGGGTATACCTTAAAAAAATGTCGATTTTTGACAAAAAAAATTTTTTTTTCGAGTTTTGAAGTATTATACATGTCATTATATAGATTTAGACACGCTGATTCCAAATCCGTCGACAAAAATTAAATCCGACTACACGTTCAAATGGTACAGCTATTTTTCTCAAAAATTTTTAAAAAACTAAAATTTTGAGAGGCCATATCTAGAGAACGTTATGAGATACGAACCTGCGGGTTGAAAATGTCAACTTTTCACGTCATTTTCTATAAAATAAACATACTTTTAATTAAATCTAAATTTCAAAAAAATTTTGTCTTATTTTATGTAACAAACTTCAATTTGTCAAAAAAATATCAACTTAAGGACAAGAAAACAACAAAGAAAATCATAAAAATTTGTATAAACAATAAATTTTTTTATTTGTCATGTAGTGTTATGTTATAACTCCCAATTTTATATATTATATCAAAATGTAAAACGAAATAAATTGAAAATGTCATTCACTTTAATACCTGTTCTAAAAACAGCTCAGTAAATAACATTATCAAAATTCTAAATCATACATTTTATCTATTACAAGCATACTCTAATTTTTTAACCTCCTGTTTACCTCTTTCACAATCTTACATTCCCAAACAAAGGTGCACAAAACTTATTCACTGCACGTGTACTAAAACATAAATTTTAATAAAGTTCCTAAGATCATTTCCTCACGCACAAAGATGCAAGTCGTAAAGATTGCATAATTACCCCGACACTAAGTAACGTTTATTATTTTACGGTACATCATAACGAACGACACCCTCAAGGACAATATCGCGTCTGCCCTCACAAATGTGCCGCCCACACACCCATACCTGTGCAGTCAAATCTGCATTGTTTGACTTAGCGCCTCCACCAACGACGGAATGTGCTACAGGAAACGGAAGTATACAGTGCTTGTCAACATTTTATTCTGTTTATTTATTGTTTCTTAAATAATGGATTTTTTTGGCCTTATACATATATTATTATACGTATATTATTTAGTTAAAAAATAAGAAACTGAAATAGATAAAAAAAAACAACTAGTTTAAAGAATTCAGGTATATTTATGCTTATGTAGGAATTTTTTTGGAAAACATATTTTTTCACCGAAGTATTGTAATTTTCAGTTAAAACCATCGTTTTTACTTCATAAGCTTCTACAAATTAAACAAATTTCGGTACCACCTTGGATTAAGATGGGCTTTATTTTTGCTCACGAATTGTATTTTTTAAACGCGTCTGTGGGACAATTTTATATATTATAATACTTATAAATTAAATTTTAAAATATATTTGACATGCTCCTAATTTCAAATCCGTTAAATAAAATCAGATCCGATCACTGACTTAAAAGTTACGACAATTTTCTTCAAAATTACAAAAAAAAACTTTGAAAGGTCATATCTCAAGAACAGTTTAAGATACAGATCTGCTGTTTAAAATTTTCAACATTTCATGCAATTTTGTTTACAATAGGGTATTGTAAATTGTGCATATGTATATAATAAATACTTCCAAACGTCTAAATTGCGCGTACACGCCACTTTACCTCTATAAAATAAAAGCATTGGATAACCCTTTGTGCAATTGCAACAATCGTTCCATATGCGACATTAACCACATGCTATTTAACTGTCCGAAATATAATAAAGAACGAAAAATATTAAAGCTCCATCACCAACAAACCCAAACGAACACTACCCTCACTTAATCACATTTATAAGAAATTCCAAACTAAATATTTAAATCCCCTATATGTTAATAACCTCGGTATCTCCTCACAATATTCCCATAATCCCGGCCACCCTGTTTGTCAACACCTGCTATGATTGGCCCATCAGCAACGTCCCAATCCTTCATGTGTCCCTGTGTACCCTAACACATATGCACACTCACAACACACACCACAAATAAAATACTACCACGAAGGAGCTGTCTAAAAAGGCGAAGCCAGCAGACATAAATTACATGATAAAGAAGAAGAAATAATGCTGAAAATAATCTTTTTCTATTCAAATGAAAAAATTCTCGCCCAAAACACGCATTCAAAGGCACGTGGTATGCGTGACATAACTGAAATCAACCAATAGGGATCGAGTATTCTGACGTTTTTAATAAGTAAGTACATCATACCAATAACAGTTCTGCTAGACGCGTTTATGATCACGTGACAAACAAGTTTAAAATTTGGTTTATTATTAAAATACTGACTTACATATGTATATCATGTAAATTATAGTAATATAAACTACACTATTTAGAACATTTTATTCTTTATTATTAATAGTGTCAAATACCTTATTACTTTTAACGACTTTGAAAGTCCAAAAAAATCAAACAATACTTCATACATCACTCTAAAATTATTATTAATAGAAATATCAACTTAAAGATGATAAAATAATGTAAACAAAAGATCCTCGACAGCTTACTTATTTATTAATAAATACCTTCACAACTGAAAACAACAGAACATATGACAAAGATAACGTAAGTCAAATATTATAAATATCTGTTCAAGTCGTCAACAGGTACCTACAACAACTATTCTAGAGTGCTGTCCTCTCGCGACGACTCCGTTCAATTAACAGACACGTGCGTCATTGCTTCTTGTTGCGCGTCGTGTTAAAGGATAATGGACATCAAGGAAACTACGCGAACATGTTTGACACAATACGTATATGTGGGTGTAAAAGTTTTGCAACATGTTTTCGACGTTAATTATTTCAACGTGTGTTTTCCAGTTTTATTAGAGACGCAGACGTGCGTGTGGATATTATAAATATATATGCATGAATATTGCTATAATATAATATATATAAACAAGATGACAACTGAATAATAAAATATTTTATTATTTAACATTAGAATGAGTAATTTTATATTTATTTATACACATAGTGTAAAACAAAGTCTATTGCAGCGTTAGTGATAAGTAAAAACGAAATTTATCCCTTTGCTGCCACTGTGGGGTAGCAGGCATCACACATTTTTTCAGCTTCAATGTAAGCTGTTTAAATTTTCAAGATTTTAAATTTTAAAAATATATTCAATATTATTTATTTCTTTAAATAACTGATTCGTATCGTTCGAAGATGATAGTGGAATTTTATTGAATTAAAATACTCAATAGCTTACGAGTTGTTAGCATTTTAGTATCTGTGGTACGAGGTGATCCCAGTATGGCAGGTATGTTATTCTGGAGAAGTGGAGCAGCTAAGGGTTAATAGATTTATTATAGATTAAATTTATATCCCCGGGTAAAACCTGACCTAATACCGTTTAACCATTTATTAAATACTAAAGATATGAAAGCTTTAAGGCTTTTGTGATAATTTTGATATGGATCTTGGCTTCTAGGTACAGGTTGCGTCAAATTAATCGTGTTATAGACCAACGTTTCATCTCACATTACAGTAGACATTTTTAGTCTACTCTGACTTATACCCAGAAGCTAAGATCTATGCTGTTTTTTACTCTTTTAAGCAACTTTTTAATAGGTATTAATATTTTACTCTGAAATGTTATTATAATAAATTTTTTAAAGTATTTGTAGTGAGTAATTGAATAAAATAAATTTTAATATTTTTGAAATTCGGGAACTGCCTTTAAAATTTTTTTAGGGGGGAAATTTATATAAAACCGAAAATAGTCGTCAAAAATCGGCCAACCCAGTGTAAAGAAACTTATATTAAGATTTCTAACAGCTCGAATCTTTTTCTAATTGATTGTAGAAGCCAAAAGTCCCAGACACAGCCATATTTTCTAATATTATTAATCAATATCATTGAATATACTTCATATTATTTACATTATGTTTATTTTAATTTTATTCTTACTAAAAACAATACATAAATTAATTTTTAAATAAATCGTTGTTTGGCAAAAATTGTAACACTATTTTATCTCTTACTGGACCGTCTCAAAAAGTCAATAAAATAAATGTTTCATTTATTAACACATACAACACCTTTAATTCAATTTAATCTATGTAATTTAATTCTCGCTACATTAATGAAAAACACGTTAATTATAAATGTTTTCAGAATCTGCCTTTGACTCTCCATCCACGGGTGCTGTGCAACTATGCACTGTACACACACACAATGTTGAGATATCATTGCGCGCCATGTTTACTCATTATCTGGTCACACAGCCGTCTCACAGATGACGCTACTGTACACGTAGTACATATTGACACGAGGTCTATCTGAGGACTCGACCGCAATGTTTGGAAACACGCCGCACTGTTGCCTTTGATTGGAATATGTTATTTCAAGCAACAAAATAAACATATGTGTTACATGTTTTAGAATCCAGAATATAGTACAAATTGTCATAAAACTTGGTATTGCATTAAAGAAGTTGATACCATAAAAAAATAACAGAGACTTCGATGAAACTTTGAAAATGACAAGACATATAAAACTTCTAAAACTTCAAGGTCATTAGGAGAATAGTTTAAGAGATATTAAATAAACAAATGAACATGCATTCTTATGAGAACTGCATAATTTCGAGACATGACATGACTTTTCAAAGTGATGTGACAGAGATAATTTGATGAAAATTTAAGCATACATTCTTTATTCATTTATTAATATATCTGTAAATTTTCAGAATGATTGGGAACCGCGTTTTTTAATTAAAAAATAATGTGAAAAATTTGACATCATCACGTTTTAAAATACAACATATTTTCAATATAAAACGCTAAAGACAGTGTGCATACCTATGAAAGAGCGATGAGTATATGTATAAGAGAAAGATGGATGAATAACGCATGCGTACACGTCAGTTTACATCGGTTATGCGTGAGAGAAAGATGATTAGATTATGAATAAGATGTATGAATGAGTTTAAGTCGTTACGTTTGGTAATACTATTCAACAAAAAAATACTTTTGTAATATAACAAAGATCTGAATAGAAAATTTAGGAGGCTTTTGGTATGCCGAAACCGAATTCATTGTCCAATTGGTTTCATCACGTCAGGGTTTTGAGATATTCTAACCTAAAAGGCCCAAAAATGACTATATTGGTAATGTTAAAGAATTTATTATCAAATAGGTAATTTTTCTCTAAAGTTTTCGGTCACGATAACAAATAGTATTATCTTTCCTCTTTAAAATGAGTTTTAACTTTTTACTGTACGATTTTTTTTAGCCGAGATGTACTAGTTTGAAGATATGATATTTTTGTTAATAGAGTGTAGTATAGTAGATACAATGAACTTTACTACATATATCTTCAAAGTAGTATATTTCGGTAAAGAAAAATACATAGTAAAATATAAAAAATAATTTTAAAGAGAAAAGATAGTACTATTCGAAATCATGAAAGAAAACTTCAGAAAAAAATTACCTACTTAGTAATAAATTCCCCAACATTGCCAAAATCGTCATTTTTGCGACTTTTAGGTTCAGATATCTAAAAAACCTGACGTGATGGAATCATTTGGGCAACGAATTTGGTTTCGGCATGACAAATACCTTCTAAATCACCTATTCAAATTTCTGTGAATTTTTTTGTTGCATAGTGTTATTAATTTAATACATTTAGCTTTATTTATTTAATTCACTTATGCTGGTGAGGCACAACCACTTTTTTTTACTTTACCTAATTTATACTAAAGTAAAGAAAATTAATTATGCAATACGTGAAAATATATAATAAATAAAAATACTCTTTCTTATGAATATTAAAATACATGCTATATTGTGTGTCATAAAATATATGTTAATATTTTAGATATCAAGAATATCGAGAGAGAAAAAACGCATCAATTTAATGCATATATAACTAAATTTACATCAAAACTCGCAATATTAAATATAACTGCATGATTATGAATAAAAGATATGTTGTATTCCTTGCAATGTACAGTTTTTAAATCAGAAATGCAATAGAAATACGTACTACAATAACAAATAAATCATTTCAGTTAATACGAAATCTTACAAGTTCCATCTACACATTTCTAATAAACTCTCCCCCCCCCCCCCACATATATATACGCTCAGAGATGAGCATGCAGACAAACGAATAGAGAATCGTCGGGCAATACAAATTCGGAATCATAGATAAAGCAGCGTATGACATAAATTATCTTACAGACGGACAATAAATTCAGGAAATCATTTCTGTCGGTTGGGTTTGTTTGCCTCCGGACAAGAATTATTGGTCGCAGTAGCTATAAATTTCTCCGGACATTTAGAGACAAATAAAAACCACCTTGGCCCGGAAATGCAAAAATTTTCATCTTTACATGACGACGTAAATGTCCTTCAGTATCTCTTCTATGTTATTCTAGTGGTTAGCAATGGGTTCATATTTATGTATACATATGTTGATACAGGGGTGTTCTTTTTAGAGGTATTCATAGAATGGAGTATTTCATACTGTTAATATTAAATATTAAAATTTTGTAAAAATTATAGTATATGTTTTCATTATATACAATCATTGTCTGGTTTCGTAAAGGGTCTAGCAAAAGTTGCTAGCTAGCAAATACTCTCAAATTGTTTGATAGTATCTATGGATTTATTATGGAATTTAGAGTAGTGATACTTCAACGTATTGTAACACAGTTGGTGACTCTGACCGTACAAAATAATTTCCATAACATCATCAATGTTTTAATATCGTTTGTTTTTACATACAACACTTGCACGAAATTTGTCAAAGTCTTCATGAAACTCCAAGAGAACTGTCATATAAGTTTGATACCTCATTTGAGAGAGCTTGCTAACTTAAGCATACTAGCTAGCTCTTTTATTATACCAGTCACTACGTGAAATATGTCAGTATTTTAATAATAAACCTAATTTTATTTTTAACCTGTTTGTACGAGATCACAAACGCGTCTGGCACATATGTCAATTGTATGCCGTCAGAAAATATGTTGCTCGTCTAAATGGCGAGAAATTTTGTATTACTTAAGGTGAGTGGATCATGGAAAGCCACCTTAAGGAATAAGCAGTTATTATTTCTTTATTTACAGGATAAATGAAACAAACAAAATATTAAGTAACACTTTGTTTTATTATGCAACTTATAAAACTTTTTTTTAATACAGAGTTAATGATCATTTATTAATTCTAAGTTTTATTAAACTCTTCCAAATGGCCTTGCAAGGAACACGGCTCTTTACTAGGCCAATATAAAGTTTTAACTTAAAACTAACGTGACAATCAAAATATCTGCTGATTATCTAACTACATAAAAAGGTCTTTCATTAAAAAAATTAAAGAAAATAATAGTTTATTTACTTGAAAAGTTACGTTTTTCTGTGAGCGCGTATTATTATTTTAACTTCGACTTTCACAAGTTTCGAGTACGAACTGTATGTAAACACAGTGGTGATATTATGAAAATATACAGTCAGAATCGTCAACTGTATTTCAATACGTTGAAGTATCACTGCTCTAAATTCCATAGCAAATCCATAGATACTATTATCACAAAATTAATACTATATTACTGATTATTGATATTAACTTTTCAAATATTATTTAAAAAATATACGTTAAAATTGGACACTAAAAAAAACGTTGAAGTTCCACAAAATATGTACAACAAGTAAAGCGGTTTAAACGATTATTAATTACCCACATGTACTCATATATTTGGCGCCACTGTCGTGTATGTCTGATGTACGTTATGTGTATGAATTTTGTGGAATTGTATTCGCTGTGAATGAGTTCAACTCAGATTTGTGTATTTGTTTTATATATATTTTTTTGTTTGTTTGATGTGTGTATGTGTTTGACAATATTTATGATAAGTGTTTATATTGTTTTCCGATTGTTGACATGTTTACACATTGGTTTTGTGTTTTGTATTAAAAATACCAACCTTTCAAATAAAATAAATTCATCTGTCTCCGCTTTACATTTTATAGAATATAATATATACGAATATGGTATCAACAGAAAAATTCACTTAATTGAAAAATTCAATTATATGGATATACAGAATATTGTTCAATCAGATTTTTTATTGTTTACAATTATTGTGTATACAGTAGACTAGTTATTTACATAGGCGTCCATAGGGGGGAAATGAGGCACGTGTCATTTTTTTTTCACCAAGACTGAAAATCATTTTTATGTTAATGTATTTAAACTGTTATTTTTTTAATAAAACTTAACTGCATTCTATTTGATGTTTTTTTGATTTTAAGGCTGCACATGCTATTTGAATTGCCATAAGAATTACTATAGAGAAATTACGGTTTTATATTTGAAGTTCAGCTCTGACCAGTATTAATAAATAATTTAGGAAAAAATACAATGATAAACTAGATTGATTTTTCTATGTCATGACATACATAATTTTTCAATTTAATTTTTTTATATATTAATTAAAAAAATTTGAAAATTTTGTGTATATTTCTTGATATGATAAAACTCAATATATAACAAAAATTCTTGAAAAATATCGAGAAAAAAATATACCACGACATAGATATTTGTTTAAGCTTTCTAATTTTATAATAATTCTGCAATTTTCATTTGAAAATATTGAATGTAAGCCTAAAAACATAAGAACTAGTTCTATCCTTTGTAGCTTCATCTCTGTTTAATTTCGAGAATATCCCATTTTTCATTCGATCGTCAATTGTCACTGAATTACTTGTATCTGTCATTTCCCCTCAGGGCTAGAAAATAATAGTTTATTTACTTGAAAAGTTACGTTTTTCTGTGAGCGCGTATTATTATTTTAACTTCGACTTTCACAAGTTTCGAGTACGAACTGTATGTAAACACAGTGGTGATATTATGAAAATATACAGTCAGAATCGTCAACTGTATTTCAATACGTTGAAGTATCACTGCTCTAAATTCCATAGCAAATCCATAGATACTATTATCACAAAATTAATACTATATTACTGATTATTGATATTAACTTTTCAAATATTATTTAAAAAATATACGTTAAAATTGGACACTAAAAAAAACGTTGAAGTTCCACAAAATATGTACAACAAGTAAAGCGGTTTAAACGATTATTAATTACCCACATGTACTCATATATTTGGCGCCACTGTCGTGTATGTCTGATGTACGTTATGTGTATGAATTTTGTGGAATTGTATTCGCTGTGAATGAGTTCAACTCAGATTTGTGTATTTGTTTTATATATATTTTTTTGTTTGTTTGATGTGTGTATGTGTTTGACAATATTTATGATAAGTGTTTATATTGTTTTCCGATTGTTGACATGTTTACACATTGGTTTTGTGTTTTGTATTAAAAATACCAACCTTTCAAATAAAATAAATTCATCTGTCTCCGCTTTACATTTTATAGAATATAATATATACGAATATGGTATCAACAGAAAAATTCACTTAATTGAAAAATTCAATTATATGGATATACAGAATATTGTTCAATCAGATTTTTTATTGTTTACAATTATTGTGTATACAGTAGACTAGTTATTTACATAGGCGTCCATAGGGGGGAAATGAGGCACGTGTCATTTTTTTTTCACCAAGACTGAAAATCATTTTTATGTTAATGTATTTAAACTGTTATTTTTTTAATAAAACTTAACTGCATTCTATTTGATGTTTTTTTGATTTTAAGGCTGCACATGCTATTTGAATTGCCATAAGAATTACTATAGAGAAATTACGGTTTTATATTTGAAGTTCAGCTCTGACCAGTATTAATAAATAATTTAGGAAAAAATACAATGATAAACTAGATTGATTTTTCTATGTCATGACATACATAATTTTTCAATTTAATTTTTTTATATATTAATTAAAAAAATTTGAAAATTTTGTGTATATTTCTTGATATGATAAAACTCAATATATAACAAAAATTCTTGAAAAATATCGAGAAAAAAATATACCACGACATAGATATTTGTTTAAGCTTTCTAATTTTATAATAATTCTGCAATTTTCATTTGAAAATATTGAATGTAAGCCTAAAAACATAAGAACTAGTTCTATCCTTTGTAGCTTCATCTCTGTTTAATTTCGAGAATATCCCATTTTTCATTCGATCGTCAATTGTCACTGAATTACTTGTATCTGTCATTTCCCCTCAGGGCTAGACTTGTGCAAATAATTTTTGTTATCTACGGTGGCGACATCTCGTAGAATTTAGTTTCGGAAAAATCGGCATGAACAGCCTTAAATAAGGAAATAGTTTAGTTAATTTCTTTATCTTGGTATTTCTGATCAGGCGCGTATATAAGGGGAGGTCTAGAGGTCATGACACCCCCCAAGAATTAAAGGGATACACTATATAGATATTATAAGGAAATCTGAAAGTTATATATAGTAGATGAAAAAGAGTTTCAACCACTATCTATTAATATATTTTTAACTACAAAATCATTTGAATAAAAATTTTATATTATGGTAATTAGCTGCTTGAATAAAGACTGCAATACTATTTTTAATATAATTAATTTTGAACATCGCTAAAATAATTATTTTTTATGAGTTATAGAAGATATTGACTTTTTGTTGCCATATTGTGCATCGAATTTTTAAGTTTTTAAAATTTAGATTAAAAAATGTGTAGTCAAGAAAATGTATGTTAACTAATATCTCATAAACAGCTCTAAATAAATTTTGATTTACAGATTATTAATCAGCGAATTTTTCTAAATAAGTGAAATCCTGTTCTAGAATAGCCTGTATATTAATTCTTTTATTTTTCAAAAACCAAGCGATAAAATATGTTTAGATTTATTATACGTTTATATTATATTAAATTCAATTTTTTTCTGTATGACCCTCCGAGAAGTGAAATTGTACACGCGCCTGGTGCTGATTAAGACAAAAAATGTTAATTAAGACAATAAATAATGTATGCAAGGTTAAAAAAAATTTGTGGAAGCAAAATGACAAAAAATAATTTTTTTAAATGAATCTGTGCAAGTAATAATTATTTTATAATATCTGATAGATTTTATCATACATATCAAACAACTGTTAAACCAACATGTATCTTGGAAACTGACATGTCTAAAGCTGAATTAACAATCGTGTTTTCAGTAAAACTGATGAGAAAATTACACGGTACAGTATAACAGGTTATTATTTGTCTGTAAGACTCAAACTTATTTATTTGTGATTAACATCAAAATATGCTTTTTTAGACTTCATTGAAAAAATAATTTTACCATTTTATTTGTGTTTTGTAAACATTATTTATTCATACCTTTATACATTTTTTAACTTTATAATAGACTAGCGGAATCCCGCGGCTTCACTCGCGTAGCTTCGAAATTAATTAGAACCTTCCATACGTGATAGGGGATGACATATTACATTATTTTATATTGATTTTTATTCATTACCTATAAAAAAACGTAAATATCCCAGATCTAAGTATACCCCCGTCACTAGGGGTTGAACGCGAAATTTTAATTTTAATAGATGACTATATTGCCCGAAAAATTTCATGTTTCTAGTAAAGCAGGAATGCAGATAAACATATCTAAATCCATCCTCGTCCCCGTCCCATGCTATTAGGGTTTGAATATCGAACTTTCATTTTTAATTGAATATTAATTTGTTCGAATTTACTTTAAAATCATAAAAAATTATGAAGATGAATATATCAAAATTTTACCCCCCCCCCCTTTTCCATTGGTGTTGAATTTTCGTAACTGATATTTGTCTTGTAGAGTACCTACTTGTGTCATGTTTCATTCGGTGAATACAAAAAAATCACAAATTTTTCTATCCCCATAACACATTAGGAGTTACATTTTTGGAAATACTGAAATAATTGTTTCATTATTTATATTCTAGAGTATGTTCGATAAGTTTCAATTAAATGCGAACAAAAAAAAACTTATATAAACTTTGACACCCTGTAGGGGTTGAATTTCGAAAAATCCTTTCTTAGTGGGTGCTTACATCATAAAAAGAAGGCACCTACGAAATTTCATGTTTCTAGGTCCAGGGGTTTGGTCTGTACATTGATATATGAGTGAGTGAGTGAGTGAGTGGTTAAGGACAAACTCTTTTATAGATATAGATTTTTCGAAAAAAAAAATTTATATAATTTTAATATAAATAAATTTATATTCTGATTACCCCCCCCCCCCCCTCTAATCTGGTGTCAATTTTACTTATTTAACCGTCATTTAAATTAACCGAAATAGAACAGTAGTACATTTTGTTAAAACTTATTGTTGAATATTTTTCTCTGATCAATTTGCATAATTTTCATATTAAAGTTAAAATTAATAGTGCCTATTACACATTTACATATGTATGAATTAAAATAGCAATGTGGACTATTGCATAATTAGCAAATAAATTAATGAAAATTATATGAAAAACAATTTTAATAATTCTTAAAACCGCATGTGCATAACATAACTGTTTACAAACATGATTGATAGCTTAATTATACAACAATTAAACGTTATTACCATATATGTATAATATAATGTAACAATAATCCTAGAAAACAAATAAAATCAGACGCACTTAGGGGAAGATTGCCAATATCGTTCCACTTTTTCATAATTTTTTTTATTCTAGCGGACTTAATAAACCCTCGGAGCCTCTTATGGGTCAATTTGACCCATACACCGACTTTGATCGTGAATAGCGCTTACGTATTTTAAACTTTTCGCGATTTTTTTTAAGAATGTTGAATACTTCAAAGGTATTTGTAACACTTATAAATTCATTTACCATGAATCAAAGTATACCTTTGAATTTTGGTAAGTCAAAAGGTTTCGTAGTTGCGGAATTATAGGCGATCAAAAATAAGCAGGGTCAAATTGACCCAGAGTGTACTAGTAGGTTGAAAAATAAGTGTGTACTCCGAGGGTTAATAGATTATTGCCAAAATTTGCATTGTTCCATGTAGTTTCATTCTTTATGTACTCAAATTATTTTTTAGGAGTGTTAAATTGAGCACAAGTACATAATATTAACGTTTTTATGAAAATTTCAAACGGTACGATTTTGGAGTCAAGTTTCCTAATTCGTTCCATAATACGTACTTCATATAATAATACCTACACAGAAAATAGATAAAAAAATGCATTCATGTAATATATATATAAAGTTTTTATTTGGAATTATTAGCGTGCCCCCTTAAAATAATATTTTTTCGACCAGGTTTTTGTTTCGCTAAATTTTAATTACGTCTTTCAGGAAACAAAAAAATCACAGGAATGTTTCAATGATATTTTTTTAATTAGGTGATAAATAAATTTTATAACCTCAACTGAACAAAATAAAACTAGAATTGGTAATTATTACATACTCGTATTGTAGATAGCATAATTATAATTAAATTTACAATTACAAAAATTTGAATAATATTACTTCAAACAACACACTTTTTTTAAATGATTGTCTTTTTAATATCGTATCTTTTGCAAGTGAAAAAATTGCTATGCGCACATGGAATATGGATTAATTTCTTTAAAATAGTTGTGCTTGTGCAACAATTTAGGCGGTAGTACGTATATGGCAACTTTCCCCTATTAAAATATCAAAATTATTTTTTAACACGCTTTTATTTTTCAAAATAGTAAATAATTTTTACTCGTTAACCAATCAACTTTTTTTTTAACATTATACCACTGTATAAACCTCTTAAATAGGAATTAGATAAGGTAGAAATAAATGGGTCAATTCATTACAAAAAATATACAACTTCAAAAACCAAAACGAATGCATAGTAAAAAAATCTGAGCAGAAATACAGTCCGTAAAGATTTTAAATCATAAATACATAAGAATTTAACAAAGCTAACTTTTAAGTTTTTATACGCCATTCCCGTACAAAAGTTTGCAAATGTCGTAAAATATAAAAATGTATTGTTACGATTATAGTTGAAAATTAAACACGTAACTTTCGGGATGTTAAACAAGTATATGATAAACTCTCTTTTGTAATTTAAATGTAAAAGTCTCTAAGAGCTTAAACCGAAAAAATATTTAACATAAATATCTAATTTTTACAGCAACGTCATTCGTTTGAATATTCATACTTCTTGGCTCTCATAGCGATTAAATACTTCATTTTATTAACGTGTTAAATTTAAATATTTTTAAAATATTAAGTTGGCAACATGAGTTTTTCTAGAGATAAAAATGTTATGTTACGAGCATAACTTTTATATTTTGTTCTTTTTTTTTAAATAAAATTTATGTGTTAATTAATATTTAAAATGTATAATATAAGGTCGAAAATTAATCCTTTAGTAAAGCTCTTTTAAAAAAAATCATTATCGTCCTAGAAATTAAACCAATCAATTATGTAATTGTAACAATCCATATTAATATTATAAATTCGAAAGTCTGTTTGTCTGTTTGTTATCTTTTCACGGCTAAACCGCTGAACCGATTTTGATGAAATTTAGCAGCATTCTGGGCAAGGACAACTTTATATCTTGAAAATTGTAACCCGAAAAATTTATAAGATAAAGAAATGGGTGTAAAAGATATTCGTACGAGTTGCCTGTTTCATCGACTTTAACAGAAATCTGTTTAGCTAGCCTTATGTCCGGTATTATAAACGACCTAGCAAATTTGCTAGGTAGAAGGACTCTCAAATGAGATATCAAACTTATATGACAGTTCTCAGTAAGTTGGTTTTTACCGTTTTTTACGCAAGGTTAGTAAATACACTTTAGTAAATATACTTTACATACCTATTTTTACTTCCTATGTATGAAACTATCTATCTAAAACGGTAAAAAACAACTTACTGAGAACTGTCATATAAGTTTGATACCCATTTGAGAGTGCTTGCTAGCTTGCAAATTTGCTAGGTCGTTTATAATACCGGACATTATTCTTTTTCTTCTTCTCTATGGGTGACAGTTCCTACCTAACCTAAATTCCACACAAACCATATAGGGTGCGTTGTTGAACAGTGAACCACCCTTTTTTCTAAGTCATATAACTTGCTAGAAAATAACGCTAAGAATTTCGTTTTGGTGTCATCGTTTAGGTAATTTCATAAGGTTTTTCAGTTTGAGGTTACAGAAAGCTAGAGGAACAAACTAAGACCCATAAAGGAGGTTTTAAAAAAATGAAATTTGGCTCACTGTGTACTATGGGTAGTTTACACTGAACCACCCATATTTCAACAGTGAACCATAGTTTCATTACCAATAAAAAATGCTTATTTGTGAAAAGAAATCACACAATTTTTCATAATCAACTTTTATTATAAAAAATACAAATAAAAAAATGTTTCTTCTAACAAAAAAAAATAATTAAAGTTATCATATAAACTTTTAATTAATACTTAACAACCAGCCTTTTCGATAGTATAATAAACAGTCTTCATTTAAAGAACCGTGAACAGTGGTTTCTGCACTGAAATATCAGGATGTCTTTTTTTGAAGAAACGAAACCATTCTAAACCTGCCAGTTGAATCTCTTTCCCATGAATTTGGTATTTTAATGTCATTACGCTTTGCCATTTCATACGCCACTTTCCTACATTCTTTGACGGTCAAACCATAGAACATTAATGCACAGTCCTTGTAGTATTTTAATAATATTTGTTCATGTTCTTCAGTAAATATTTTATTAATATCATATCTAGGTACAAGTGATATATTATCACCATGTTCACGTTTGTTTTTCACGTAACGGTGCAATGTAGGGTACGGAATCTTACAGGTTTTTGCCACCGTCCTAAGAGAATTACCATTTTCTACCATTAGTAAAGCTGACATCATATCCTCTTTTTTGTGTTTTCCTATTTTCCGTTCCTTATTTTTTGGGCTTGGCATCCTAAACCAAACAAAAATATTATTAATTTTCAACCGCATAGTACACAGTGAACCGGTTCACTGTATACTATGCGGACCTGGTTCACTGTTCAATACATACACTATTCAACTTATAATTTAAAAAATATATAGTTTATACACTGAATTGTCACAACGCAACATGCTCATAAAACGAGTAAAACTACAACAATTTTGATACCATATAGCTTTTGTTATTAAAATTAATAACAAAGTATACAAAAATTGAGACACTTACTTGAGAATATTACGTTTTTTTGACGAGAAACAAATAAGCTGCTGTCACACGTGACACTCAAGCCAGGGTTGCCGGTTCACTACGGAAGAGGGAAAGGGTGCACACGAGGCAAGTATTAACAAGGTTGGTCAAAGTGGCAACGTCGCAGTTGTCCCAATATGGCGGTGGTTCACTGTATCTGGTTGGTTCACTGTTCAACAACCGACCCTACATTATATACATCTTATTTAACAGGATGAGATATATCAGGTGAAAAAAAGTTGTACAATTGATAGAGTAAAATACTTCAAGCAAAAAAGTTTATATGAACAAATAAAATTACATAGTTCGAACCTTTATAGACAACCTGCATTTGACACAAAACCTGTTGATTTGAAGATATAAATTTAAATCATCCAATTTGTTTTTTATATTTTTTAAAATTTGCATTGAAAAATATTAAAATTTATTTAACAATTAAAAGAATACAATTAAAGTAAGTACAAAACTTTATAAAAAAACGACTGTGACAAAAAAAAACAGTTTTCTTTTTTTTATAAAATTGATTTGGCATCGACTTCAATTCAGATTCTGATAAAATTTATATGAAACCACCTCAGGAGTATATTCTTTCAAAACAAAAAAAATAATCCAAATCGGTTCGTATTTGTCGAAGTTACGCCCAAACAAATATTTATATAAAAATATATATTGAGAACCTCCTCCTTTTCGAAGTCGTTTTAAAAATAAAACAAAACAATAATTTGCAGAGAATACAACACCATGTATGAATAGCGCGGCATGACAACTAGTTTAACAATATAGTATACATATCTGTGTAAAGGGATTCAAACCTACGGCCATGCCTCGGGCAACGTTGTACGTCAACGTACGTCACTGGTGATGGATTAAGCGTTTAATAATGTTGAGATTAATTCACAAGAACACCTCCGCCGGCGTGTTTGATAATTGAGTGAGAAAGATTGTTTATGTGCGTGAGTTAATTACTCAGATTTAATTAGGACGAGTGTATTCGGTAGCCATTGTCGCGCACTTGCTTCAAAAGAAACCTAAATTACTTTGTTTCCTTCTTTACTATGTGTTTGAACAAAGTGTTTATATATTTGACGAACAAATTATGTTAACTCTTTTATATTGTACCTATTAAAAAAAAAGTCCAACGAATATTCGAGAAATTTGAAATCTTAGCAAAATGTATGATTTTATAATTTTTTTACAAATCCAGTATTATAAAGAAAACGCTAGCTGATACATATTTTGAGGCTTCCACAGTGATCTGGATATGTATCTTGGCTTTTGGGTGTAAACCGCGTCAGTTAAATTAATTGATTTTATAAAATTATTTACTAATTAACAGGTATCTGGAATCAAAATAACAAATCCAGTATTATAAAGGCTTCCACGGCGATCTGGATATGTATCTTGGCTTCTAGATGAAAGCCGCGTTAATTTGGTTGTGATATCGGCTGTTAACACGACCAAATTGACACGGTTTACACCCAGAAGCCAAGATACACAAACGTTAGATGATGTTAGAGCAGTGGTAATTTATTATACTAATGTAAGGTTCCTTTCCTTCTATGGTGTACACTAATCATCACTGCTTTTGGACCTCTGATTTCTACATATCATAAAGGAGCTAGAAAATTAACTAGCTAGCAATTACTCTCAAATGAGGTATCAAACTTATATGACAGTTCTCTTGGAGTTTCATGCAGACTTTGACAAGTTTCGCGCACGCGTTGTATGTAAACACAACGGTATTAAAACAGTGGTGATATTATGAAAATTATTTTATACGGTCAGAGTCGCCAACTATGTTACAATAAGTTGAAGTATCACTGCTCTAAATTCCATAGCAAATCTATAGATACTATCACAAAATTAATACCTTATTTGAGAGTGCTTGCTAGCTAGCAAATTTTGCTACCCCCTTTATGATACCGGAAATTAAAATTGATTTCAACTGTCATATAAATTTAATACCCTGCAGATAGAGTTTGCTTTAGTTAATATATTAATGCGTAAAAGGTACTAGAAATTTTATTGTCCATTTAATGTCCGTCTGTCTGTGTATCACAATCTTCTAGAAATTTTACCAAGAAAATGTACTTTTTAAAGGGAGAAAATGGGCAACCAAAAATTGAATTGAATTTTTATGGTTGAAATGCAAAAACGAAAATTAAGAATGGAATTTCAAAAATATTTTAAAGTAAATATTTTTTTATATTTCCCCGCCACTGCTGTACAGTCCATTGTTAGATTGATCGTTACATGTTGAAAGTTTTATGTTTATAAATTATTACGTGTTCAAGATTAATTATATCCAAATGCATGTTTTAATTTACAGTTTATTTATTTACTCCGTGAAGTTTTTATAATTAATACAAATTTTCTACAAAATTATATCTGTGTCAATTAATTTACTACGATGAAAAATATTATTTCAAATAATGCAATTTTAATGATTTATGATGCACAGTTTCATTTATTTTACATTACCGAGATTATATTGAATAAATTTTCATTTGCAGTGAATTATTTCAGACGGTGCTCTGAAAAATATACTTCAGATACTCTGCTAGATTATAGCTAGAATTTCTAGCACAGATTCTTGATACTCTATTGCAGAGGTTTCCAAACTTTTCTCTACAGATCCCTTTTAAAAGAATGATTTTTTAGACCCCTTTACATTTTTTAATTCTAGGAAACAAACATACCTACTACAATTTTGTTGAAAAATTAAAAGTAGAAAGCAAAAAAAGGAAAAATTTTTGTATCATCAAATTTATCATCGGCCCCCAATAAACCCCTGGAAAACACAAAAAAAAACTGTATTGGACCAAGAAAACCTTGCTTTGTACCATATATAACGAAAACAATATTTTCTTAATATAAGAAACATACTCTTAATCCAACTACGTTATTCCTTCGTTCAAGAATACTATAATAGTTGGTTTAAGAGATTATTGCTTATCTTAAGAAAATATTGCTTTCGTTATATACAAAACAAGGTTTACTTGGTTTGAGAAATCCTTTCTACCAGTGTATTATAAACACTTTTTAAACTTCCATAGACCCCGTTGTGAATTCCTTCTCTATTGCTTTAATAAATTTCAAGACAAGCTATTTTACCTACAATATATAGGTACTCAGATACCTATGTACATATGTATATCATATATTTTTCTATCATATACCTATGTATGTTTATGTATAAGGTACAAAATATAATCTATCATCATTTTGACCTTAATAACATTTAAATTGTTCATGTTATAAGTTAATATTTAAAACATATACTTGTATTTAAAATTCTAATGCATGTTACAATGTTCTATATGTACATCAAAAGTACTAAATTTTCAAATAAAATTCTGTTCAGTGTCGTATTATTCTATGGGTAAAAAGAGCAACTGCTTGGAACTCCAAATCAACTTCTTATAAATATCAAAATTTAAATATGACACTAATATTCACCGGTAAACATATTTATCTCAAATTTTGAAAAAAATAAATAAAACTTTGAGAGACCATATCTCAAGATTAATTTGAGAATTAAAAAAAAAAATCAACTTTTCATGCAATTTTTTCTACTATAAATATACTATAATGGAAATATAAATATTTTATACTAGTATAAACATACATCAAACGAAATCGAAAATACACAAAATTTAAATCCTTTATAGTTCAAATTTCATTCATTCATAGAATAAAATGATCGGGCATGGGCATGAGTAAAAAAATACAATTCGTAAGTGATTATGAGTAAGAATTACTCTCACCCCCAACTCAATCCAAGGTTGTACATAAATTTATTTTATTTCTATAGAAGCTCAAATAAAAACAATGGTTTCAGCTGAAAACTTCAATAACTTAGTAAAAAAAAATATTTTCCTAAAAAAATCATCTCTGGGTTTTGACTTCGATATATTTTTTAACGAAGAGCTACAAAAAACATCTGAAATAGTTTTTAATAAATTAAGCCATATTTATGTTATTTATGAAAAAACATCTCTTCACCCCCTACCAAACTACTTCTGCACCCCTTAATCGACTACGCTCAACGGTTTCTTAAAGTTTAGGTATAAAACAACGTATGTACCAATTTTCGTTGATGAAGGAATTTTTGTGTTCAAAAAATCTATTTTTACTGTACTATAAATCTTCTGATAGTTTATAAAAAAAATTTTTATTAATATTTATAAAAAAATTAATTAAATAATGTAAACGAATATTTAAACTACGTCGTACGTTCACAAAACACCATCTAACATTTTGTGATACTAAAAATAATTATGGGGCAAAGGTCACGCGTAAATTTCCGCACAAGCCACTAAACATTTACGACAAAACCATTTCACAAGCGCACAACGCGTGTACTAAATGCATACAGATTTATTACACAAATAAATAACTAAACAATTGAACAAATAAAACAGTGTGTTAATGATAATTACTATTATAAAATAAAATTCCCTACAATCAACAAAATAAACACAAAACAGTTTCGTACCAGCCACATTATAATAACATATTAAAGTTTCTTTAGAGAGGTACGTTCTTGAAAATTATCTCATCGTAATTGACCGCTAATAATAATATCAGTTGTTACTTTAGTTGTAATAAGAATGTATTAACAAAAACCACACTTTATAATTTACATTTGAATGTACAAAAACACCCCCACTAAATTATAAAACTTGTTTTACTTGGTACCAACATAATAACAGTAAAGCACGGTCATTACTTATGATGGAGTTTGGAACTCGGAAATGAGACTGGGAACTTGGAAATATTCATATGACATGTCAATTTTTTATTAAATATTTTAATTTTTTAGAGTACTTCATCTTTATTAATATATTTATTAACTTTAATATATTTCTTAATATACTTTCTTAGACGCTTTACTATGTGGACAGTTGCTTTACTAACAAGGGAACCTTTTCAGGTCGAAAATTCGTATCGAGTTTAAACTTTGTATATAGTTAGAGAACGTCAAGGTAAGTAAGAAAAAAATTATCGTAGCTGCGGTGAAACGGTGTAAGGGGGTGAAACACCCCTATGAAAATGTGCAAAATAATCATATTTTTCAAATAACTCTGAAACTAATGAAGATTTTAAAAAACCTATAATGGCAACTTTTCATGATTTTTTATGCTCTTTCGAATGGCGGTAGTCAAAATTCAAAAAAATAAAACCGTTAACCACCACCTCCCACCCACCCGATTATTTATTACAGATTTTTTTTCTATTGACTAAAATTAATTGTAGTATACAATAGTAATCCAAATATATGACATATTTCACAAAAAAATTGTTTAACCCTTTCATCGTCACATTATCATATTTCGAAAAATATTAATTTAATTTTTTTATTACGTTAGCGATAAGAAAAGTATTGAATATAGTTAAAAAGTTACCAATTTAGATGGATATTTACATTTCAGGACCCCTAGAATACAGTAAAAATTTTTTTAGCGCAAGTTAGTCTATAGAAAACGGCCGGTTAAAATCGTTATTATCATAATTATGTTTGTTTCTTGTATTAGTCCGATTTACTTTATGTGAATTCAATCCAGCTTCAAATATTAATAAATTTTAAATTTTCTTCGAAACTAATAAATATATAAATAAATGTTTAGTACAACATTTTCTTGATTTTTTAAATTCTTTCGAATGAGCCATTATAACCGGTTTCTACTGTAAACGATTTGGCTAAAAATGGCGTCGCTGTCATACCTCTCACTAGATAATTTAAGGGGTTACATACAGTTAGAAGGCCAAAAAAGGTTTTTTTCAAGAATTTTTTAAGAGAAGACTTTTAAATTTATTAATGTAAAAATTTGTACACATATAATGGTAACTTTTATTTGTATTTTAACATTTTTTATTTGTAAAAATAATAATTTCGAAAGCTACTACAGCTGTTCTCCAGGAGGTCCTCTCAAAAAAGGCGCCTTGCGGTGATATCTCTTAACTGGATCATTTAAAATAAAAAACCCAAACGAATTTCGTTAAAGTAATGTATAATCTTGTACTTAATCGAAGGAATAAGCAAAATAAAATTTTTTCACAAAATGGCGGATTCTCAAAAAAAAATATCGATTTTCGACAAAAATTTGACCTTAAATTGTTTATAAAAAAATAAATATTTATCGGTGTGATAAAACCTTCGATTAATTACTAAAAAATATTCTTAAGAAACTTGTGTTAAAATTTGAGATTGATCGGTTCAGCCGTTTCCGAGGAATAGTGGTCACCGACTTTGAAAACGTAGATTTGAGAAAAACGCGCTGCCGCTCCGACCTCCTACATTCAAACGCTCTGAGACGTCTTTACAAATATGCGTGTAACTTCGAAAATAATCGCCGGATTGACTTGAAATTTTGTGTGTGTGTGTATTTAAATATCTGTACATTACGAAAATGGAATAAAAAAAATCGATTTTTTGAAAATTCTAACTGTATATAACTCCTTAACTCCGGCCTCCTACTTTCAAACGCTCTGAGACAAAATATGCGTGTAACATCGAAAATAATCGCCGGATTGACTTGAAATTTTTTTGTGTGTACTTAAATATATGTACATTACGAAAATGAAATAAAAAAAAATTATATTTGAAAATTCTAACTGTATGTAACCCCTTAAAATGCAAAATAGTAAATACAAGCAAATTTTTGTTAAACAACAGTTCCAACAACAATAGCTAGAAACGTAAACAACTGTGTATATCAGTAGTACCAACCAGAGTACACACAATCTAAGTTTTCGTTTCAATTAACGAGTGAACATATTTGCGCGAGATATTCTCAAACACCGTTATCAGGCCCATAATTTAATTTACAAAACAAGCATGTAAGTGCGTAACAAACAGACGTGAGCGCCATAAACGTCAACTCTATTTGAATTGTTAATACGGTCTGTATGAGGGAATAGGAAGGAGGGGTATGAAATGCAATTAGAGTGGCAATTAGTGGACTATAGTGGCCAATGAAAAAAACTTCAGTCCTGTTGGTTTTTATGCAATCATGTTGAATATAATGCGTGGGCATTAACTCGTTAATCCGTTAATCGTTAATTAACGAAGTTAACAAAATGGTTAACGGATTAACTTTTAGTTAACTCAAAAAAATGTTAACGCTTTTGTTAACTTCCGTTAAATTCAACTTCCGTTAACTTTAGTCCGTTACATTGGTTGTTTGATGAAAAGTACATAACAAAGTTGTCGAAATAGCTAAAAAAAGGTCTACAAACATTTTGGATGGTTAACTTTTTAACGGATTAACTTTAACTTTCGTTAAATTTTCGAATTTTCGGTTAACTTTAACTTCCGTTACATTTTTGGAATTTTAACGCTTTAACGGTTAATGAAGTTAACTTTTTTATTAACGGATTAACGATTAACGAAGTTAACTTTTCGATTAACTGTGCCCACCTTTGGCGTTTACTTTCTGTATTGCAGTTTTGTGAAATTGGCGATACATATGGATGGTTTTAGGTTATACAGGTTGGCCCTAAAGTAACAACACCTTTTTAAAATGGAATAACTTTGTCAATTTCGTAAGAATTCACTTGTATTCTTTCATTAACAGAAAACACATTTCTTGGAAATAAATTTTATTTAGTTTTGAAAATTACATCCTTTAAATTTAAAATTTGTCAATAGTGTTTTGTTTTAACGTTTAATAAACACTCTAGATCAGTGGTTCTTAAGCAAAGGGTACGCTGAACTTTTGTCGGGGTCCGTGAGACATGTTTGGCATAAATTAAAGTATTTTTACATTTGCTTATGCGTGAAATATAACTCAAAAACTTTGAATTTTAGATTTCGTTAAAGTATGTTTATTATATAGAAAATTACGCGAAAAGTTGAAATTTTCAAACCGCAGGTCTGTATCTACCAACGTTCTCAATGTTTTAATGTTTTAGTTTTTTCAAATTTTAAGAGAAAAATGGCTATAACTTTTTAACGTGTGGTCGGATTTGATTTTCGTTAACGGATTTGGAATCAGCGTGTAAAAATCTATATAATGACATATATAACAATTAAAAATTCGACAAAAAAAATTTGTCAAAAATCGGCATTTTTTTTAAAGGTATACCCCTTGGAAAAATCTCGAATTTCAGCAAAAAAATTTTTTTTATAATTTTAAAGTATTATACATGTCATTATATAGATTTTGGTACGCTGATTCCAAATCCGTCGACAAAAATCAAATACGACCACACGTTCAAAAGTTACGGCCATTTTCCTCCAAAATTTTTAACAAAAATAAAACTTTGAGAGACCATAACTCAAGAACGTTGATAGATACAGACCTGCGGTGTGAAAATTTCGACTTTTCACATCATTTTCTATACAATAAACGTACTTTTGACCAAATCGAAAATACACAAATTTTCAGTCAAATTTCATGGTTCTAATTTTAACTTTTCATAGAAATTCAACTCAAACACAAGAAAAAATAAAAAGAGTATAGTCAAATATGCATACCAATGATCTATATCAGCGGTTTTTAAACTAGGGTCCGTTGAACTTTTGCCGAGGATCCACGAAACATGTTTGGCATAAATTAAGGTAAATTTAACATTTCTATTAACCAGTATTTTTAAATTCTTTATTTTCTGTGAGTGGGGGGGGGGGATGAAAAAATAATTGTTCAAAATTAGACAACAATAGTTTAAGAACCGCTGCTCTAGATAAAATTTTAAAAATGTTTTTGAAAGGTTGAAAACAAAATAGTGTGGACTAATTTAAAATTCAGCAATTTCTTTCGAGTTGGCTTTTCAAAATGCACCAATAGCACATCGTTATATTTGTCTAAAGGCTACTACAACATTTCTATTTCATCTAATGTTAAATTTCTTAAACTTGAAGTATAAATTCACAATTTAAACACTCAAAATTTAGAAAAATCATTAAAATTGCAACAATACAAAAAAAATATTTAAATACCATAAAAAAAATCTTCAATTCATAAAAATATCAGCAACCAAATCTTTTTCGTTACCATTTCACACTTATATAAAATTTATCAAACACAAACTGCACGAAAAAAAAACTTTGAATCTTATAAAAGATTTATAAAAGTATTTTATAACGTAGTATAAAATACGAAAAAGGGTACAATCTTCAGGGACATCATGATGACACCGTTTCAATTTCAACAATGACCTAAGAACAACGTTATTAGGAAAATAGAAGAAATAGAGTACTGCTTATAAATATTTATAGAGAGCCCAAGGGACAAGGAGCTGACGTGTAGAAGACAAATGAAAACACCATATTTCAAGAGAAACTGACAACCTTTGGCTACCGAGAGAAGAATGATTTTCTAGATTATAATTTAGATCTATGTTGTTTGTAAAGTTATTTAAATTAAACGAAAAACTACAATATGTAAAGTGTAATTTATTTTTAAAGAAATAGTATAAATAAATAATGTATTAGTATGACAGAAGATAAATATGGAAGTAATGTAAGTTAAATTCCTCTGAGAAATGAACGTGATAATAAATATAAGTGCATACAACTGTATTTTCTACGTTACAAGTTATGTACAATGAATTCGATTTCGTTGATTGTTTTTACTTTCTATAAAATAGAAAGCTTTTTTTTAATAGTAAACAATTTTTACATTCAATATTAAACAAATATATTGAACTTCAAACAAATTATATCACTTTAAATAAATAGTTTCCACTAAAAATAAATACTTTGTACTAAAAAAATAATACTTTGCTCTTGACCTCAATTTGTACCTGTCAAAATTATAAATTACTTATTTTTGATGTATTTATTGTGTTTTTTATGATTTTCTATATTTTAACCGAACCTAAACACTAACCTCCCTCCTTTCGATTTGATATTTTCAATGTGATTTTTGTAATTTTCTATATTTTAAAACGATTAAATATTCGCCTTATGCATTAAAAAAAAGTAAAAATATATTAAAAATGTTCGATGTACAAAGTGCATACTATCTAATATACAGGATGACCCAACTAAAACGAAAAGGTCGCACTTTTGGTTATTTAAAATAAGATTTTGAAACGCTCAAACACGTCGATTTTGCTTTAAAGGGGGACATCTTTTGCTATAAAATTTTTGCAAGAATCTTTTCAACTTTCAGCGCTATGAGCACAACCCTTATAATTTTAAATAGCATGATAGGGCAAGTGATACCTCATTTGAGAAGTTTTTTCATTCTAAACAATTTATTTATTTTTTTAGTTCCATGAATGCATTGATTTTCTCATCAATAAAACAAACATTTACAACTAAAATTCAAAACAAAGTAGGCTTATTTTCTTATGAAAATTTTAGTTGGGCCAACCTGTATAGTGCAATTAAATATAACCCAAATAGAAACCTTCTTTGAATGCATTTTCGCACATGATATATGTGTGTGTCGGTCTGTCTGTCTGTAGACGATGTAACTCAATAATTTCATTTGCTTTTATTTGTATGAAAGAATATTATGTAACCATCTGTCATAGACACATGGACGTTCCCTTACTTAAGGGGTTAGGTGTAGTCAGAGACATGAAAAAATGACAATTTTAAATAAATTTTTTTGCCAGTAAATTATTTTATTTTATAAAAGTAAAAACATAGCATCATTAAATAAGGTTTCGACTTGACTTGACAGAAATTTTAGAAAAAAAAATTAATAATTTTAAAAGTAATGGCTGTTTGTGTTGATCAAGTTCCAACCGAAGTTTCTTGCGGTGACCATCACTTATCCTTGGAGATTCATCCAAATTCAATCGGACAGAAAAAAATAGTTTTATTAATAGATAATCTAGTGCCTGATCGAAGCTTTTTTTCTTTCTTAAATTAACAAAATGGCAGCCTCAGGAAATTTTTTTCAAGATTTTCGGGAAAAAACCAACAGTTAATTGTTTATAACAAATCGAAATTTAAAAACAAAAAAATCCTTCGATCAGGCACTAGTTTTTCATGTTTTCAAAAAGCTGTATAAATTTCATTAAAATCTACCGAGCGGTTTTCGAGCTACAGTGGTCACCAGTTCAAAAAACATAGTTTTGAGAAAAACGCATTTAAAGTTTTACACCCAATTTACGTAAAGTAATATACGTATTATTTAATTACTTACACCGAGTCAACTATTCCTGGGCCATAAAATAGTTCTTCAACCGTTGTAGCAGCTTCCAAAAATGCAAAAAAAAACAAAAATCGATTTCTTAAAAATTCTGAGTACACCTAACCCCTTAATAAAAAGGGTTTATTTTAACTTTCAGTTGCGGTCAAATTCTCTTTGCATAGTTTATTTGATAAAATTTCATCCAACCCCAATAATAATGTTACAATTTGCTCAACTACATGACTTGGTTAATTCAATATTAATAGATAGCATTCTAAGAAATCCACTTTTTCACTTTTACCTAAAAAATAAGGTAACCAACTGAAAGTATCCGGGGCTGTGATTGCAACAGACCTCCTCCTCCTCCCATCGCCTCTAAGCAACAGGACTATTCACTAGCGCGTTTCCCTCGGGACTCGTCTCGCCAATAATCATTTCAGTATCCTGCTCATGTCTTTATAGCCGCAACATAATTTCATTTACGCTGAACTGCTGAATGTGCCACTGCAGAACCACCCCCTTGTCTTGTTCTACTTCTTCTGCGCCTTCTTCTTCATCATCATCGGTGTCTCTCTTGTGATGGTACCGGCCAGCAATGCTGGGATATGTGAATCGTGAAAATATACACTACCGACCAATATATTGGCATATTAGTTTGAAAATTCAGATAAATCATTAATTTAGGGTGCAAATAAATTAAACAAATAAAAAATATTGTGAATTTTAGCTTAGTTTTCGAATAATTTGTTTTTAAACTTTTTTTTTTCAATACTTAAAATTGACATTTTCTATTTTTCACCGCTCTAAGAGCTCTACACCCTTTATTTTTTAAAACACAAAGATGGTACTCTTTGGGATTTGAAACAAAGCCCCAATAATGATTTATCTATATTTTCAAATTATTCTGATAATTTTTAAAAGAACTGTGCTACTTTGAAAAAGTGGCACGCTAATTTTAACCAGTAGTATATTTTGGTATTTCTGCACTAATTCGGTAACTAATTTTATTTTCATTTTGCTGTAATTATTATGAAAAATGAAAACTAATAATAAATTTTACTTGCACGTTATATAAAAAGTTACAATAAAAATACTGTCACTAATTTAATATAACTTTGAAATCGTATAGCACAATCTCCTGGTCGGTCACCAACCCAGAATAACTGTCAAAGTACCTACATACTTAATTTCAGAAACATGTAATTAAAAATATTAAATTCACTGTCATATTTTCAGAGATTAATAATTACCATATGCAAAAACACAGTCCCCTCTGTCGTTTTTTTTTTAATCTGTATTACATCGTATAATACTGCAATTTCTTTGAGTCCCATGATGGGCTGTATTTGTCTAATTTTTATCTTTAAACTAAAGCACTAATACATTGCATCAATCAAGCAAAAATATCATTGTGACTTAAGTACATTTTCATACCACAAGATATAATTTTATATTATAAATAAAAATATATTATTTCTAATTCGTTCACGCAAATTACCTCTCACAATGGAACCGAATGTTTGTCACTATATAAGCTCTCTGAGCTTTTATTATAATAAATAGTTCTACTGTTTATTGAACATATAAAATTCATCAGTATGATGAACAGATAGTCTGGATAGCTAAATATGAAAGCATACAATTATTATTATTTTTAACTATGTTGTCCATGTTTTTATAAAGACGCGATATGATTACCTTTTCGGAAAGCAGTATTAACGAACACCTTGGAATAAGATAAACCCGCCACGTAGTTTTGTCGAACAAGAAGACAGACTTTTTGTGAATAGAGCAATTTTGTTGTTAATTAGTATAGAATATAGAAGATACAGTTTTTATAAAGGTAAGAATAGCTCGGAGAAAAAGTAAATTAAAAACCGGGCATGCTGCTGTCTGTGTCACTTCAGTATTAATAATATTGATTTTGTAGTACCTTCTCAAGAGTTTTAATAGCTTCTCAATTAATTAATTATTTATTGTATACACAAACATTAGACTTTTATGAATTAGATTTTGTTCAATGTTTAACTCGATTCCATTTTTGATTTATTATTAGTATTTAAAGATTTAAAATGAAAATATCTATGTACATTTATAATAAAGAGCAGTAAAGTGATAATTGATAAGATTTATAACTTTTTTACTTCAATTGCATAAAATAATTTGGTTTTTTAATACATTTTTCTATTTCTTTCATAGAGAAAGAATAAAAATAATTTTTAGATAACATTTCCAAAAATATTTTAAGGAAGTTCACACTATAATTTGGTTGGTTGGTTTTGAGAGAAACGGTGCGAATAAGCGCATGTGGAAAAGCATAAAGTAAAGGCAAGGTGTGTCTCTCTTTGGAGCATACGAAATCACATATGTTTCTCTCTTTTTTTCACACATAATTTTTTATTAAAAAATGCGGTTCCAAATCATTCTGAAAATTTACAAATGTATGCTCAAGTTTTCATTTCTTTCAATTCTTTCTGTCAGATCACTTTGAAAAGTCCTGTAATGTCTCAATATTATTGTTATTTTGTTTATTTAAGGTTATACGCCTAGCACACTGTAAAAAATATTTGGTTTCGAAAAATTATCTTTTTAATTTATATTCAGAACAGATGTATCTACATTTAATGGAATATTTTACTTTGTTAATAATTGAAAGTAAAAAAGTTTAATTTAATTTGAAAATTGAAATAGACAGAACAGTATATAATAATAACATGTACTAATTTGCTGTAATGGCAGAGCTAGTTTTTTTTATTTTTTTTAATAAACTACACGTGAATATATATATATTTTTTATTTATATAATATTTAAAAGGGTTGAAGTTTCAAATAATCAGTTTTTAAAAACATTTATCTATAGCCAATTGCGTAGAATTTCAATAAAATTCTCTCATTTACTGTGCGTTAAAAATTCTATTTTTAATATCCAATTACCCAAAAACCATACGTCGAATATTAAAAAAAATAGTATAAATAACATATTAAAATTTTAGACTTAAATCTATACATTGCTTTAATGATCGAATAACCTAAATATAGCGATTCTTAGCCTGTAGAGTGCGCCCCCCTAGGGGGCACGATTAAACTGAATGGGGGGCGCAAGCATATCGAGAAAAAATATTATTAAAAAATGTATTTCATATCCTGAATGAAAAGCAATAAAATACATTATGACATAATAAAAAATAAAAAATTAGAAATTGATACTCTAAGCATTTTTTTCTATTTAGCTAAGATTTATTTTTCAGTGAAAATTATTGTATGATGGTGGAGGGGGGCGCGATGAGACTTGTGATTGAAAATTGGGTCGCAAATACTAAAAGGTTGAGAAACGCTGCCTTAATATACAGAGTGATTCAGCACTGTCGTGCCAAACTTGAACAGTAGATTGAGAAAAATATTTTAAGCAAAAAACTTCCAATAAACATGTGTCCGGAAATTTCCTTAGGGAAGTAGGTACATATAAATTTATTTTTTATAATTTCAAGTATCCATATTAAGGTTAATTCTGCATGCATTCTTTTCCATCGATATTTCTTGAAAACGGTTTACCCTATGATAAACAAGCAAAGTATGTTTTTGTGAATTTTGTGTCATATAATCTTATAAGAGTACCAACTCAGGAAAAAAATTAAGGAACAAACAATTCCTAGATCAAAATTGATGGGCCCACTGGCCCCATACAGCCCTGGCCTAAAATATAATTGGTTAATGTTAGAAATCGATAACACATATTATTACTAAACCAAATACTAAATTTCATAATTCTATCACAAAGGGTTCTCTAGATATTAAATTAAAAACATTTTTAGTAAAATCTTTGGAAGCCTGTAGTTCCCTTAGGAAAACTTTCCGGACACATGTTTATTGGAAGTTTTTTGCTTAAAATATTTTTCTCAATCTACTGATCAAGTTTGGCACGACAGTGCTGAATCATCCTGTATCTTAATCAATTCTCCGAATGACCTTAAAGTTTTGTAAGGTTCTTTTAAATATAAATATCTTGTTATTTTTAAATTTTCATCAAAATCTCTTTTATATTTTTCTATCGTATCAACCTTTCAACATAAAAAACCAGATCCCTAATCGCATCTTCTCAGGATTCTATCTATCATGGGAATACATCCAACCTACAGAGACATATAATTATATAATCGCAGGATGTACAATACACGCTTAAGCACACAATCAAATATGCAACATGTTGAACAAGCTCATGGGACTGTCGTCTGCCACCTGTACCTACAGGTGTGTTGCTGCATTCACGTCACTCATCCGGTTGACGGGCCTGTATTATTAACGAGGGTGCAGGGCATCATATCCCGGATTATGTGTGTAGGCCCGCAGGATGAATATTGTACAACGTGTGCGGTCACCGTGATGTGGATTGTATTAATTTGTCCGTTGCTTGTTGAGTAGGCTGTGTACGGGGGTTTCGGCCAAAAGCTCATGTTTGCTTGGTTTTGTGGAAATGTTTAAACAAATATTTTATACGTGTGTTTCTTTATTAATTAGTTTTGTTAATAAGTAAAGAGATTTTTATTTTTATTTAACCCTTTGTATGGTAGATATACTGAACACTTATTTGATAAAATGTGTAATGATTTTACGTACAATAATTTGTAGTCTAGTGTAGCGTTTCTAAAGTAGTGACGGTCCGCTGAATTTTTGTTGGGGGTCTGTGAAACATATTTGACATAAATTGAAGTACTTTTATATTTATATTTACCAGTGATTAATTAGTTCATATCTAAAGACCATTTTGATTTTCTGTCAGGAGAGAGGGTCTCTAAAAAATAATTGTTCAATAATAACCACATAAGTTTTAGAACCACTGGTCTAGAGGATACCAGTCTACCTTTCGTAGAATTATTTTTATTTAAAAAAAATGTTTTTGGGAAATATTTTCATGAATGCAATAATAGTTATGGAAAAAAATTCTATTTAAATCACATTAATTTTTATAGTTTATTTTTTATAATAATTTCCATTCTTCTTTCAGAATTAAAGAATCACATTACTGTATATATATACAAAAAAAATGGACTGTATTATGCACTTATGTATCATCTCACACAGAGCTCATTTGGAGATAGAAACGTTTTTGATGTGCGTAAAGAAAAATACATTTCTGATTTTCTTACATTTCTAATAATTGAAAAAAAGTAATTTGGCGTTTCGTTTTACCCCTGTCCCTAAAAAAAATATATTTTTATAGTCATTCTCTCTTTAATCAACACGCAAAGAATTTTTTACAGAAAATGTTTTTGTTCAACTATAATTTTTACATCCATGAGTTTTTTTCTGAAATGCGTCAATTTTATTAAAAAAATCTGCATTGATAACTCAAAAATAATATTTTTTTGGGTTGACAAACTGCATCACACAATCCAATTATGTATTTCAAAACGTGATTTAGTTTTAATGTAATTTTTGCCAATTAATCCGGTAAGCATCTGTTTTCTATCATTAATTAATTACTAACTGTAACCCGCAACTTCGTTCACGTGGAATTTGTATTTTTTTAATCTAACCAATTTTCTGGAAAATAAAGTAACGTATCTCCATCCCCATGATGCAAGCTATCTCCTTACCAAATTTTATCAAGATCGGTTTAGCAATTAAGCCACGAAAAGGTAACAAACATAACTTTTTTTTGTAAGAAATCCTAAGAACGAAATTAAGATCTAATCAGTTGGTCTAATATATTAAAAGAAAACAACTCTTAATTTATATAACTTTATTACACACATTAACAAATACAATTCAAATAAATGAAACATTGTTACATTGACTTTATTGTAAATTCATTTCTGTGAGTACACTTCAATGACAAATGCATAAAAATATGTTTTATTATTTGCACACGTCAACTACAACATATAACGATGCCATTAATCGTAACAATCACACAAAACGATTCAAGTTCTTCTATCTACTACACATAAGTACAAATCGATAAAACGTAATTTGCACATTTACATATATAAAACTATATTTCCGCAGTGTCCAGATCATAAATTGTTGACGATATGTCACTCTATTATCAGTTAATAACCTTAATGATGTCGCGCGACTCTTCAAGGTTCGTGACAGACATTGCGTGACTGAAACCCCCCTTAGCCTCACTACTACTACATCGGCCTTCGCTGGACATGAGAATTTATCAAAGAGCGATTTTTCATATAATACGTGCTGTCATTTCCTTAATAAAACACACTGAAAAATGTTGTTGTTTGAATAAATTTTGAAGAATGGATAAACATTGTATCGACATTGTTTTTATTGGATCTGTAAGGTTTGTGATAAATGGTGTTATCGTTTATACGTTTTAATTCTTTTAGCGTTGTATGATTAATTCACTGTTCTCTTTATATGCTGTCCATTTATCTCGTTTGTATTTATTAAATATTTTTTAAATGGTGCGTGCAGAGGTATTGTATTTCATTTCTTTATTC
Organism: Sialis lutaria; assembly: GCA_949319165.1. Lineage (NCBI taxonomy): Eukaryota > Metazoa > Arthropoda > Insecta > Megaloptera > Sialidae > Sialis > Sialis lutaria. The sequence continues at coordinate 32,308,180 of OX439234.1, forward strand.
GATTAAATATTGTGTATCCAAAAAAAAAAAACTTTTTTTTTAATAACATTTTTTATTTATCCATTTTTATACTATTACTAGCTGACCCGGCCACGTGTTGCTGTGGTTAACCTATACTTTAGCAACATGTGGTGGTTATGCTATTAAATTGTAGGTTATATGAAACGTTTGGAAGTTTGACATAGCGCCATCTATTGAATACTTACTCAATCCAGTCAACAGATATCACCATCTGTTAGAATCGTTTGGAGCTAACAGATAAAGACAAATAATTTGCAATAAAATAATATTGCGATCATAAATTGAGATGTAAGCTATCCTATCTTTCAAGTTGGATCAAACTGCACACGGTGTACAAATTTGATTAAAATCGGTTAAGTAGTTTAGGAGTCCATCGCGGAGAAAACAATGTGACACGTAATTTATATATATATTAAGATTATAAATGCGAAACTGTCTATGTTTCTTATTTTTTAAGACTAAACCGTTAAACCGATCTTGATAAAATTTGGTAGGAAGATAGACTGTTTTCTAAAGAAGGACATATGTTACTTTATATCCTAAAAATTTATTAGTTAAAAAAATACGAACTCCGCGGGTTGCAGTTTAATATTCATATAATAAGATATTGAAATAAATTGTGCGTTTATATACGTATATTATTAATTGATACTTGATTTTTTTTTCATATTAATGCCGAAAAAAACACTGAAAATAAATAATTTCCCGCTATAATGCTCATATGCATAACGTTATAGTTATGTAAGCAAACAAACCGAAACGAACCAATAGCGATTCAGTATTTTGACGTGTGACATATTTTCTGACGTCATAGATATGCCAGATACGTTTGTGATCACGTGACAAAAAGGTTAAAAATTATAGTTTTTAATTAGTTTTATTATTAAAATACTATTTCAGGATAAAAACAATTTAGAATTTGTTACAAATACGTTTAAATACTTTTGATGTATTATTTATTTATTTATATCAGTAAATTTCAACATTTTATACTCAGAAATACATCTTTATTTCAGATATATTATTTTAACAAAATTACGTCGTTTTTTTTTTGAAAACTACTATTTTTTAGAATAATTAAAATAAGCTACCTATTTAAATGTACCTACCAAAAAAAAAAAAGATTAGTTATATTAAAAAAATAATCCAAATGATTAGTTAACATATAAATTATTTCATATTCACGAGTCTATGTAATTACATTTTGCTAATAACTGCAAATGCATAAAATTTCATAATAGCGTACAAAAATATTTTTAATTACAAACGCAAAACAATTAACCCCTTAGATAGTCTAGAGAACAATGGATAAATAACGAAGGGTTAAAACAGCCGTTAGCAAATTACTTGTTCATTATGAAGTAAAAACGTTGTACAGGTTAAAATGTTCATTAGCACTATGTAATTAATATCCACTGAAAAATTATAATGGCCTGCTTCTTAATCCTTTTTATGAACAGGAGAAAGCGCCCAAAGATGGTGTAAGAAATTTGCTTGTACATGATTTACGTTTATTATAACCTGCAACTTGCTTCCTGTGTTTTTGCATCACAGTAAGAAAGCGGTAAAAATGTATACCTATATAGTGTACTATTTCAAATTAAGAAATTTTACATTAAATGAATTAGAAGTGTTGTAGTAGCCTTTGGACAAATATAGCTTGGTGCATTTTGAAATGCCAGGCCGCCTCAAAATAAACTGATCTTTTTTAAATTTGTCAATATAGTGTTTTGTTTTCAATTTTTAATGTTAAAAACAAAACGCTACTGACTAATACTATAGCTTAATCTTTTAAGAACACACTGTATGTATTTTTCTATGCACAAATGCATACTATGTGAATTATCAAAGTTATGTCATAATATTACAGAAGCGGTGCTAATAATGAATTTACATATAGATTTCGCCTACTTTTTAAAAAGTAAACACAGTTCCAACAACCAAACAAAGTTGTGCATGCCATTCCAGCGTACCCCCAGCATATCACTACTAAATTACCCCTACAGTCTCCCGACTCCCGTACGCGTTCCACTGTCTCGTACGCGGACGGAGGAAGGGTCGAGGGGCGCAGCAACAACTGGCGGCGGTAACAGGTGTCGGACGGATCGATCGCCCGCCAGCGCTCTATGTTCGAACGCGCGCCGAACAAACCCGAACGTGGGGTAGCGCATGCGTTATGCACGGCGCTGCGTCCTGTGGCCATATCGCGAGTTACACGAGGACGCGTGGGGGAGGGTGGGGGGCGAACATCACACGATTCGGCTTCGTGGTGACGTCCCGTGAACACTAGAAGGGAGTGGTACGCGTCACAAGTGCGTCGCCGTTTTTACCGTCAATGTCAGTTGTGTTTTGTTTTTTTGTTTGTATTTCGACCACGGCCCACTGGTCTGCCCTGTGCGCGTGTGTTGTGTGACTTTGGACTTTCTGACTGGTTACGAGTGGACCAAAACCGCTGTAAACCCCGTCCAATGTGGTTCATTAAATGATATTTTCGATCACAACGAAAAGATAACCGGTCAGTTTGTCGTCGCGAGTTATTGTTCCCGTTCTGAAAGGGCAGAGACAGATGCGGACACTTGTTTACCTGTTGGATTGGTGTCGGCATCAGTGACTACTTGTTGCACGACGCCATATCGACGCTGTCACATCGTGCGGCCATTTCCGTCTAGTTGATGTGTTTTTTCACAATACTCTCCGTTTTTCCGTATTCTCAAACCACGATATTGATTTACGTAAGAAATTAACTCTACGGCTTTTATTTTTTAAATTGTACGCGTATTTTTTGATATTATTTTAATTTTGTAATTTTTAAGTGTAATAATTTTATTATTCACACAATTTGTGTTGTTTTTTGATGAATTTTATTGTATGTTGTATTCTAAGCCATGTTTTGTAACTCTGTTTTTGTAGTTGTTAGAAGTGACTAAAAATATGATTGAAAAATAACAATTAACACATGTTCATCAAATATCATTTTTTCATTAAATCGATACACATAAGTAAATCGGAGTGCATTAATAGAACATAATTCTAGTGTTAAGGAAAAACAAAATCAAAACCATAGCTATTTTAATACAGTAAACAGAAAAATAAATAAGTAAAAACAGAGCAAATAAATTTATAAAAAAATACACAAATAAAAACATACATATTCGATTGAAACAACGAAAGCAATATAATATAATATTTATTATACACAATAAAGTTATTTTTTATATATATAAATATTAAGTCAAGTTTGGCCCAGTTTCTACTGTCATGCCGCGTTGCTATATGGTAAAGAAGTTATGCAGCAAATATCAACAGCCTGTAGAAGAAGAACGCGAATGTTGGAGCAGTGCAGCTGCCGCGGGTGGCTCGGAGCAAGGGTCACCTGGACCCGGAAGCCCTACGGAGGCGTGTGTCGCACCTCCGTACTACAGCCCACTAGAAAGCAGACCTAGTAAGTATACACAATATACACAAATACAGCGGTGCCTCGCATAACGAACTTAATTCGTTCCGGGAGCAAGTTCGTTATGTGAAACGCGTTTTTCCATAACAATACATGTTAAAAATTTTAATTCGTTCTGTAGCATAAAATATGGTACCTACTGTAACATAAAAAAGATTGTACACACGTTTTTTTTATTTTTAGTCAGAATCAGATTAACCGAAGCTTACAGGATCAAATCCTCTTTCTAATTATTTCTTGTTTCATTTCAACGGAAATCACCTTCCTGCTTTTTTAGAACTCATAATATAGGCACACAAAATTACATTTATTAAAACAAACAGGTGCGTGAGTTAAGCACAGAAAAAACGACTGACGCGCGTTGATGCATGTTCATGCAAGTTTGAACATCGACTGCGTGCGACCTTGGAAGTTCGGGTGACTTCGTGATACGTAGGAGCGTTCGGACGGCAAAATTAAACACGATGCAGTTCGTTGTGCGAAGCGAGGTTCATTGAGCGAGTCGCGTATGAACGAACAGAAAGTTCGTTGTGCGCAGCGTTCGTTAAGCGAGGCATCACTGTATATTATTTTAATAATAATAATAATAATAAGTACTCATTATATCTCGACCATTTTAACAAGATTGACATCCATGAATTAATTTATTGGCATTTATAATTGCCAATTATAAAACCAATAGGTAGGTAATCAATTCCGTAAAATGTTAACGTAACTATAGCAACACTGCATCAAACAGTTACAATTTTAAACGGGACCCCAACCCTCGTTATTATAATGTATCTAATAGTCGATTCAAAAATAAAAATAATTCCATAAAAAATTTAACACAGAAATAAACACACCGGCCATAAATTTCTTGTAAAGCGTAATCTTATCTCGTTAAATATGCAAAACTGCGCAACAAACGCACCCGTACAAAACAAAAAACCCCAGATATTTTCGTAGTTTTTTGTGTTGTTTACATACACAATTATCATTAAGAGAAAAAAAAATGAAAATAATATAAAACGACATACAAATTATAATGAGAATACTAAAAGAGGCGCGGGTGAATTTTTTTTTTCAACAACAGAATTTGATATCTCATTTCACTTCGTCCTGATGGCCAAATACAACCGGTAGATATGAGATTGTGAGGGGGTTAACAGGACCGGGGTAGGTGAATTTCAATTAGTGTTTTATTTATCGTAATCCATTACCTTTTCACGGCTAAACTTCTTGATGTAATTTGGCAAGGAGATAGCTTACATCTACTTTGTATCCCGAAAAATTTATTAGATAAAAATAATATCTAATACGATAGGTTATACTTTTTCTCCCCTCTCCCTTACACACGATTTTGATGATTTTGAAATGGTGCTGCCCTTAAGTCAGACCCAACCAGCTAATCAAGTTTCATTAATATCGGTTCAGTGGTTCATGAGTTATGCATGTGACAAGAATTCAGGAGACTGAAACGGAATGATTAAGTTAAATTTTGAAATTGGATAACAATTTTTGGTCCTTTTTTTAAAACGATCACAAAGCTTCTCGTATCTTCGATATTGCGAGGAAGCAAAATGTCATATAAACAAATCAAAATTATTCTTCGTTTGATACACAATATAAAATTTAATTGGCCATATTGAAGAGTAAAAGAAAACTTTGTTTTTTCCTAAAAATTGTGATTGATTATTATCGTAGAAACAAATAAAGAGGTTAAACACCTGAAATTCCAAATTACTCTTTTATAAACATCATTTAAGTTTTTTCGTTTGAATAAAACTGCAAAGAAATCCAGATTCATTAAAGACATTCAAACAGAATTTTATAACAAATCTTCATTCTTTATTTTTTATTCATCAAATAGCAATTTTCTTCTTTATAATTTAATTCAATTTACGAATAAACCCTTATTAAATCATCCCATAATATATTTATAATGATCAAATATCATAATTGGTATAATAAATAAAAGATTTTGTGAAACCTCTTAATCAAGACAAGTGAATTGGAATAACCTCGACAGATTTTAATATTCGATACGTTTTAAAGATGAAACGCTAAGAAGAGCGTGCATTATGCTTAAATAGATGTATAAGAGAAAGATATACGCGGATGCGTTTTAGTCACTTTACGTTGGTTATGCGTGTGAGAGTGATAAGTAAATGTATAAGAGTAAGTAAGTCAGTTTATGTTAGTGTCAAGGTTTTTGTGTTAAGGAGATTGACACTATAGGGTGCTGGGTAAGCACTTGTGGATAAGCATACTGTAAAGGCAAAGTGTGTCTCTCTCTGGAGCATACGAAGTCATAGATGCGATTCTCTCTTTTTTCCACACATAATTTTTTTTAAATTAAAAACGCGATTCCTAATCATTTTGAAAATGTACAGATATCTTTGTAATTAAATAAATAATTTATGCTCTAATTTTCATCAAATTCTCTCTGTCACATCACTTTGAAAAGTTCTGTCATGTCTCGATATTATGATGCAGTTCTCATAAGAATGCATGCTAATTAGTTTATTTATTTAATATATCTTAAACTATTCTCCTAATGGCTATGAAATTTCGCAAGAATTTTTGAAAATATAAATGTCTTGTTTTCAAAGTATCATCGAAATCTGTTATTTTTCTATGATGTTAACCTACTTAAAAGAATACGTTTGATTATTAATTTTTTAATCATTTATTTTATTATTTAATTCGTAGAGTTAAGGCTGGTTTACACGCAACGATAAATCGTAACAATGTATCGTAACGATCGAATCATTACGATTAATCGTAGCGTGTAAACAGGACATTGTAGCGATTTATTGGAATTGGAATTGGATTGGATGTTTGTTGCCGGCCGGCATCAATTTCTGCAAATCGTAACGACAAGTTGGAACGTGTAAACAAGTAGCAGCCATTCATTGCTACGATTTGACTCAGTTTGCATTAGCTGTTCACGGGAAAGGTTGTTAACAACTCAACATAAGTCTCTTCATACATTCTTAAATAATTCCGCCAGTAATTGGGTTCATTTCGCAATTTTTTCAATAATTTTATATGAGAAAATACCCTTTTCTTGAGCAATCACTGGCGGCTTCACTTTCTTCTAGGTCTTCGTGACCTTTTCACTTTTCTTGCTAAACAAACGATCACAACAGTACTTCCTCCATGACAAAAACTGACTGAGTATACCGCGGTCGACAATGAATATTGGATAAGAAATCGTTGCATGTAAACAGTACACACTCTTTCGATTTATTGTAACAATGTATCGTAACGATCGAATTGTTATGATTTATCGTAGAGTGTAAACCAGCCTTTAATAAATACAAAATAAGTTTCACTTCAACCGTGCGCTTACGTGGGAGACTTTTTTAAATATTTGTGTGATTAATTTGCTAATACGAACCTGTACGTATAATATCCTTTCTTTTATTTCTTTTCTTTAATCATTTCTGTTTGCGTACTTTGATGAAATATCTCTACTGAAGCGTTCTACTTGTTGACGTTGATTTTTGTCATTCCACTTTTTCTTTATGATGTTTTTTGTAGCATTTGTGTCATTTAAAAATTTATTTAGAATGATAACATTTGTCATTGCATTTGAATAATATTTAAATTTCAAATGTCTGTTGAATAAAATCATGTAATGCTAACACTTTGTTTATTCTTTATTTTGCATCAAATTATAAAAAAAAACGTTGAATATTTTTAATAATTTGTATACAAAATATGTTTCATTTGTTTATATATGATACATTTTTTTGTATATTTTATATGAAATGATATTTTGTACATTTTTATACTAAAAAAACTTTTGGTACTTCAAATTTATGATTTTTGGTTAAACTCTTAATTTAAACACGGCGTATACTTTTTTGTACCTTTTGTAATGTAAATAGAAATTTTCATAGCTGCCTTAGAAATGAGTTTTTCACATATACATATTATATTTCATACTAGATTATGTAGATAACATCATAATATGTATGTTAAATCCTAACAATTGTCAAATATAATAAATACATTTAACATGTATGTTTTCTTATTATACATATAAATACAGGTTGATTCAAAACTGGCTTGCCAAACTTTAACAGTAAATCGAGGAATATTTTTAAATTTTTATAGCAAGAAAATTTTCGTGAAAGAAGTACAGCACTCCATTTTTTTTTCCTTAAATGTGTTTTTATTGTATAATTCAAGAATAGAATTTTATAATCGGTTTTATTTTATCGATTTCTTGTAACAACCAATAATTATTTAAATCAGGGGTGTATGCGGTCAACAGGCCCGTCAATTTTGATCCAGTTTTTTTTTTTTTGGGAAGTTATATAATGATGAGAGCAAAGACAAAACATTTAAATCTTCTGTAACTGAGAAAGACAAGATTTTAAACATAAAAAAATTCACCGCCTTTCAATTTTAGCCACCTCCGAACGTTCGGCGCCTTAAGGCTACAGCCTTAATATAGTTAAAATGTAGGCCTGCCTATATGCCTATCGAGATTGACAGTTGATAGAAAAAAAACAGATAAATTTCTTTGAAAATTCTTGCAAATTTCAAGGACTTTAGGAGAATAGTTTATGGAATAAATAATAAACAAATTAACATGCATTTTTATGAGAACTGCATAATTTCGAGACATGACAAGACTTTTCAAAGTGAAGAATGTTATGAAAATTTGAAAAAAAAGATATCTCTAAATTTTCAGAATGATTAGGAACCAAGTTTTTTAATAAAAATATATAGATTTCGCATGCACCTTGCCTTCACACTATGCTTATCCACAGGCACTTACCCGCATCATTCCCCGCAAAGCCGACCCCCCACCCTATAGTGTGTACCTCTTTTATTTAATAAAAAAGTTAGTATCTTATATACTACACTTCAAAATTAGCTAAGAAAAATATACACACAATTTTAGCCGAATAAAAGTGTCAATAATACAATTTATGTTTATCTACAAGCACTTACCCGCACCATTCTTCGCAAAGCCAACCCCGCACCCTATAGTGCAACCTCTTTAATTTATTCAAAAAGTGAATATCAATATAAGTACTATACTTCAAAATTTGTCAAGAAAAATATGTACACAAATATACAGTTCTAGCCGAATAAAAGTGTCATAATACAATTTATGCTTATCTACAAGCACATACCCGCACCATTCCCCGCAAAGCCAACTCCGCACCCTATAGTGTCAACCTCTTTAATTTATTAAAAAGTGAGTATCTTAATATAAGTACTATACTTCAAAATTTGTCAAGAAAAATATATACACAAATATACAATTCTAGCCGAATAAAAGTGTCAATAATACAATTAAAATCATCCCAAGATTCCCCCACAAATAGAGAGGCATTAGATTGTTTGTGTACAACCAACACAATATCTCTTGTTGTTTTCGTGGGTGTTTTTAATTAGTAGTTCGGAGTGGCGCTCAAATGATCCGTGAAATAATTTAGCCATTCTACAAGTCGGACAGAAATTGTCCAGGATACAAAGTTTTAATTGGATACTCTGAGATCACGCACACTACTACAACATGATTTAGGCGCATGTGTGTGTCTGTGTGTATGTGTTTGTGTGTGTGCCATTACAAGAATCAAATTTTATCCGGATTTCTTTTTCAATTTGATCTCGTTCTTGATGCTGAAAACGGATGTTTTAGATTATAATCTGAGAAAAATCGTCGTCTTTGTTATACTTAATTCTTTAGTTTTAAATGTATGAGGTTATTTTATTTTTAATTAAATAAAATTTGACTCACCCTATTTTTTCTGGATTATATTATGTGTCGTTCTTCTTCAGAAGAATACGAAATGTTGCTAAAAACTTTAAATATAAACAAAATACTGCTATAACCGATATCGGTAATTGTGTATACATATAGTACTAAATATAACTTAGAAAAGTATTTCTTCAGTGCAGGAAGGAAAAGTACAGTGCCATGTAATTTTGTTTTAACTAATTTATCCATAATTCTCTTATACATTTACTCATCTCTCTCTCTCTCTCTCTCTCTCTCTCTCTCTCTCTCTCTCTTACGCATAACCGACGTAAAGTGGCTTGTACGCATGCGCTATCCATCCATCTTTCTCTTATAGGTACAACTACTCACGCATATGTTACACTCTCCTTAGCGTTTCATCTTTAAAACGTGTCAAATATTAAAATCTGTCGTGGTTAGGTTCTACAATATAATATATTAAAGCCAGGCACGTACTAAAGATTTTTAGCTATACAAACACAAATGCAAGTTTTAATAGTGTAACTAAAAATCTATAGTGCGCACTTGGTCTAATTGTAAGTATGCTAAATAAATGCAACAACAAAAAACAGACTCCAATAAGATTAAACAAATATAAAACATAGACAACCAATACTTCAAAGAAGAAACAGATTACCAATTTTAATTCCCTTGTCTCGCGACAGATGGAACTGAAAAAATCGCAAGTTTGTTTCCAGACGGTAAATTCAAGGTAAAATCACTTACTAATGACTATAAATGATTTCTTACTATCGACCTCAAGGTAGAGTTGAGATTGTTTTATTTATATTTATCAAAAAAAATATATTAATATTATAAATACTAAAGTGTCTGTTTTTTACTTTTTCGCGGCTAAACCGCTCAACCGATTTTGATGTAATTTTGCAGGGAGGTAGCTTGCATCCTGAGGAAGAACATACCATATGATAGTTCATATCTCGATAAAAATATTTAATACTTTCTCGCGTTGACATCTAGCGTGTATGTGAGACTAAAAACCTATTTTATCGACTAGATCATAACATAATTCTATATTTAGTTTAAAAGTTTAAAAAAATAAATAAAAAGTTTTAAAAAATGTATTCCATTTCATATAATTGAAGTACAGAGAGAGTGATTATTATTATTAAAACATTGTTCTAAATATCTCTTCTCTATTAGGTATCAGATACTCAATAGTAAATTGTTCTATAAAAATATAATTAACTTAATAGTAAATGCTATTTATAAAATTTTAAAATGGTATTAACGTGTTTCAAACAACACTAGTTACGTGATTTTTCAGAATGTTCAAATTGCATTTGAGAGGTATAACATTTTTACAATTTTACGTTTCATTGGTATCCAATTAAATGTTTGAAATTAAAGAACTTTTTAGATTGAGTCACGTGACTCATTACAAACATAGACAAATAACCAACCATACAACATCCATTTCTCTTATTTATTTATTTTTCAATCAAATTCACAAAAAATTAATAAAACTTTTCTGACGAGTAAGGATTACACTCGAATCGTTAGTCAAGTTTTTCTTCAAGAAAACAAGACTGGTATAAATATTTTAACATTTGAAGAAAATAAATATTCCCATCACATTCTATATTGTACAATAATATATAGGTACTCTCTATATATTTTATTACGACACGTTATTCGCAGCGTGCGCGATGACAGCGCCAACTAACGGGTGGACTTTAGTAGCAGCTTGGGTGGACTTTGGCGTACTAACAAAGAAATAATTTCAATAAAATATCGTAATATATACATTTTAGACGATTATTTATGACTATTGGCTATGTGCACGAAGTCTATTAGCGCCGCTAGCGGGTAATAGAGAAGGATTGAATGGATTGAACTCTTTTTTTATCATTGTTTAATATGTTTAATACCGTGAAATTTTTTATTGAACAAATATCATTTAATTTAGCTGTTTGCATATAATATAAATATTATAGCATAAAAGGTACGTGAAAATTATTTATTTTGGGTATCTTTGTCTCTTTAATTATGACGTATAATAGAGAAATAATTAATTCGTTTACATTGACATTATAACCTCAAATTTTGGCGCCGATAATTTTACAATATTGTTCACCACGAACACTCGTATCGACATTATTTCTAACTCCACTCCCTTGCACATAGTCTATAGTGGGATTAACCATGTTGGCTTTTCTATTTTCAGTTTAAAACGAGCCTATAAAAAAATGACCCAAAGTGTTATTTTTTGCCACGTTGTGCGCTGTGATCGATTTCGTTTCCCCCACTACCTACTTTGCACCCATCGAATATGAACTATCTCCATAATTTATTATTTTAAAGGTACAGTTATATTGCACAGTAATATTGACTCCCTGCATACATGAAAGAATACAAATAATAACTTCATAACTGAGCACTATATAGTACTGAAAGTATCATTATAAATTTCTCTTCACGCTCAATCTTATTGTACAATAATATTGTACAATAATATTGACTCCTTTTGAGAGACTATAATTAATAACCCCAGAACAAATCACGTTCAATATTATTGCACAGTTATATTGCACAATATCTACACGTCCGTGCATGTTAGTTGCTAGTTTGAAAGAATATTTACAATGTTTTTAATTTTAATTGATCAATATATCATATAAATGTATTTTAAATTCAAAAACTTCAAATAACGATAAACAAAAGTTAAGACGAACAAATCAAATTGTGTTCAATCATTCGTTATTTTACCTAGATAATTGCCTCTTCACTTTTCAATCATGTTTATCCACACTGGAATAAGAAAAAAACCATACGCTTACATGTAACGAATGCGATTTGTTTCAGAAGAAAAAAAAGAACACCGGTTTGTAATCGGGAAGTAAGTTTATATATCATTAGTTTTTCCCGAAGTACGGATTGAAATGTTAGATAGGTACGTACTTGATTCAATTTCATTTATGTTGAAATAAATTCTGATCTGTAATTGAAGAGTATCATTATATCTTTTCTTAGTTGTATGAATGGACGTACAATATATTTAAAAAATATATTTTTCAATTGTGCGATAAATTAATAAATTTTAATTTAGAACAGGAGAGCTCTACAACATTTTCTGACTGAAAAAATTAGATTAATTTGATTTAGAAGTTAATTTTGTAGCTGTCATATAAAAATGTATGCCTCTTATTTTTTTTAAATAAATTAAAGATACTAAAATTTAAAATAATTATTTTTAAATTGTTTTATGTGCGATAAATTATGAAATGTTTAATTTTAATTTGAAATAGCAGAGCTCTACAACATTTTGTGACTGAAAAAATAGATAATTTTAATTTAGAAATTAATTTTGTAGCTTCCACATACAATTTTATATCTCTTATTTTTTTTTTCAAGAATTAATTATAGATAATTATATAATTTTCTTCTGTAGGCTTTCGTGGCCATTGTCCTAATTATATAATCTACATTTTTTTCTGATCATTTTTTCTCTATTTCGTACCGTTTCAAAAATAATTCGAAAAATTTGAAAATTGAATATTTGTCGTATTTGAGTTACAGCATCTACAGACCGACATACAGACATCACGATAAAAAAAGTCAGAATTGATTCAGGGAAGATCAAAATGGATAATTCTATCAAAATCCGGATTTAGAAAAAGTCGGGTTACAATACTTACTTATACTATATGTATGTATATGATATATGGGTATAAGAAAGTAAAAGTCAACAAATCAAAAAAAGTTCAGACTACATTTATTCCTTAATTTATAGAGATTATTATGAGGTTAGAAATTTTATAATAAAAAATTAAGCCGGAATGAGATATTTGAATCAAAAACTGTAAATAATCACACTGTATAAAAATCCAATATATGTATTTTTAACCGATTTCAAAAAAGGAGGAGGTTTTCAATTCGACTGTATATATTTTTTTGCACCGATTCGGACATTTTTTTAAAGAGTATACTCCTTAAGTGATCCCATATAATTTTTATCAGAATCTGACCATAGATTTCGAAATAAAAAACGACTTAAAAAAACACTGAAAAGTATACCTAATAATTAAATTTAAAAGTTTTTGAAGTCGATTTCAAGTCAATTTTTTAATAAAGAAGAAAAAAAATGACTACAAAAACTGTTAAAAACTAGTTCATATTTCTAGGTGTTTTTCTGAAGTTAATTTTATTTATTTTCATTTTTTATTAATTAAAATAATTAAATCCATGCAAAATGTCAACGTTAAAAAACCCTTTTGATGGCAGGATTATCTGAAAACTAATAATTGCTCACTTACAAAAAAAAAGTGTAATGAAAAACACCAACATGCATTAATTAACAGGGAAAATGCTTTCAATCAGCGTCCAATCAGTATTAGTAGTTTTTATTTTGATAACAAACTATTCGCGAACGAATATTCTCACAAAAAAACAAATGTATTCGTGGAAAAACCCGTAACAAAACATCAATAAAATTGTCAATGAAAAGGATAAAATTGGATCGATTTACCGAAATAGGTACCGCACAATCATGGATCCTTCTATTGATTTGTTAAATTGACAGCAGTTTCACAAAAGAGATAGATTTATAACATATTCTATGGGAACATCATTCGCTTTATAGGGAAATATTCACTAAATTGAAGCTTACAATTTTAAAATCATCTGTTAGACGAAAACAGAGTCACCTAGTAACCATGTTATTGATATTTGATCGTCTCTTTCTAACATGTAGAACGGTTCGCTAAATTGGCTTCCATTTCTTCGATTTGTTTTCAGGGTTCGCGAGTCGGTACACGGAATAATAAAGTAGGTAATGTCAGCATTGTATCTCCACACATAAATATTTACTTTGTTGTTGCTAGTTGTAATATATTTTTGTACGTTTTGCTTCGGGTTTTTCTTTGCTGATTTTGTACTGTTTTTTTGTGGTGGAATTTTAGTGGTATGTTCAATAAATTTAACATCTTGTTTTTTATGTATATAGCAATAATTTTTAGTGACAATTAAAATATAAGCTAATTAAAAAATATTGGGAATTTTTTATTATCTAATTATAATAAATGCGTTTTATAGAACCAAATAACTAATTAGTTAGAACATAAATTTTTGGTGGAACATGAAATTTAGCTTAACTTTTTTTGCTACTATATTTAAAGGTTAAGGGATGAAAGTTGCTTTTTTTTAATTTAACTTGATTATATAAGCTATCTATAGGTGTTTTATTTGTTGATCTGTAATTATTAATTCCGGAGATATAAGTTTTCAAAGTGAGACATTTTTCGTTGCGCTCCCAACGTTATCCAATAGTAAATAAAATTCTTTCTTATTATTTTTAACATTTTATTTAAGTTTTATATTTGCAAAATTTCTCCTCTAATCTCGATAATTAGTGTCCGACCAAAGGTTAGATTTTGGCCGAAGCCAAAGCCGAACTTTTTTGTAAATTCTTTTTACCATTTTTATTATTTTATTCGATTGTTTTCAAATAACCTTTTTTGGTGCCAAAAATAGATTTGTTTGCTCTTAAGTTCTACAAATTTTTATTTGCCTCTTTTAAACGGAGAAAAATGATACATAGTTCAACCTTCAACCAATTTTTTGCCGAAGTCGATTATTTCTTCGAAAGTGCAATTTTGGCCAAAACCAACTATTCGATCAGACACTAAAATAATAGAACTTCAATTTATAAAACACCTTAACTCCATCTACGCACAAAAAAACTGTATTGGACCAAGAAAATCTTGTTTTGTATAGATATAACAAAAACAATATTTTCTTAATATAAGAAAGTACTCTTAATCCAACTACATTATTTCTTCGTCCAAGAATAATATAGTTGGTTTAAGAATATATTTCTTATCTTAAGAAAATATTGTTTTCGTTATATACAAAACAAGGTTTACTTGGCTCGAGTAAACCTTTCTACCTGTGTATCTGTTTGTTACCTTTTTACGACTAAACCGCTAAACCGATCTTGATGAAATTTGGCAGAGAGAAAACTTGCATCCTGATAAAAAACAGGCTACTTTGTATCCCGAAAAAAAAAACACAAATTTCACATTAGATTTTTTTTATCAAACAATCAAAATTCAACAAACGATTACAAAAATTATATTCCTGTTTATATTTTTTTCTAGCAAACATAAAAAAAATGAATGTGATTGTATTGCACATAATATTCCCCTTGTCCGTGTATATATATGTGTGTGTGTGTGTGTGTGTGTGTGTGTGTGTGGGTGGGTGTGTGTATGTGTTTGCGAGTGTGTGAGTATAGGACAAGAAATCTCAGTAATACGCCATGATGCAGGAATGCGAAAGTTTTTACAAACCGACAGCAGATCCGCCCTTCCCCTCCCCCCCTCTCCCGGGCGCCCAGCATCCCTCAGCAAACCTCTGCCGCCGTTTTTATCTTCTGATCGATTCACTCATTAAAACTTTTTTCTCCGCTGTTTTTATCTTTAATGGTATTTATCATTATGTGTTTTTGTTTTCATTCCGAACTTATTCCGGCCATCAAGATAAAATATGAAATTTTAATGCTAAAATTAATTGTCGTGGGGCATTGTAAAATGTAATTTTAGGTAAATTACAGTCCGTATTTTCTCAATTACATGATATATTATTCATATCAGAATTACGCGCTGTTTTAATTTTTAAACAATTTTATGTAAATAACAGTAGCCATGTTGTTTTGTGTGGTTATTAATCCTTATTAATAATAAAGTTGATATACAATGCGGTTTCCAGGAATAGTACCTAATTATCCAATAAACGAAATTGAAGTTAAAAAATTGATTTAAAAATACATGCTTTGTTTTCGTTTATTTATACTTTATGTTTTATCGAAATAATTCATTAAAATGTCTGACTATTTTATTATTCTCCTAGCACATTAGACTTTAGACCCATTGTTATCTGGGGATATAAATTTAATCTGCAATAAACCTATTAAACATTGTTTTTAATTTACTTATCGCTAATTATTATACGAAGATAGTTTTTTTTCCGTTAAAATTTACACAAAATATCCATAAATTATACAACAAAATCTTCCTTGTTCCATTAGCGAAAACCGAAATAAAATCTGTTCAGTAGTTACTGAGAATATTATGCACAGACAGACAGACGCGGCGAGAGACTTTGTATTATGCCACGTAGGCAGCGGTGAACGCAGGGGGGAGGAGTTAGAACTCCCCCCGAAATTTCCAAGAAAAAAAAACTTTATTCAATAGTCGTTTGAAAATACCCCCCCCCCCCCCCCCCCCGGAAAAATCCTGCATTCTCCCCTGTATGTAGGTTATCAACATAAAAAAAAATATATATATTAGGTAATTAAAAAATAAACATCAACTTATATGAATCATCGGTTCGTATCTGCTGCGGGTGCGTACTGTACCTACATTCGTAGTGCATTTTTATTAAAAAAAATCTACTCTATTATTACAAAAACAAAAATGCTACCTTAAAGTAAAACAAAAAATATTGGGTGTCAAAATGTAGATTTAAATCAGTAGAATTTGATCCATTTTTTATTTTGTTGGCACCCGTGTATGTCTTGGTCGATTTTTTTTAATAATCTCAACTCAAAAATTACTTTAACCTCTGGTTGCACAAAACAAAATAATTCACGATTAGTTAATTAGTTGTTTTAAAAGCATTGGGTGCGTTTAACGAACGTCAGCGGCTGAGATGCTGACCAAATCGGTTTCGCTAAACGGGCCGCTGCGTACACGCTTACTTTAAACTGTTGAGTAAACAAGTCAGCGCAAAAAAATAACGCTGAGTCGATCAGCTTTTAGCTGACAGATGTACTGCCGGTTAATATTTAAACTTAAATCACAATAATATTCAGTTTTAAATCATCCAAAAATAAAATGAATGAACAGTCAGTACCAAGAAAGAGTTTTACATTTTGCCTATGTATTGGAAGATTGATATTTATTAAAATATATATGTATTTAAAAAATGTGTTTCTTGACAAAAATTGTAAACAATCAAAAATAAATAATGTATGTATTTGATGCTATTTCGTAATATTATCTGTAATAAATTTAATGAGTGCTATAAACATATGTAGGTATACAAATATACTGTATTTTAACTACTGACGCTGTCTTGTCATACCAATATTAATTTTTTTTAACTAAAAAATAGCATCAACATGTAACCAAAATTTCTTTATCTAGCCTAAATACTAACTTATTATCCAACTTCTTTTACATTCTATAGTAGCACTATATTCTTTAATTAATTCTAGTAATGTACCCTGTCCTCTTTTACTGAAATTAATTCATTTTTTATTACATTTAATATAATAATTTGAGGTTAATTTTCAGTTTGACATAACAAAAAGCCGCCATTTAAACTGACTGTAAGCGCACGGTTTAGAGAATTTGGAGCAGTTGACTGTCAGCATACTCAGCATAGTTCACTGCTGACTTTCAACCGCTGAACTCGCTAAACGCAGCCAATATTACGTCAATTCTAAAAAACAAACACGGTTATGATACATATTATAATGTAAAAAAACTATCGCAGTTAGTGAATTGTTTATTTATAAATTGAGAAGAAGTTTAGAATAAACATGGTTTGAAAACAACTGATTAACTAATCGTGAATTATTTTGCTTTGTGCAAACCGAGGCAAGAATTAAAAAACTACCAATTTCTCTTTAATACAGCCCTGTATCTATGCGTGGATACAGACACACGTACAGGTGGTTAAGTTAAAACGGGGTAGATATAATCAGGGGCTCGAGGGAGGTGATCAAGCGTGGGCGGCAACATCCACGTGCAACATACACACAGTTAATTGTATTACAATCAATACACGGCCACGTGTGCACGCTCGTGCCGGACGCAGACCTATAATTAACTTCATATGTTGTGTGTAAGTATACAAAATGCATGCAATTAAAGAAAATAGAATAATAAATAGAAATAAGACAAGTGCAAGTTTAACTTGTACAATTAGTGTTCCGTACCATCAGATTTCCTACTTATATTTTTGAAAATTTTGAAAAATGTATAATGAGTTGTTCCTTATATCGTAAGAGATATTTTTTGTTGAAAAACTTTTTCTCTAAAATCAATAGTTCGGCAGTTATAAGGAAATAAACAATTTAATTTTGGCTCAATTTACACCTCTCAATGTTCATGATTTTTTCAGATTTTTCTGACCGTAACTTTTGGTAATAAGGGTGAGGGGCAGAAATTTTTAAACTTTTTTTCCCGAAAAATTGTTTAAAATATACACAATGTATAACTTTTTTCCATTTCCCAATTTACCCCTTGAAACTACCCCAAAAATCTAAATTTAACTTTTTATACTTCACGTCTATAATTCGGGAACCGCACTCAAATAAAATCGCCTATGATAGACGGACGGACGGACGGATGGACACCGAAAATTTGCGACGTCATAAAAGTAAGATAACCTTAAAATTTCCATTTTCTTGAACTGGGCGTTGATGAGTCAGTCAATCAGTGTTATTAAAATTGATATCGAAAACAATTATGTTGCACTCTCTTAACTTTTAAATATAATCCTTCGTTAAGCCCTCTATCTATTAGTGAAAACCGAAGCAAAATCCGTTCAGTAGTTACTGAGAAAATCGTGCACAGACAGACAGACGCGCCGAGGGACTTTGCAATACCGATAAAACAGTTTACTGATTTAGTTCAAATCGCTATTTTACGCATGTTATTAATAATATTTATTAATATATAAATAGTGGAACGCCATCCAAGGGGAATATATAATGACCCCCCCCCCCCGCCGTACAATCATTATGCCCAACTGATCACAGAGTACAAAATATAATAAATATAAAGTATATGGATATAAAATTAGTAACCAGTAATCTATTATATTATATTTCGCAATTGATTCTCCGCAATTCATTCAACAAAATAAAATAATCAATACAGCAAAACTTAAAAAAAACTTCGGTCGCACGCAACAGTTCCCCCTTCGCCCCAATACATAGAAGCAAAGGGGAGGGGGTCTTATTTAAAACTAAAATAAATACATGTAGAGCGTACATCGAGCGTAAAGGAATCAGTCGTTGCCAAAATTGTTTATTCACCCTGAAAAATATGCTGTTGATTTTAATTCCATTTTCGTGCAATTTGCACAGGGAATATAATATAAGGTATGTACTGTACCATACCTATCTGGTATCTACTTGAAAGGTTTATGCACACTTCAGTGGTGTTTATATGGACGGTTTTTAAATAAAACCAACCAAAATGGTGTATTCGGTTGGAGGAAATTAGGAAAAAGAATTTTAAAATAAATAAAATATTTTTTTATTTAAAAATATCAGGGTTGCATTGGTTTAAATCACTAACACACTGATTTTTACTTTCTTATGCGTCTATGTGTATAGTTATAGTGTAAGTACTAGATATATTTCCCTGAATCCAAAACAAAAAATAAAACAAAAATTGGTATCAATTTTGAGTCCCTACTGACCGTGATACACGTGATATTTTTTTTTACTAAATCTTATTAATGAATTTTGTAGATTAGATTTTTTCTTCAATCTCCTTTTTTTGACTGAGTTATGAAGAAAAGTATGTCAGTTTTCTAAATCTAAATCCTAGTTAAAAGCACGTTCAAAACTAAAAGAGTAATTTTTCTCTGGTTCCCTATTTTCGAGTTCGTTCGACTTTTTCTCATTCGAGATTAATAATATAATAATAATTAATAATTAATAATATAATAATAACTAAAACTAAAAGTCACTAACAAGGGAACCTTTTCAGGTCAAAAATTCGTATCGAGTTTAAACTTTGTATATAGTTAAATGAGGTCAAGATAAATAAGAAAAAAATTATCTTAGCTGCGGTTAAACGGTTTAAGGGGGTGAAACGCCCCTATGAAAATGTGCAAAATAATCATATTTTTCAAATAACTCTAAAACTAATGAAAATTTAGAAAAATCTACAATACAAAATTTTCAAGATTTTTTATGCTCTTTTGAATGGCGATAGTCAAAATTCGAAAAAAATAAACCGTTAACCCCCACATTCCATAGATTTAATTTTTTACCGCAGCTGTGATAATTTTTTTGTTACTTACCTTGACCTCCTCTAACTATATACAAAGTTTAAACTCGATATGAATTTTCGACATGAAAAGGTTCCCTTGTAAGTTATTTACTAGAATCTCGATTGTGTAAATTATACCGTATTCTCGAATCTCGATGCGACTTTTTTTCTATAGAAATGAATAAAAAATCTTGACTGTTCCTGGGCATACGAAAAAAATTAAAATCTCGAACAAAAAACTCGAATCAACATATTCTCGAGTGAGCTCGAAAATAGGGGTCCTGATCGCAAATAACTCGACCAAAAAATCGTCGTACAATGATTAAAAAAATAGCAAATTAAAGATAAAATTTTGATCTTCAATTAGTTTTAATCAAACAAATATTTAAGGCTTTCAAAATTTATATATATATTTTTTTAGGTTAACGAGCTTTTTAATTATCTATTTTATTTTGAGCGCCCAAAAATAGGAAGAAAAAAAATACCGCTATCCGCAAATAACATAATAGTAAAAAACATTTTTAAATTAAAGAAAAAAATTATATAAATAAAGAGAGCAATATAATACATTAAATAAAACCAACAAATACTTTAATCATAACTTTCCAATACAAAAAAGGTGAATAAAATACATTGTATCAACAACAAAACACGAGCAATATTAAATTCCCTTCAAACTTTTGCGATTCGCCAAACCCAGCCAATATATTTTTATATGGAAAACGTATTTAAGCAATCTGTAAAAAATGTTATATCAATAATTCCCATTACGAAGCAATAAGAAGTTAAAAAGATTTATTCTTCTAGATATTTTCAATTTCAGCGGAAAATACCTTGAAAACTTGTAGCGACCGTTATTTGACTTACGTGAGATATCGTTTGATTTTATGTCAGAAACATACACACAGCAACCTGTTCGAATTCACGTTATATTTCAAGGTTTTATGGCAAACATTAGGAAGCGTGTGTACCATTTTGAATATATTATTATTATTCACAGGGGTGTACTAGAAATCCTCGCGCATATGTGTTAGTAATATCGTCCAATTTTATTTTTATTATATTCTCAGACCCTTTCACAAACCAAAGCTAAAGCAACTATAAGGTACTGTCACCAGTCATGGTTTTTTGGGATTGTAGTAAAAATAACTCTTTATTAAATCAATTTAATTATTAAAATCTGAAAATATACTTTTTTTTTAATTGTAGATTGTAGCCTTTTATTTTGTTTATGTTTTTTTCTCCAGTAACGGGTACCCAGTGATGGACACTTGCTAATGATTACAAAATGATAAGCGCTACAATAAAAAAGTTATTAAATAACGTACCATAAAATTTAAAACAATGTAAAGCATTTACATAAAAATTTAACTTTTCTTGATAGTGTGTCGAACCGCGATAATTATTTGTCCACTTCTTTTAACACTAGAAAGACAGGAGCAGTCATTTGACGGTAATTTCAATTTCAATATTAAATAATTCAAAAACTATTTGACTTACCGTAATGAGACTTTGTGACTTTTATTAATACTAGTAGTTAAATGAAACTATGTATCAAAATAATTCACATCTATTTTCTTTATTGTTTGAAATGTTGATATACCGACAAAGACGGCGGCGGTCTTTTGACGGCTATGATCTGATAAATATGTTTTTAATTGTTGTATGAGAGGGTATAACAATAAATACGCATATGAATTGTCAGTCAAATAAGCCTGTAATTGTGTATCGATATTATTGTGAGTAATTTGTGAAAAAATCCCAGGAAATTCGAAGAAGGTGAGAATGTCTTATTCAGAAATGTAAAAATAAAACTAATAAAGTATTCGATACTTATACTTGTAAAAAACCGCCTTGCGGCTCTTGTAACATGTAAAAATTGTGTATAAATATTAAAATTAAACGTACATTACATCTACTTTTATTTCTTTACTTGACATTTATTAATTACTCATAAAAAAAGATATTTAGTAAATTTGTAGTCATTTGACCGGTCGCCGTCTTTATAGGTAGGTAGATTTTCCCGTTTTTCTAGTGTTAAACAAAATGATCAATTAACATCAAAATCACGCTGTAAGACAGTTAAATGATAACCTAAACGTTAAAAAAAACATTTACCTTATCTTCTAGTTACTAGATTATTTATTAATATATTTTTTTTACAAAAACTACTCGTATAACCCCCACCAAATAAAAATCAATTTTATATCGTATGTATATATGAATTCCTTATAATGATTATAAACAAATTAAAATCAAAGTTAATATCATTTTAACAACATACAACTTTGAACACAAAAATGATTGACAAGTTTATAATGTCATTCGGAAATAGAAAAGCAATCGATCTAAGCGGTATCGAATCAGTTTCATTTTCATGCATACAATAACTGTTGAATCTAGGTCATAGAGCTTATCTATTTTGGTTATAACCAAGGTGTGCGAAAACTTCAATTAACTACCTATATATATTCCGAACAAAATCGAAAATGAATCCATTATTATGATTGATGAATTGGTCAGTTTATCGCCTCATTGCGTATATTGTGTTAAACCAGTGGCACCCAAACAAATACACTCGAAAATTATATTCTAAGACAGCTTTTACAAAATCATAGAAATATTATAGAGTAAATAGTAGAGATAGCTCTAACGCGAATTTTCGACGTGCCGCTTTGCTTCCAGTATTCTCTAACCTAAACATGTTTCAGTTGTTTCCATGGTTACCACCAATTCAGTGTTTTAGTATAGAGAGTCGGTCCACGCTATCAGCCATTCAGAGCTTGTTAGACAAGGAAGTACAGTACCCGAGTATTAGCTATCTCTACTGACACAGTCATAACATTGAGTTTTCTCTCCAACTTTTATAATACGTATTGCCTCATTGCGCAAACAAATACAGAAAAAAAAATCTTAGAGTCTTAGATCATTGTTACATTATTTGTAACCAGTATATTAAATAAATAAAATATATTACCATAAATGAAAAATAATATCACAAAAATTGTTATCCTCAAAATTTATTTAAATTCTTTAAACCCTATTACTTTAAAATGAACCTTCAAGAGATTTAAGAAACGTTATGAAAACTTTCACTTTACATAAATATTTAATGATTTTAAAAACTTCAGTCAATTTATTGCATCCTGAGAAAAACAGGATAACGCAAAAATAAGTTAAGTGCATTTGATGTACATAAAAAAAATATAATTTATTTCTAAGGATGTTTTAAATGAAACTGTTTCCTTAAGATGCAACGTTTTACAGAAAATAGAACGACAAACTCTTAGAAAAAATATAATTAAATCTCTTATTTGATATTTTTCTTATTGCCTCTTATAACTGCCATCCATCAAGTTATACAAATATAATTAAGTTTACTTAATGTGCACTAAATAGATTGAATTCTATTACATTTAAAGTTGTTAATATAAAAGATAAGAGACCTAACCATTACTCTAACTTATTAAGCGCAACCCATGAAATGGTAGCGCATATATGCTCGATTTTCCGCCCATCTTCCACCGCGAGATCTCGGCCCCCTGATCTAGTTTATCCCATTTTAGGAATTTTTCCGGTAATGACCCCCCCCCTCAATTTTTTGCATATATGGCTTCATGTACCTCGTTGGACTCGGAATTGATTCACGAATCGCTTGGCAAGGATATTTTTTGGGTTGTGTCAAGGGGGTTGCGCGTTTTTATGCTCATTTATTATAATTAATAAATCTCTCTGTCTATCTGTCTGTCCGTTTGTGCGCTTATAACTCGAAAACCACGTATCCGATTTACGTGTTTTTTTTATAAATCCATAGAAATATTCTCTGACCAGGTTATAGGATATATTTTGTTACGTTAGGTTTTATAAGGAATAAGCAGTGACGATAATAGTAAATCAAATCGGGGAAAATCGTAAATATCTCGGCTCCTATGCGAGACGAGGGTTTTTTTCCACCTAAAACCCTCACCCGTGGTATTTTGTTACGTAAGGTAACATAAGGAATAAGCTGAAGACAATAGTAAATCAAGTCAGAAAAAATCGTAAATATCTCGACTCCTATGCGAGATTGTAGTTCTTTTTCCTCCTATAACCTCCAACCTCATGGTATTTTTTCCGCCGGATCTAGTGAAATAACCTCCATACGTGACAGGGGATGAAATATTAACTCCCATGCAAAGCCGAGTTAGGTCCGCTAGTGTTTCTAGTCAAATTTTTATATTTCTTGAAACAAGAATCAAAGAAAAAACCGAGACAATATTCGTGGTTGTATGGGACTCACCCTATAGCCAAAACTCTAAATAAAATAAAAATAAAAAACCGAGACAAGACGAAAGTTACTTAAATATTATTTCGTCTCGTTTGTATCTTCTTTCACAAGGCTTATTATTAACATTTTGACGTTTCAGAACTTGTTGATGTATTCTGATTCAATTTACTTAACTTAATATCGTTTTCGATTAGCACTGCAGCTGCAATTCGTCATAAGAAAATGGATACCAAAATCATTTAAATATCACGCGAGCTAAAATATATGTGTTTTAGATAATATTTCGATAACCAATATAACAGAGGTCGATAAAATGTAAACTTTTTATTACTCCGTTGATTACAATCCTTTCAGTGATAACATATTTTATTATTAAAAATAACTAAATTGATAATCTTTGTTCATTTTTAATCTATACTTATACTACTCATTATACTTATTAGCGCGATGTAACATGCAATATTTAAATTTAAATAGAAAATAACATTTTAAATTCTAGATTTGTATAAATTTATTTTTAATCACTATACAACAAATCTTTTTCTAAAGAAATATTGTCCTATCTTAATATATATAAATTACGTGTCACATGTTCCTCCGCTATGGACTCCTAAACTACCGATTTTAATCAAATTTGTACACCGTGTGCAGTTTGATCCAACTTGAAACATAGGATGCCTCCTATGGGAAATGGGGGGGGGCTTTGCCCCCCCCCCTTTTTTTAAAGAGAGTTCCCATTTTTTACGGTGGTGGTGGTGGGGGGCTGTAAAGCTTCCTATGGGAAAAGGGAGGGGGTGCCCCCCTTTTTCGCCCCCCCTTTTTAAAATAGAGTTTTCACTTTTTTACGGTGATGGTGGTGGGGGACTGTAAAGCCTCCTTTGGGAAAGGGGGGGGGGGCGAACCCCCCCTTTTTAAATAGTTTGTAAATAGTTTACAACAATGTAATATGACAAAAACGTTAGCCACAGCAACGCGTGGCCGAGTCAGCTAGTAAGTATATAGAATAACATATTTGTAAATAAAATTTATTTTGTTAATACTTTACTAATCACAAAATGGTTACCAGGCGCATATACAAGGGGGGGATTAAGAGCACATGACCCCCCTCCTAAGAATTAAAGAGATAGACTAAATATTATGAAGGAAATTTGGATGAACACTTTTGAGTTTAAATCACTACTTATTAATAAATTTTCAACTACAAAATCATTTGAATACATTTTATATTTTATGATAATTAGCTGCTTAATACGTTGAAATGAAGATTGACATACTATTTTAGTGTAACTAATTTTGAACATCGTTAAAATAATTATTTTATATGAGTTATAGGAAATTTATTTGACTTCATTTCTAATTGCCATATTGTACATCTCTCTCTACTAGCTTTTATTGCAACATTCGAATTTTTAAATTTCTAAAATTAAAATTAAAGAATTTACAGTCAAGAAAATGTTTGTTAACTAATATCTTGCAAACAACCGCTCTAAATAAATATTGATTAACATATTATTAATCAGCAATTTTCTTTGAATAATTGTAAGTTATATTTTGAAGTTTACTATATTTTTATTTCAAATATATTTGCTGTTATTAGAAAGTTTTTTTATAAAAGTTAAAGGAACCCGAAGAATCCTTATGGGAAAGGGGTTTCGGTCAAACTCTTTGAAACTTTGGATTCTGATAGCCCTTGATGAGTAGATTAAAAGTGTCAATAGGCACTAAGTCCTAAAAACTCAAACTTTTAAGATATAGCCCTCTAATGTTGGGGATCATGCTCGCCTTTAATTTACAATAAAAAAATTTGTAGGACCTTAATTTTCGCACAACTATTTGTATGTGTTCCTAAAGACTTATATAATCGATTGTCACCATAAAAAAGTTAAATCTTATTATTACGTTTTTTTATTATAAACCAATTTTTTATTATAAAACAATTGGATTTGTTTATAATTAAAAAAAACGTAACAATAAGATTTAAGTGTTGTCATTTCTCAATGAATTGAAAAGTTGACTTTTTTATGGTGGCAATCAATTATAGATGTTTTTGGAAACACATACAAAAAATTGAGCGAAATTTAAGGTTCTACAAAAAAAATATTTTAAATTAAAGAAAATCATGATCCCCAACTTCAGAGGGCTATATTTTAAAAGTTTGAGTTTTTAGGACTTAGTGCCCATTGACACTTTTGATCTACTCATCAAGGACTATTATAATTCAAAGTTTCAAAGAGTTTGACCGAAACTCCTTTCCCATAAGGATTCTGTGGGGTCCTTTATAATTTTGTTTACCCCTCAGAGTATACGCACCTGATGATTACTAGCATAAAAACAACTACAATAACAATATGAAATGGTTTTTATAATGGTAATAAGATTTTAAGTAAAACAAATAAAATATAAAAAACTATTAAGAGAAAGGGGGGGCCTTGGCAAAGAACACTTAATCAAGATCAACGGCCCACTTTACATGCATACATTTTAGTAATCCCTGTTTCAAATAGTTAACTCGCATGTCTGATTATTTTCTTCTAGCATGTGTTTGGAGCTTTAGGAAAAGTTCGATAAAAATCATATTTAGTTTTATATTAAAATACCTTTAAAGTTTTATAGCTCTGCAAATCTAATTAATGTAAATATATTCAAGGAATTATATATTAATTAATGAAAAAAAAACTATACCTTATTTGAATAATGCTCGTTTGGATAACTTGAAAAATGCGAAAATATAAATAAAAATTATTTTTTATTGTAGTCTACGAATTTTTATGGCTGACAGTTAATAAAATTATTTTAAATTATTTAAAGGTTTTTGTGAAATAAGGAAAATGATATACATTATTTTATTCTGTTTTATGTATTATACATAATATGTAGTACACATGAAGGGGGGGATCGCCACTGTCGGTATTTTTTTGTTTATTTATATATTTTTAATATAGTGAGTTACGATTTTCCTTCTTTTATATTATCTTTATTGATATTTGATGCATGAAATATTACTAAAAAAATTGAATTGTTGATTTCGTTGAATGTATGTTTATCTTATAGAAAACGACGAGAAAAGTTGAAATTTTCAAACCGCAGGTCTGTATCTCAAGTAGTTCTCGAGATATCGCCTCTTAAAGTTTTAGGTTTTACAAAAATTTTGAGAAAAACGGCTGTAACTTTTGAACGTAACGTCGGATTTGAATTTTGTCGACAGATTTGAAATCAGCGTGTTAAAATCTATATAATGACATGCACAATACTTCAAAACTCGTCAAAAAAAATTTTCGCGAAAAATTGAAAAAATTCAAAGGGGTATACCTTAAAAAAATGTCGATTTTCGGCAAAAAATTTTTTGTCTGATTTTAAAATAATGTACATGTCATTATATAGATTTCGGCACACTGATTTCAAATTTGTCAACAAAAATCAAATCTGATTTTACGTTCAATAGTTACAGCCATTTTTCTCCAAAATTTTGAAAAAAACTAAAACTTTAAAAGGCCATATCTCAAGAACGGTTTGAGATACAGACCTGCGGTTTAAAAATTACAACTTTTCACGTCATTTTCTATATAAAAAACATATTTTTAACAAAATCTAAAATACAAAAAAATTTTGTGAAATTTCATGTTTTCACATTTTCATGGAAATATCAACTTATTATACAGGGTGATTCAGCACTGCCGTGCCAAACATGAACAGTAGATTCAGAAAAATATTTTAAGCAAAAAACTTCCAATAAACATGTGTCCGGAAATTTTTCCTTAGGGAACTACAGGCTTCCAAAGATTTTACTAAAAATGAGTTTTAATTTAATATCTAGAGAACCCTTTGTGATAGAATTATGAAATTTAGTATATGCTTTAATAATAATAAATGTTATCGATTTCTAATATTAATCAATTATATTTTAGACCAGGGCCCATCGATTTTTATCTAGTATTTGTTTGTTCGTTAATTTTTTTCTTGAGTTGGTACATCAATAAGATTATATGACACAAAATACACAAAAATATACTTTGCTTGTTTATCATAGGATAAACCGTTTTCGAGAAATATCGATGGAAAAGAAAGCATGCAGAATTTAACTTAATACGGATGCTTGAAATTAAAAAAAAATTATTTATATTCTTGTTCTATGATTAAAGGTAAGAAAAAAATTCATATAAAAAAACGTACTAATATGAATCCTCCGAGATCTATAGCTAGTTGTATTACTGTTACACGTTATTAATAATTTGACTAAAAAACGAAACTAAAAATGGATTTTTGTTGATAAGGGTGCATTTTTTGAGGTATACTTATGTTAACTTTTCGTCTTTTTTTTTATTATGGAGCAAGAATATAAATAATTTTTTTTTAATTTCAAGCATCCGTATTAAGTTAAATTCTGCATGCTTTCTTTTCCATCGATATTTCTCGAAAACGGTTTATCCTATGATAAACAAGCAAAGTATATTTTTGTGTATTTTGTGTCATATAATCTTATTGATGTACCAACTCAAGAAAAAAATTAACGAACAAACAAATACTAGATAAAAATCGATGGGCCCACTGGCCCCATACAGCCCTGGTCTAAAATATAATTGATTAATATTAGAAATCGATAACATTTATTATTACTAAAGCATATACTAAATTTCATAATTCTATCAGAAAGGGTTCTCTAGATATTAAATTAAAACTCATTTTTAGTAAAATCTTTGGAAGCCTGTAGTTCCCTAAGGAAAAATTTCTGGACACATGTTTATTGAAAGTTTTTTGCTTAAAATATTTTTCTCAATCTACTGTTCAAGTTTGGCACGACAGTGCTGAATCACCCTGTATATACACAAAAATAAGAAGAAAAATCATAACATAGCATATAAATAATAATTTTTCATGTAATTTAAAAAAAATGTATAATAAAATAAATGCTGAACCGATCTCGATTAAATTTGGTAGGAAGATACCTTGCACCCTAAGAAAAGACATAAGTTAATTGGTATCCCGAAAAATGGATTAGATGTGTACTTTCGTACGTGCGATAGATTATGTTACTTTGGTGACATCTAGCGTGCAAATCTAAATCTAAAACGACGAAGTCGCGGATAACAGCAAGGTTTTAATACAATTACAAAGAAGTTCCTACAAAGAAATCACATTACATTTTTATATTTGTAGATAGGTACTGACGTAATGTGAATGTAGGTACATATGCGGTACTGTATGAAGGGACAGACATGTTTAGATGAAAACAAAACGACATATGTGTATGTGTGTGTGTGTATGTGTGCGCGGAAAGAGCGACAAGCCATGAATGTTTATTGCAGCCAACGCTTGAAAACAAATAAAACAGACGGCGGGCAGTTAATTTTTCATCGAGGCAATAAAAAGCGGCGTCCTGTACATGAATGCGAATCCTTTATTGTCCATTTTCAATAAAGCATTAATCAGGAGCCTCGTCGGCGTAAAGGTTTTTCACATAAAATAAAATAAAAAAAAGTGCTCCCAACATTGTAAATGGCACCCCACTTTGATAATAACCCACACACATGCCAGATATACGCACAATCTGCGATTACGTATATAACGTTAATACGGAAACGATTTAACTAGGCCTCGTGCTAGATGACTACATGTAAGACCGGGTACTAGTAGTTTGTTCAATCGCATGGATCACGCGACTGTCGAAGACGCTTATTTATGGCGGATTTCACTATCTGGAAACGGGTTAATAAATGTACTTGGGTATGAGGGGGCGATTGTGGATCTTTACCCTTATCCCCTCCCCTTTCTCCGCTTCTGCCCTAATGTCAAATAATGAATGCGTTGTGTTTTATTGTCTGTGTAAATTGAACAGATTATAATTAATTTCATTGTCTCCTCATTACTGGTGAAAAAATACAAGATGTCGATTTATTTATTTTTATACAGTTGGCTATCGATCTGTTAGTTAACAATATTAACCGAAATATATTCGTTTATTTTTTAATAACTAAACAGTTTTAGGATATTTTCAAAGTCTGGTTTAGAATTAAATTGTTCATTCCATGTCCGGTATAATATAGGAGCTAGCAAACACTCTCAAATGAGGTATCAAACATATATGATAGTTTTCTTGAAGTTTCATGAAGACTTTGACAAGTTTCGCACACGCGTTATATGTAAACACTAACGTGGTGATATTATGATAATTACCACGTACGGTCAGAGTCGCAAACGGTGTAACAATACTTTGAAGTATCACTGCTTTAAATTCTATAACAAATCCATAGATACTATCAAAAAATTAATACCTCATCTGAGAGTGCTTGCTAGCTATAAAATTTTTCCAGCCCCTTTACGATACTGGACATCTAATTTCCTAAAAAAAAAACTCATAAAAAACAACACTTATATTTTCATTTCATATAAATATTTCATTTCGACCTAAGGCAGTTTGGCAACATCGTGAATATGTATTAATGAAGTGAGTAGGTACAATATACACACGATGATATGATAAAAGAACATTAAATAACAACCAAAGCCTCCTTTCGTCTATCTATTTAAAATAAATAGCATGAGAAAAATCTTTTAATAAAAATCAAAATAAATACAACTGATGTTCGATTAATTTCTTTAAGTTAATTGGTCGTTCTAATTTTTAGTTAAAAGAAAAAATGTTTTATGCAACAGAAAACAGATATTAAATGCAGAACTATCCATAATCTTCCATTAATCTTTCTTAATCAGCGTTTGTGCAATCCGGCGAAAAACTTTTTTCAGTTAAAATTCATAGAGTGTAACTATTATATACTTTTTTCTATTTTTAATACTTCAGAGTTTAATCAGTCATGTATTTTTCAAGAAAACAAACAAATTTTCTCAATATTGCATTATTTATCTCATATTAAACCTTTTTTGTCTTTGTGGAATTTTAAATAACAAATAACATTATTATTTTGTTTAAAAAAAGTAAATATCTTTAATCTATAGTTCTATCCTAATAATTAAAGAAAATCTGGAAAACTACTGAACTTATTTTGATGAAACCTGCACCTATCATCACGCCATCACTAAAAACAGCTGAGCATTGAATATTCATATTATTCCCATAAGTAGTAAAAATTAATATTTACGTTTGAGAACTATTAAGTCAGTGGTTTCCAAACTTTATGTAATTGCGCCTCCCTTAAAAACGCGTAATCTTGCCCCGCCCCCTTTCCTTTATTTAAAAAAATAATAGACACATTTTTAAAAGTTATAAAATATTTTAATAAAAAAAATAAATAAAATATATATTCTTCGTTTCGATTCAACAAAACTAAGGGTTCACTCTGAATTTTTTGTTCGAAGTACTGCATACTATTTCTATCAGTTTTTCGTTTTTAATAATTGTCAGTCTAAAACGTAACAGTAACGTACCTTTCAGGAACAAATAATATATTTAAAAAAAAATTACGTTTATTTGTAAGAAAATATACTTTTTAATTTATATGTGTATTTTAATGTTATGTTATGAAAATTACACTTCTGTTAAACTTTTCGCGCCTCCCCTTGCACTAGTCTGCGCCTCCCAAGAAGGCGCGCCTCCCAGTTTGGAAATTGCTGTATTAAGTGATGAAAAATTGACTATCTCTAAAATTAACCCTTTAATAACTCCCAAAAAAAAATCTTAACCGTTGGAAACCTACTAAAAACCTCAAAACAATTACCTGTTGCCTTCGTCACCAATCCCCAACACTTCAGCCAATCCGTACGCTCCTGGTGTGTAATTTACGGTGCGGTTTTATCACCACAAGACGCCATCACTCCCTCCCCCCTTCCTACCCCTTCCCTAGAACCCGCCAGTTACTGCGCGGAGCATCCTGTCGCTATCTTCACGCACGTATGTTTACGTATAGCTATCAAGTTCGCGTTATCGGACAATGAGAAGGGTTGCGATACTTTTAACATTTTCCACCCACGCGCGGATCTGCGGTATTGTACAGTGGCCCGAAATTCAAATGTTCTGGCTTAAAATATCAAATTTTGAAAAATATTTACCGGAAAATTGTTATTTTTTAGTTTGAATGCTAATCCAACTTTTTAACAACTAAATACGGTTTTAAAATTAAAATATCAATAGTAATTGGTATGTGTTGACGCAATCAGTGGTGAAAATTGAAAATAACACGATCAATTCAATTGTTGTCAAAACCATGATTCAAACCGAAATTATAGAATTATTTATTCCATGCCTACTATGTTTTCATATAAATAACATTTATTTGTTGTAACATCATGGAAACAAAACACGACTTATAAAGATTTTTTTAGTCTTTTGATGTTAAATCTTTGGTTTTCATAAAATATTATTAGCCAGGAACATGCACAGAAAAATGATCTAACTATTAGTGAAAACCGCATTGAAATCGATTCAGTAATTCCCGAGTCTATAAGCCACACAAAAACGGAAATGCATTTTTATATATTAGTAAAAAAACACTAACAAGCAAAGCCTACTTGGGATGTTAAATTGTTAATTAATAACTTTCTAAACAATTGAAAGTATCAAACAGTAATAGGTATCAAGGTTAGTAAATGATTAGGTATGCTTACTTGCCTGTGACGTTACCACGAAGATCATTTCAACCTTATAGATTTCAAATGGTCGCCAACGCTGTCAAACTGTCATAATATAAATTTGATCGTGATTGATTTATTATTGTGTTTGTGCTATTCATTTATTGCTATAGTGAAGCTTCACACATGATATTAATTATATTAATTATAATTATGTGTGATTTGTGTTTAACCCTCGGAGTACACACCTATTTTTTCAACCTACTAGTACACACTGGGTCAATTTGACCCTGCTTACTTTTTGATCGCCTATAATTCCGCAACTACGAAACCTTTTGACTTCCCAAAATTCAAAGGTATACTTTGACTCATGGTAAATGAATTTATAAGTGTTACAAATACCTTTGAAGTATTCAACATACTTTAAAAAAATCGCGAAAAATGTAAAATACCTGAGCGCTATTCACGATCAAAGTCGGTGTATGGGTCAAATTGACCCACAAGAGGCTCCGAGGGTTAATATTATGACAGTTGAAATCATAAATAAATAAATGAAATCAAGAAGGTTGAAATAAACTTCGTGGTGACGTCACAAGTAAGCAAACCTATATCATTTACTAACCTTGAGTAGGTATCCAGATAAAATATTAAAACAAATGCCAAAATGTCACTTTTTGACCATAAACATATACTCTGAAGGATCACAGTGCGCTGTTGCTTTTTGCCGCTGCTGGCGATACGAATCTCACAGTAGAATCAGTTAATTTAGTCGTGGAAAGTAGGCCACTGATATATGGTTGATGATAATGGTTCGTGGTTAGACTTGTATGTGTGTGTGTGTGTGTGTGTGTTAGATTTTATTTTATCAGTTTAGAATGTGAATTAAGTAATGCATAAATTTACACGTGTCGAGTGTTATCTACAAAGAAAATATCGTTGCCTGAAACAGATGTGGACTTTTAGGGGTTACTTGTTTGAAACGTAATTATCAAAATTGTGTGGCTGTTGTGTAATGAGTCTCATTGTTGATGACCTCAAGTCTCATATATGAGAGATAAGGTTATGTTAAATTAAATTAACCCATACACTGGTAGAAAGGATTTCTCAAACCAAGTACATCTTTTACGTTTTGTATATAACGAAAACAATATTTTCTTAAGATAAGCAATAATCTCTTAAATCAATTATAGTATTCTTGAACGAAGGAATAACGTAGTTGGATTAAGAGTATGTTTCTTATATTGTTTTCGTTACATACAAAACAAGGTTTTCTTGGTCCAATACAGTTTTTTTCTGTGTATCTGCTTATTCAAATTTATTTCTTTTATTTTAAAATACTCTATTTTTAACAGCCATCCTGTTTTATAAGTTATTGAAATAACACTGCCAATGACATAGAAGAAAAAGTAATATGACCAAAATGGTCATTTTTGGTACTTTTATGTTAGAATATCAAAAAAATGAGCTTTTAGTATTCTGATTAATGCATACAAAAAAATTTTCAGGACATCAAATTTACGAAAAAAATAACAATTACAATTAGTTGACTTCTGTTAAAACAGCTAAAATGAATGTTAAATAAATCATATAAAATAAAATATCAAATATTGGGACTAATAATATAAGAAAATTATTATACAATATTTCAAATTTGAAACTTTTTTAGAACTTTAGTAGAATATGTGATCAACAATTTATTATAATTTCTAAAACTGAATTAGCACCAAATTACTAATTCTTAGTGAATATTCAATAATGTAATTAGTGAAAAGTCACTTCTTTATGAAAGAATCTAAGGTTTTTATTTTATTTATTTTTGATGGTAAAAACTGGAGCAATCTTAAAAAAACTCGTTCATTATTTATAAGCATAAAAAATAGAAAATCATCATGTATGACAATAATCTCTTAAAGCTCCATGTCTCTGGCACCCCCTTTTTTGAAATTCGAATTTTATTATATGTAGTTCGTTTGTGCTTCGTTTGTGCACGTTTGTGCAGGAAATCCCGTTGTTTGTGCTTTAACCCTTTAGGTGGTATTCACAAAAATCAAAGGGGTGCTGTAGACATGGGAGCCCCCCCTTTAAATAAAAAACACAAGACGTATAATTTTTTCGAAAACTAATATTGAGAATGTATGTTTATAACGCATTAACAGTTTTTTACGAATAGCTCCTAAAGGGTTAAAGCATAAACGAATATAATTTCAGCACAAACGTGCACAAATGAAGCAGAAACGAACTGTACATTCAAAAACTTAAATTTCAAAAAAGGAGGTGGCAGAGACATGTTTTCGGTATTTTTAAATATAAATAACATGTAATGGGTTAAAACACAAACGATGAAAATTCCTGCACAAACGTGCACAAACGAAGCACAAACGAACTGCATATAGTAAAATTCGAATTTCAAAAAAGGGGGGGCTCCCATGTCTACAGCACCTCCTTTGATTTTTGTGAATACCACCTAAAGGGTTAAAGCACAAACAACGGGATTTCCTGCACAAACGTGCACAAACGAAGCACAAACGAACTACATATAATAAAATTCGAATTTCAAAAAAAAGGGGGTGCCAGAGACATGGAGCCATCTCTTAATCATGTATAACCTAACTTCAATGTCAATTATAATTATAACTAGGCTAATTTATGAAAGAATCAAAGTTAATCAAAAAAACTTTATTGTAAACACACTCAAAATTAATTGTGAATAGATTTTTACTTAATTTATTGTTAGTAACTCACTCGTTGACAAATTGAAGCAGGGCCGGCATCAGTCTAGGCTTCGGTATGTCGTACTAGACACTCGAAAAATTTGCATGTGTCGAATTACCCAGATTGGAAAAGCATTTAAATTTTTTTTCTGTTTACGTGGACTTATTTATGACTGCAAAACATTAATCCTTATCGAAATATGTATATAATTTCGTCGTCACATGTAGGTACTTAATGTAGATAAAAACCCTTTACATCATCCAATTTGGTCTTAAATAATTGAGTCAGATATTATGAATATAAAGCTAATTTGAATTTTTATTTGTAAAACTATTGATAATTTTTAATGTTTCAAAAACCATATTTAAAAAAAAACTCTCCAACTTCCCCCTCCCCTCACGTTTTTACTAGACACTAGCAATTTATCTGTTCTGCTGGCCCTGAATTGAAGTATACATAAATGTCATTTCGATTTGAAATCCCTATTTCTTTCAGTGAAATTTAAAGTGATTTATTTAATTAGTGAAATAACTACTAATTCAGTTTAAGAGCGAGTTTTAAAAGATGAGGTTAAAAGTTTATTCAGAAACCATTCCTTCTGTTTGCAGCGGTACAATTTTTTACTATCTCGACTTTTTTCCGGCACCATTAATGGCATATTCAACAAAATACAAATGAATCAAACATATAAAGATATCGTTGTTATCTTCAATATTCTTTAGAATTATTTTTCAGTATAATTTTATTTTCTACATAAACTTCTATTAAACTCATATTCATACACAATCACAATAAGACCTTATTCAAACGATTCACTCAAGCGTTATTTAAATCCATAGAATACTAATCAACGACGTATTTTGTATTCATTTGAACTTATATACATTCTCGAGTGTGCATCTTGGAGATGGCATTTCTTCAGCAACACCTCATTCAGATGTGCATAGAAATCACTTAATACGTATCTCGGTACGAATGAAATATGTATTTTTGCATACAAGTGAACCAGCCATCGACCCAGTTGCAGTTACTTTGTGAGAATCGATACCAAATAACGTTGGCGGAATTGTAAGTGGGCTGTGATAATAAAGATTGATGTGTTATGAAAACATTTAACTATTTTTTAGGTTAGGATAATTATATTTGTAAAACTTTTCATCAAATTCTTTGAAAATAGCAATTACCTATAAATAGAAGACTTCGTTTATATATATTTGTGTGTCATATAACGCATGAAATAAGCTGCAAATGTGTTCTGACATCCAATTGTTTTATTTTGACACCTGAAAGAGCGTGGTTTACATGTGACACGAGCTGTCAAAGTTATTGAATTTTATGAATTGAAATTTTTGAAAAACTAATGTCCGATATCATTTACTAGTTTGCAAGCACTTTCAAATTATGTATCAAACTTATATGACAGTTCTCTTGTACTTTCATGAAGACTTTGCCTAGTTTCACGCACGCGTTGTATGTAAATACTCGGTATTAAAACAGTGGAAATATTATGGAAATTATTTTGTACGGTCAGAGTCGCCAACTGTGTTACAATACGTTTAAGTATCACTGCTCTAAATTCCATAACAAATCCATATAGATACTATCACAAAATTTCGAACCCCCGCAAAAAAAGTGTCACAACTCAAAAAATATCATATTTGAGATAAATATGTAGAATGATTCCAAATTACTATATATTTCTACTAAAAATTGTCATTAATGTACTTCGTGTACCTACCGTCAAAACTAGCAGATTCTAAAAAAAAATGTCACATTTTTTATTTATTTTTTTAAATACTTAATCACTAAGCGTTTTAATAGTTACTATTTTTCAAACATCACAGGAATACTGAAATATTGAAATTAAATACTGTGTGTCAGTCCTTTTCCTATACTACCTTTACAATTTTGATTTACCTAAATTGTTATAATTTCATTTATTCCCATTTCCTCAAAACTACTTAACTATTTAAGTTGTGACACTTTTTTGGTGGGGTTTCTTATCAGCTATCTTAAATTAACAATATTGAAAGAAGAAGTTAAGTCACCCAAAATTTCGTCAAAATAATTCAAAAAATAAAATAATAAATAATTATTATCAATATTAGTATCTCTGTATCGAAAATTCATAGCACCACTGCCGGTTGACTGTTACCGATAGGTAATTTAATGGAAATACGTGTAGAAGGGGTTGGTTTTATCAGTCCGCGGGGAGCAATGTTTCCACTCACAGACACGCCGTGACACCGCCCGATCCCAGTTGTTGTATACACGAAATCCAGGACACACATCTGCTATAGCTACTATACTTCTATCTATAACGAAACTGTTGAATGTTGTAGAATATAGCCCTCTAGCTCGAATGCATTAGCAATATTTTATATACAACTGTATTTATAACTTCAATTTAATTTCTTGAAATTTGGAATTTACATCAATTATATCAAATACAAAAACAAAACTATTTTAATATTATTTAAAAAATATTTTTTCGAGTAAATCTAAATTTGACATAAGATATTTAATTTTTTAACAATTAATATCCGGCATTACAGTCTAACTAATATGATAGTTCTCTTTGAGTTTTTGACATATACGAGTAGTTTCATGCATAGTAAATAAAAATTTATCAAAACTCACACGTGGGTGTTGCCACGCAACCCACTTGATGGACACAACTGAAAAAATAACTTTTCTAATCGATTCGTGAATAAATCCCGACTCCAACAAGGTACATGAAGCCATATATGCAAAATTTTGAGAGGGGGGGGGTCACTACCAAAAAAAATCTTGAAATGGGTTAAACTAGAACCACAGACCTACCATTTAGCGAAAACCCGAGGTCTCCAGGTGATCAGGGGGGGCGAGATCTTGCGGTGGAAGAAAGACGGACAGACGAACGGAAAATCGAGCATATAAGCGCTACCACTTCGT
Organism: Sialis lutaria; assembly: GCA_949319165.1. Classification (NCBI taxonomy): domain Eukaryota; kingdom Metazoa; phylum Arthropoda; class Insecta; order Megaloptera; family Sialidae; genus Sialis; species Sialis lutaria. The sequence goes on from OX439234.1 coordinate 32,346,870, forward strand.
GGGTTGCGCTAAAAACAAAGTATGTAAAAGTATATGTACTAACCTTAAGTAAATCGGTAAAAACCAACTTGCTAATCTTGCTATGCATTCAAATATCTATCAACAACTCATAGAGAACTGTCATATAAGTTTCATGTCCCATTTGTAAGTGTTTACAAGACCGTCAGGAAGTTAGCGCGGACTTGTGAAAAACAACAAATATTTTTAGCTCAAAAAATTAAACAAAAGTTATTAACTAAACAAAAAAAATATGTGTTATATGGTATTTTTGACAAATTGCTCTCTACTTAGTTTTTAAAAATTGCTCCAACTCAAAAAAAAATTAAACAAAAGTTATTAACTAAACAAAAAAAATATGTGTTATATGGTATTTTTGACAAATTGCTCTCTACTTAGTTTTTAAAAATTGCTCCAACTCAAAAAAAAAATTAAACAAAAGTTATTAACTATTGGGATCCGTCAAATGAGTGTACACCATCTGGTGGCAAAATTTGTAACTAGACTGGGGGTACAATTTCTATGGTAACAGAATTTAATAATGAAAAAAATAAATAATCTCAAGCATTAACTGACAGATGAACCTACGGTTTATAATAAAACTTACGATTAAATCAATATTATATTTTAAATCATCCAAAAATAAAATGAATGAAAGAACAGTAAGTATCAAGAAAGAATTTTACAATTTTTCCTATATATAATTGATTTATTATAATATAAATATGTATTTAAAAGATTTGTTTGTTGAAAAATTGTAAACAATCAGAAATAAATAACGTATGCGTATTGTATTTGATGTTATTGCGTGATATTATCTGTAATTATAAGTAATGAGTGAATTTAAAATATGTGTATACATTATAATACTTATATTTTAACTATTGACACTATCTTGTAATTTTTTTTAAATTAAACCCTTAGCTGCGCCATGTTTTTTTTAGGCTCCTCTCATCTGACGTATCCCAATACAAAAAAAAATCCTAAAATGACATTTTTCAAAAACTAATCGTTTTTCGTAATATTTATTATGGTCAAACAATTGCTCCCAAATTGCTCCAAAATGCTCTCTACTTGACCATAAGAAATATTACGAAAAACGATTAGTTTTTGAAAAATGTCATTTTAGGATTTTTTGTTTTTTTTTAATAGTTAAAAACTTTTGTTTAAATTTTTTTAGAGTTGGAGCTATTTCAGATACATGAGGAGCAATTAAGGAGCAATTTTTTGAGCTAAAAATATTTGTTGTTTTTCACAAGTCCGCGCTAACTTCCTGACGGTGTTTACAAGCTAACAAATTTTATTAGCTAAGCTGTATTACCGGACATAAGTTTAATTTTCTATCAGTTTTTATTTTTTTCTTTGTACTAACATTTGTTTCTCACTATTAAGGTATACATAGGTTAAATTGAAACATTGAAGACTTTCAAAGTTTTGGTTGAGGTTCAGAACTTGCAATCTAATAAAATTTCGAAATACAAGTAACTCAAAACATATTATTTAATTAATCCTATATTTTCGTTAAAAAATCGTTATGTAGGTATAAAGTATACAAAGAAGAAATACCAACATTGAATAATAAATACCAAAACTCCGCACATGTATTCTTTGATTCCCATCGAAGCAGCGGCTCCAACGATCGGATCAATTCCCAAGAACCCTTTCGTTATCAAAAGTCGTTGGCTTTATCAACGTCGTAGCAATACATATACACACACGCATGTGTATATGTATATAGAAAATATAGTCTCTAGGTAGGCTCGCTGAAGGTTATTAGATAATACGCAAAAAGAGAAGTGTAACTTGTGGCAAACCCTCAGACTGTAATGTATACTTATACGCTCGCATTTATACTTTAACCTTTGTACGGATTCAAAAGCATTGTAAATGCAATTGTAATGGGAGAAGGGTGATGTAGGCTGGTGTAGGTATTATGTATAAAAAGAAATAGACTACACGTGAGTGATTCTTACTCACGAATTTATTTATTTATTTATTATTTACAGCAGAATCCGGATATAACGACTACGTTTATAACGGTTAACCATTTTTAACGACGACAATCGTCGCTTATCTAACAACACCGCTTAAATCATTTTTACCAACTTTACAGGAGAGCGAAAAAACCGTGTATGTTTTATATAGGCTACTGGCTTGCGCGCTGTCACTATTTTTTTAATTCTGGTCTCTTATTGTCCGAAACGTCTAGAATGTGATTGGTAGATCGACGCGCAATGAGTAGCTCTATCCAATGATATTAAAATGTAAAAACCGTTATTTTTCGAGTTGAGCGGCATTGTTAGATAAGCGACGAAATGCAAACTCAAATTAGGTTTCATATAGACGTACTATGAAAACATATCTGTATAGTACGACTCCGGTTTAAGCGATGAACTGCTTACAGTGAACTATTTTAATAATAAATTGAATAAATTGTCCGGTTAGAACGATGCGCAGTATAATGCTTCCAATATCTACGCACAAGCAATACCTCTCGCCACCCCGCGTTTTTATTTTTATTTTATATTTTTAATCCAACTAATAGAACATAAAGTCCAAAAAAATGCTTTGCAAGGGTTGCCCAATGTAAATATTTCTGTTAGGAGTATTTCCTGTGATGCTAGAACAATTTAATAAAAAGTAAAATCATTTTTGGTCCTTTATAGTTTCAATTTAGGTGATATTAAAAAAAATTATGTCATATTTATGATCTGTAAACTAAAAGTGACGAAGATGTTTCTTCCTTCCCTCTTTCTATATCACGTATTCTATGAATTATGATTTTTTACTACATGTATAATAGGACTCAAAATAAATTTTATCTACATAAAAAAAATTTACTCAAAAAAATATTCACAGTTAAAATTAGATAAAAATTCTACCCAGAAATTAAAAAAAAAAAACGTCGAATCTTAAAAAATACAAAAATCTACAAATAACAAAAACTTAATTTTAATTAAAATATTTAAGTAAGACAATTGATTTTCTTGCATTGAAGCAGCAGTCTGAAGTAGGTAATCCTGGTTTTGTCATAGACATTGTACTATTTGATCGATAAACGTTATTATCAAGCCAAAGCAAATGGCATTTGCAAATTTATCGTAGAATTCAATTTACTTGTGAGTTTTGATTCTATTTATCATCACTTCAAAGACCTGAATTATCCTGAATAATTGATTTAGCTTCAGGTAGCAACGTGATTTACCAGATTGGAAATTTCAGATCTGATTGACTGAATGATTACATGATTGCCAATATATTTAAAAAGTCGTCAGAACGGAGTTCACTTTGCTTAATGTATTTGTAAAATTTCGTCGAAGGTTATTTTTAAATTATATTAAATCCTTAAATTGAAATGCGGTGGCCATTTTATATCGAATAAATATTATGTAAGTCCTTAAATAAAATATCAAAAACTAGAAAAGAATTTTTAACTTTTCTCAGTTTTAAAATAATGAAACTAAATCTTCATTATTAAGCTCGCCGCACACGACGCTATTTTACCTGCTGGATTGTCAGCTGGGACTTCTGCTGGCTACTGAGCTGGCTGTGGAGATGGAAAATTACGTCACTACTGGCTGTGTTGCATGCATTCACGCTGGATTCTACTGATAGAACATGTGCTATTTTTCGTGCTGGATTCCTTGCTTGTTTGAGTGAGGACCAATCGGAAAGTAGTATTTTATCACGTGAGTGACATGCGCATAAACTGACAGATGATATCATAATATATGTATCATATATATATTGTAATGCTAGTATTTTTGAAAGTGAAGTGTTTGCTGCGATGAGTAAAGAAAATACTTACATTTTTGTTACATATTTTTGTTGACATCTGAGCTGTCACTGTGCACGCAACAAAACCAGCTTTAAAATCCAGCTGTGAAGTCCGTAAAAAAAACAGCACGACATCTAGCGCCACAGCACGCTTGCAACCTAGCAGCTAAATCAAGCAGACAATCCTGCAAGCAAAATAGCGTCGTATGCGGTGGGCTTTACAGTCGAAACCGGTTATAAGGTTTAAATAAATACAACTTAACGACTATCGGCTTTTACGACCTAATATGACTGATACCCTCGACGTCGATGTTTCGTACAAGAAAGTAAAAAGGTTGACTAAAAAAAAAAACTTTAAATAATTTTCAAACACAGCAATCTGTGATAAATTTAAAACAAAGTTTGAGGTATTAATCCTGATTTACACTTTTAGATAAACCAGAGCACTAGATATACACAAACGCGTTTTGTATGTATTTATATAACGTGTTATTTCAAACGATGTTAGCTACAAGTGCTGGTCGTATTTAGTAAGAAAATAACAGCAGATTAAGTGCAATCTCTCTTTGAACACAACTGCTCAAGTCTTGAATATATTAACACATTTACTCCGAATTGTAAATCATTCAACCAAAACTAAAAGCGAATATGCGATTTTTTTAAATATACTTCCGGCGTTAAATTAACGCATCATTGCTAGCAGAATATGGAAGGTTCTTTGGTATACCGGTTTGAATGTGTTAATCTGAATTAAACTGGATTCCGAATTGAAAATTTAAATCCTCTCGAATAAATATATGTTTATTCATGTTTCGAAATCAACGGTTCTGAATGATTTTAACAATTTAAATCAGTTAATGATACTATTTATGTTTTAATGAGGTGCTTTTTATGCTTCAATCTGTATCTTCAATACACAGATTCTTAACCCCTTAATGCCGAAACCCGAGTTCAGCTCGGGTATGATTAATCTTCGCGCACATGAAAAATAATTTGAAAAAAAAATTTAAAGAAAAAATATTTTTATTACTTTATTAATATTATTTCCTTTAATTTTAATTGTGGAATTCTTATTTTAAATTAAATTAAATTTTAATTTATTGATAATCGATATTCTACATAGTACCAAAAAAAAAAAAAAACATTAGCAAAGTAAATGCACAGTACTTGCTCTTGTTAAATTAAGCAAAGGTAGTTATTTAATTGTCGAATAATTTTAATAACCACTGATAAAGTATTCACATGAACTGCCACTGATTAGCCATTTAATTTTTATACAATTTATTCGACATTTTTCTAATTTCGATTTTTATTAAATGACAAAATAACATTTAATATGTCAAAGTATACAGCAATTTAAAAAAAAACATAAGACGATTTTTTAAAGCAAATTGAGATACATTTTTGTAAAGGAATATTTTACAACAAACGTTGTGGTAATCTATTTATATAGAGCAATTGTATGCTCTATAAAATTTTCACGTAACATATGTCGTTCTTGAGATATTTTAAAAAATAACTATTTTTTATGTAATCCCTCCCCCTTACACACGATTTTGATGATTTTGAAATGGGACCGTTCTCAAGCCAGACCCAACCAACCAGCCAAGTTTCATCAATATCGGTTCAGTGGTCCATGGATTATGCGTATGACAAGGATTCAAGGGACAGACAGACACACACACACACACATACAGACAGACACGGGACAAAAAGTGTTTGTCTTTACTTGAAACTGAAAGATCAATTCTAATTTTAAAACGATCACAAAACTTCCCGTATCTTCGATATAACGAGAAAGTAAAAATTATTAATTTACACTCAACATTCTGCTATACGACGGCATCGGTAATTCAAAAATTCCACTACACGACGGCTGGAGGGGCACCCACCACCGCGCCGACTTTAACGTTGATTGATGAATTTAAACGCGCAGAAATATAGCAGTCACGGTGATATTATGGTGGGGATGAGAGAAAGACGTTGGTTAGAACTGTCGGCACATTGTGTAACGGAGCGGTCGTGTAGTGGATGGTCGTATAGCAGAGTGCTGCGTGTACATAAATCAAGTAACCATGGCTATTTATTTGTTTATTTACCTAGAAGTGACAGTTATTTACAATAATTATTTTGATTATAGTTTCTTCGAATATATACTTATTTCATTTAGTAAAATGCCTCTAAATACATGTTGTTGTGGATGTTCACTGAAGACTGGGCTAATATTGATTGCAATATATAGTTTAGTCGGGTTAATCAGTAGTTCTATATATTCGGCTATACAATTGTTTTTTTTTAAGTTCCGATACAGCTTTAACAGATTTAGTCCAGAGCATTTAGACGAAAAATAGCTGTATCTAGGAAAAAATTCGCATAGAGCTGAATTTTTGTATACACTTTCTTTTTGTCTTTATACATAATATGCCAAAAGTCCCCATCGATCCCTTGTGAGCATACTTTTTTATAGCCCTCAAAAGGTGCTAATAATTAGTTTTATGTAGATATCTCTGTATTTATAGATTTTACGATAGTGAAAGTCATATAACAATGGGAAGACTAGAAAATTCTCTACAAAAAAGGTTATTCATAGTTTTTCATACGAACTCTAATTTTCACGGAAACTGGATGCAAAGGTGACGACTTAAGCAAATACTACTAACACAAGAAATGTAGAATTTTTGACTAATGTAAATATTATGCCGAATGTGCGAGGTTCCAAATTTTGTCAATAGTTAGAGTATACCGACATGTATATTTCCTGAAAACTCCCTAGCAAAGTAGGCCCCGGAACATCCCCATCGAAGGCCCCAAATTTTCGTTATATACGGATTTTGTGAACAGCTGTATCTAGTGAACGGAATGTCCGATCAACATCTTTTTTCACATTTTAGACAGATAATTTAATCTTCTACAACCTTTTTATTAATATTTTATCCAAATTAAATTGTATGCCTTTCATAATTGCGGTGAAACTAAAAAAAATATTTTATTTTAAGAAAAATTTAAAGTTTGGCCGCCATTTTGAAAACAATTCGTTAATTTTTAGTTAAAATACTATCAAAATGTTTGTAAAAAATAATTAACTGTCTTATATGTGAAAGACGATATTGATCGGACATTCCGTTTATTAGATACAGTCTGTTTATAAAATCCTCATACAACGATATTTTGGATTATTCGATGAGGGTGTTCCGGGGCCTACTTTACTAGGGAGTTTGCAGAAAATATACATCTTTGTATGTTCTAACTACTGACAAAATTTGGCACCTCACACATTTGTCATAATATTTACAATAGCCAAAAAGTATATGTTACATTAATATAATATAGGAATGAATATTGATTAAGATTTTTTTGGGAATTTTTTGACAAAAAAGTATAAAACTTTTTACTATAGATTTTTTGTATTTACTTTTATATAAGTTTAGAGAAGCTATACAAATTTAAAAAAAAAAATAATAAGTAATTATTACGCTTGTACAGGAACCACGTACAACGTGAAAAAAACGTCTCCAAATGATTTCCATGATTATAGCTTTTCTGTTCATCCGAAAAAACAAAACCAATAAATTTCTTTATCTATATAAGTGTGGCTATAGCGTGTGGCAAAAATTAAGAAAAAAATTGAAAATTAAAAAAATGGCGGCGTTTAGAAAAGTGTCTATAGAATTTTCGTTATTATTTTTTTCAATCTTTCATTGCCCGTAAAACAAAAATATTTGATTTACTCAATTCTGTTACAGACAGTAATAGCTTGTGTACACAGAAAATTTGAAGTCAATCGGTTCAGTAGATCTTGAGTTATTATGGCAGCCAATTTCAGTTTTTAGTTTCGAGAAAAACGCGTTCAAAGTCTACGTATAGTTGGCTATTCAATGTTACATATTTCTTTCAATCCACTATAACTTCGTCAATTTTGGGAATTTGGGTATAGGGTTTTGTACATATCTTTTTTGAACTCCTATTTATTAAAAAAATGCAAAAAAATAAAATCGATATTTTACATTTTTAGACTAGAATACCCCCATACTATGTGAAAACAATTACTTGTACGAAAAAATGTATTAGATCTTTGTTGTAGATAATTTTCTAATCTTTCTATTTGATAATAACTATTTTAGTCATAGAGACAATATATACAGAGATATCTAGCTAAAACTAATTGTTAGCACCTTGTGTGGGCTGTAAAAAAGTATGCTCACAGGGGATCGATGGGGACTTTTGGTAACTTATTTATAAAGGCAAAACGAAGGTGTATACAAAAATTCAGCTCTATGCGAATTTATTCCTAGTGAAAACCTAAAGTTACTGGACTAATTATCAGGAAACGGTAGACTACATTTATGCAAAGTATGAAATTGATTTTCCGTCTGGAGAAGAACTGAAAACAATTCATACTATTTTTTGTGTTTCAAGTGTATTGGGAATCATTACATCAAGTCTTTTACTGATCGGAGCACTCCTAGAAATTTCCTGTTTAATAATTACTTACATGTGTTATCATCCAATATTTTTTGTGATTGAAATAACTACAATGTTTTGTCTTGGTCCGCTGACAGCAGCAGTTTTAATGTTATTTGGATTTATAGTTCCTATATTGTTACAGATTTACTTTTCTATAGTATGTTATTCATATATTTATGAAATTAAAGAAATTGAAAAGGGATAAGTAATAAATATATTCCATATTCAATCTAAAATTCTGGGTAATATATTAACAAAATCAACATTTGTACATGTATGTATCTACAAATAAATTGTATACAAATGAGCATTAATTTTTACTTATGTATTTAGTGACGTATTATTTCATAATTTAGGTGATTTGGATATGAATATTGGTTTTTGAATGTAAGTCACGTCACTTATATAATTAAATGTTAAATTTAATTGAATCGGTGAGTGAAAGAACGATATATCTCCAAAATGACCATTTTGAGAAAAACGAAAAAAACTGTTTTAAAGGAGAACTATGGGTTATTTGGTCTAATTATGTATTGTGACATTATAGAACTTATGTTAACCGATAATAATACGTACATAAATAAATTTAAAAAAAATTGCAAAAAAAGGTATTTGAAAAAAATAACCTGCAGTTATACTGTTGTTTCACTCAATTAAAAAAAAATTACTATTTTTTTTTATTGCTTTATTTTCGGCTTTATTATTTTACAAAAAAAATTATTTGTAATTTTTACTCAGAATCTTCATTTTTGACTTTCCAAGAAATAATATGGTAGTAAAATTCGAGGATTGCGTCAGAAAAGTAAGGTAAAAGTAATTGTAAAAAAAATTGAACTACCCCCCGTCGCACGTACGATGTTGGTCGATGTATTATTATTTTGCTGTGTGATAGAGCTATGAATTTTAAACATTTTGCCTATCTCAGTTAAAATTGCCATTTTTGGCACTTGTATTGTTCTTTTACTCACCGATTCAATTATTATAAAGAGTGTCAACATTTCAGATCAACTTTTAAATTCGTAATAAAACTTTTAAATTACTTTGAATGTTAATGTTTTTATTTAAAATGAAAATGGAGATATTGAAGTTGAATAACTAAAAATGATATCCAATAAATAGCCTAATACATATATAGGTTTTTTACCTCTAATTCAAGTTTTTTCATTTCAAATAAAATTTTTTTCATTTCAAATTCAATATTTGAAAATAAATTGATATATTTATTTGTTAATTGTTTAAAAGTAGGTACTTAGTTTCTTCAGTTTAACCTTCCGTCGGGCGCGGGGTACATTGAAACGTATTCGGGCGCGGTGTATCAAAATGATACGTTATATTATGATTTTTAAATTACGTTGAATGTTTGCATATTATTAGTATTTTAATGTCCTAAGTTAATAAATAAAGAGTTTTTTGAGTATTTTAATTTTAATATTACGTTTAAAATATAAAATATGTTTTCTAACTGCTGACTAAAATATGTTTTCTAACTACTAACTAGTTAATCGTCACTCGTGCTGTGAAGATAGGGGGTTGTTTTTCCCCCTAAAACCCCCACTCCCGTAGTATTTTTCCCGCCTGATCGAATGAAAATAATTACAACCCTTCATATGTGACAGGGGGTAAAATATGAATAACCAAATTAAAATTTTTCCCACACAAACATTTCCTTCCCCTTCCAATTCCTTAGGGGATGAATTTTTGGAATTCAAAGTAGCCTATGTCCTTTCTCAGGATGCAAGCTTTCTTCCTACCAAATTTCATTAAGATTGGTTCAGCGGTTTAGCCGTGAAAATGTGACAAGCAGAAGACAGACAGACACACTTTCGCATTTATAATATTAGTATGAATAGTATGAATGAAAAAAACATTATATGGAATGTTAATTAAAACACTTACCGAAAATAATATTATTAAAAAAATGACTTCTTTAGAAATTTTATAAATTCAAGTGGTTGGGCACGGTATATCAAAATGAACTTTTTTACTGTAATTTTACTTCTCTGTGATTATTTGACAACTGAAGGCTATTACCATGTAAAACAATCATAAACAGGAAGGTATTGAAAGTTCAGGGGTTGAATCAGTAACCATTTCAAGATGGCATTAAAATTAGTTGGAAGTGTATCAAATAGATCAGGCGCGCCCGACGGAAGGTTAAAAAATAAAAAAATAAATACCTATATCAATTTATTTTCAAATATTGAATTTGAAATGAAAAAAATTGAATTTGAAATGGAAAAAATTTAGTTTGAAATAAAAAAAAATTAATTTGAAATGAAAAAACTTGAATTAGAGGTAAAAAAACCTATAGCTATTTAGCATACCTCCAATATTTTGTTAAAATTTTCGATAATATTTTTGACTAGTGCGATTCATTTTCAGTAATGTCATTTAAAATATTTTCCTTTAGGTCATTAATGGCTTGTGGTTCATTAGCTTGATCTTTTTTCTTTAACTAACCCCCAAATTTAATCCGAAAAATAGCCCCAAAAGAATAAAATTCAGTGGCGTTAAATCACATGATCTCAGTGTTTTCAGTAATTTCATAAAAAATGTTTTCCTTAATGTCATTAATGGTTTGTGGTTCTTTTTCCTGTAAATAACCCTCGAAATAAACCCCGAAAAATAACCCCAAAATAATAAAATCCAGTGGCGTTAGGTCACATGATCTTCGAGGCCAATTAACATCCCCTCGTCCAAAAATTATTCAATTACAAACATTTTATGAAATGAATAAAAGCATAAACATTCAAAATATTCGGTATTAGCAAGATGGTGCTACATCTCAAACATCTAACAATACAATTGATCTGATAATCGAATAACTTCTCGACGAAGAAATATTAATTATCCGTCGAGATCCTGTATTCTAACGCCTCTTAGGTGAAAATTTTAATGTAATAACTTCAAATAAGCCGCAGTAATACCAAAATATTATCGATTTTTTTAAGGAAAAAAAGTAAGCCTGCAATTGCTTTTTATTGGATATACTAGTTTTTGATTATTTAACTTCAATGTTCCCCTTTAATTATAAATAAAAACATTTGAAAATTATTATAATTTATGTGTTTTATTACGAATGTAAAGTTAAAATTTTGAAATCTTTTATATTACTTTTCAGTGATTTCAGTTTTATTCATATTTTTATTGTTGTAGTACAAAAATAACTAATTAGAACTGTCGAAATAGCTAGTTTCCGGTATCAAATCATATTTTTGCGTTTGAAAATCATGCAGTGCTTTATTTCATCCAATATTCGAATAATATCAAATCGATACGATAGGAAATCAATAATTTCGCACGACGAATACTCACTAACACGCACAAAATTTGTGTGTTCAGGTAAAGACATGTTCTGGCGAAAGGTCCTTTAACTCATTCGCCAGGCATTTACGAATTGCGGTAGTTTTGCTCCAAAGCTATTAGCATATTGCTTTCCATCAACATATACGCACAAACTTGCATGGGTGGGGATAGTCCAAATGCCCCCTCCTCCCTTCTGTAGTATTTGTAGTCTGTACAATTTAAAAAAAATTGGATGATTTTTTAAATTTTATTTGAAAGAGTTTATTCCTGATCCAGTGGCGTAGTAACGGGAGGAACAAAATCCCCCTTGAAATGTTCAGTGTTCTAAAAAAACGTATTTTTGAGAAAACATCAGTTCAAAATACCGTCCAAAATTTAACACATATGTATAATTCCCCCCGCGATTTTTTTTCTTGCTACGCCATTGTCCTGAGCTGGTCCCATATAAATTTTATCAGAATCTGACTATGGACTTCTAAGATACGTTACTTAAAAGGAAAAAATAAAATAAAATATTTTTTTTTACTTAAGTTATATTTTAAATTGATATTTTTAACTAACAATAAGTAAGTATAACAAAATTTAAATAAAATAAAAAAATTAATATTTCAATAAGGACACTAAGCTTAATCAAAAATATTTTTGGAACCATACAGAAGCTGAAATGTTTAATTGGTACAAAGTTTTGAATATTTCCGAAACCCCTAATCCGATTAGCACCAAAATCAATAGGTCTGGAGTACTCACCGAGGCAAACATTTTCCCCAAAAATAATTCAAATCGGTGCATAAATATATAACAGAAGTCATCGTGAACGGAAGAAAATTCGACATCCAGATACACAGACATACGCACAACCGCCACGTGGAAATTAACTTTTCTTTACGTTTTGAAGTTAGTACGGTATATTGACGTTATTATATTACTTCCATTTCTTCGAACATGGAAGTAAAATTATTTACATAAATCAAGTAACCATGTCTATTTATTTGTTTATTTACCTAGAAGTGACAGTTATTTACAATAATTAGTTTAATTATAGTTTCTTCGAATATATATTGATTTTATTTAGTAAAATGCCTCTAAATACATTTTGTTGTGGATGTTCACTGAAGACTGGAGTAATATTGATTGCAATATATAGTTTAGTCGGATTAATGAGTAGTTTTTTATATTCCGCTATACAATTGTATTTTTTAAATTCCGATAAGTTTTTAAGTGAATATCACCGAACAAGATTCCAGTACTATGAACATTATGGGGTTGAACTTCCGACTGGAGAACAAGTGAAAACAATTCATACTATTTTTTGTGTTTCAAGTGTATTGGGAATCATTACATCAAGTCTATTACTGATCGGAGCACTCCTAGAAATTTCCTGTTTAATAATTACTTACATGTGTTATCATCCAATATATTTTGTGATCGAAATAACTACAATATTTTGTATTTCTTTGCTGAAAACAGCACTTATATTGTCATGTTTTTATATAGTTCCTATATTGTTATGTGTTTACTTTTCTATAGTATGTTATTCATATATTAATGAAATTAAAGAAATTGAAAAGGGATGATTAATAAATATATTCCATATTCGATCTACAATTCTGGGTAATATATTAACAAAATCAACATTTGTACATGTATGTATCTATAAATAAATTGTATACAAATCGAGCATTAATATTTACTTATGAATTTAGTGACGTATTATTTCATAATTTTGGTGGTTTGGATATGAATATTGGTTTTTGAATGTAAGTCACGTCACTTATATAATTAAATGTTAAATTTAATTATTATAAAGAGTGTCAACATTTCAGATTAACTTTTAAATTAAATAACTTAAATAATTTAAATAACATTTAAAGATTATATTTTAAATTGAAGGGGTTAGAATAGAAAGGATATAAGTAACATTTCCATAGTTTCAAGCTATGAGTGTTAAACGTCAAGGTTAGTAAATTAGTCATTTACTAACCTTGGTTAAACGTCTATAAAAAAGTTCGTTTACATGATTTTTCTACTGGGTGATAAATGTCACTAGAGTATTAAAAATCGCTTGGATCATTTTTATTCCAATACATAGGAACCTTATCTATCATAAAACTCAAGAATTAAAAGTTGTTTGGATCATTTTTATTCCAATACATAGGAACCTTATCTTCCATAAAACTCACTTATCTCCAAAACTATAAAATTGCACTTACCCTTTCTATTCTAACCCCTTCAATTGATATTTTTAACTATATCAGAATTTAAATAAAATAAGAAAATTAATATTTCAATAAGGACACTAAACTTAATCAAAAATATTTTTGGAACCATACAGAAGCTGAAACGTTTTTACCAATGCCTAATATCATTTCAACAAACTATTAAAAAATCATAAGATATTAAAAAATAACACACATTTCATTTATTATTATTTTCATTATGTATAATAAAAATAGCTAACAAAAGTGTTTAAATGTCATGTACGAGTATAAACTCTTTCACAAATAAAACATAGCCTGAATAAAGAGTTCTAAAGAGATCTGAATCCATTGAAATACAGCGCTTTATATATTATTTTATATATGACGTTATATGACAACTCTATCGACTACCGGTAGATAGCACTGCACTATATACATATAGCGAGATCTATACACACTTGTGGCGTCCCTGAATGCGTATGTGGGTCGTGTTCATCCAGAGCCGGCAAAAAAAATTATTATAAATTTTCAACCGACGCCTCTGAGGTAATATGAATGGAAGTTACGAAAGTGACATATAATTTAAGATGGCCGCCATAGTAATATTTTCATATTTTATATGGACTAGCATTGATTATTACACAGAAAAAATTAATTTGTCTATGTGTTAAAAAATGGGATCAATGTAAAAAATCCGTGATCGATTTGGTTCCGATAGAGGTTGTTTGTTAATGTGATAATTTTTTACCAATATGTAAATATCCACTTTATCTTATTGATAAATGTATATTATTACTTACAATATTCTTAACACGGTAAAAAATTTGTTTCGTATTGAAAACATATATTTTATATAAAAAAATACTTACTAAATGATATCACTGAATTAACCATATCGAAAATTGCACTTTCACTAGTTGGGTGGTGTAAAAAATATTCACACTGATAAATATTTATTAATACAACCATTATGTTTGATCTATTTGAGAGTTTCATTAGTTTGTGTAAAAAAATATTTTTAATTTGACAAATGAAAAATTTTTTAGATAAACATGAAGATATATTTTTCAAATGAATAAAATATCCTCAATAAGAATTTTTTTTATTATTATATTAAGGAAATATTGTTATATTAACATGATAAATTTATTAAGCATTTTTCCATCTCAAATTTTTAATAAGATTGAGTTTTTTTCTTCTGTGTATGTATTTATTGGCATATTATTTATTTCTCAAAAAATATATTATTTCCAAATATAATGTGACATTTTTTCATTGCATTCATGCGTCCAAGGTTACCCCCTAGTATTTCTATGAAATACATACTTTAAACAATAACAAAAAATAAACTCTCAAAATAAAAAAATAAAAAATATTGATAATCCGGCTCTGATAATATAAAGTACAGCAACATTGTAAAGCATTCTCATAAGTACTAGCGTATGCATCTTTCTCTATATACTCTAGATTCCGATGCAATAGAGATTTTGTATCACTCTATAGATATAAAGAGTGCGCGGTTTTTAATACAAAAAATGGTGTTAGCGATACATTCAGTGTTATTGAAAATACACCGCTATGTTGATTTTATATTCAAATATAAATTACTTTGTAAGGTGCTCGTGTATGATAAAAACTGTATTTATTTTTTTCTATTTGATATATAAACATTCCTTATAAAGTAATAATAATAATCTACGTTTATAAATTTCTAACATTAATGTTTAATGACTATTTTTAAATAAAATATTGTTACATAGGATATGGAGAAATGATTTAAATATGTATTATAACAATGAAATGGGAGGAGCCTATTAAGTTTGTGATAAGTGAATTTTAATAAAAACTGGACGACCACTTATGGAGCCTACTGTATTTAATAAATAATGTGCCTTCAAATTCAACAGATAATATTTGTGTATTAGAGATTGTAGAGAAAACACGTACACTGCCTTGCAAAATGATTTTGAATGTACATAAATATACAGATTTCAGTCAGTAAAAATCCCCAAAATAGCGAAAAGAATATGTTTACTCGCAGTCAAAATAGTAAAAAAAACTATTTCTCATTAGCTTGAAAGACACTGTGCGTCAATACTTGAGTAAACCTGACCTTTCAGGCATATAATTCAAAAATTTGTAAATTGTAAATGCTGTATTTTAGATATACTAGGATTATTACAAAAGTTGTAATTGAGTACTCTTATCAACATTTTAAAAAAATGTATCAACCATTTTTGCAGTTTTATATTTACAATACTCAAAAAAATGAGTATCCAAAGACTTTTACACGGCAGTGTACTTAAGAAATATTTTAACATGTGCCTGGTCTTGAATGACGGGACTTAAAAATAAAAACGTAGTAAAGAGGTTTAACTGTATATTAATCATCAATAGCCTATTTTTGTATAATGTTTAAACCTTTATACTTTTGACAAGTTGTACCCCTGTAAAGGGCAAATCAATTTTAAACTAATATTATTTTAGTTAAATTAATATAATTGTTTAACCCAATAACGCCTAGAGTTACTGAGCCTTTTCTTTCTTACGAAAATCGTGCATAATAATGAAAAAAAAAACTTTTTTTTCATTAATAACACTATGCAACAAAAAAATTCACAGAAATTCGAATAGGTGATTTAGAAGGTATTTGTCATGCCGAAACCTAATTCGTTACCCAAATGATTCGATCACGTCAGGTTTTTTAGATATCCGAACCTAAAAGTCCCAAAAATGACGATTTTGGCAATATTGGGGAATTTATTACTAAGTAATTTTTTTCTGAAGTTTTCTTTCATGATTTCGAATAGTACTATCTTTTCTTTTTAAAATGATTTTTTACATATTACTATGCGATTTTTCTTTACCGAAAAAGTTAAAACTCATTTTAAAGAGGAAAGATAATACTATTTGTTACTGTGACCGAAAACTTTAGAAAAAAATTCCCTACTTGATAATAAATTCTTTAACATTGCCAATATAGTCATTTTTGGGACTTTAAGGTTAGAATATCTCAAAACCCTGACGTAATGAAACCAATTGGGCAACAAATCCAGTTTCAGCATTCCAAAAGCCTCCTAAATTTTCTATTCAGATCTCTGTGATATTACAAAAGTATTTATTGTTGCATAGTGATAATTAATCAAACAAGATTAAAATTACTGTTAACCCCCTCCCTCTCCCAGCAAAGTAACTCAATTTGTCTGTCTGTCTGTTTATTTGTTACCTTTTCACGATTTTAATGAAATTTGATAAGGAGATAGATGAATATACTTGTTATTATTAATACAAATAAAAATCCCTTTAGAGGGGAGGGAGTTGTGCCAGGATCCCATCTATTGTTGAGACGCTACTACATGAAATATATTAAAAATACAAACACACCTTTGAAATATAATACTTGTTAACACAAAAGTAATAAAAAGGAAATCAATTTCGCTTCAATCATTGGACCGAAATTTAATTACCCGATTCCGTCGACGCCACACTAAAAAATATTAAACAAAAAGAGACGACGTGATTACTTATTTCGCATCGGATGTTCAAATTAGCATTTGTCTTTGCGAGAACAGTTTCTTCTTCTTCTTCTCCATCTCCTCTCTCCCTTTGATTGATTTCAAAATAATTACGTTCGGAATTTTCATTAAACTTTTCTTCGACACAATGACTGATGGACTATGTCTCACGACTCAGATCTGCCTTGCGAATAGTTTCACCAGTTAGTGTTCGCTTCGATTCCTGATTTGTTGAAAACGGTATGCTGTACCTATTTCCAATCTCTGCACTCTTAAGAATGCCGCCAAATGACAATTATTTAATCGTATACTTTATTTTTTATTTATTTGTTTTAATACGTTGTCTGCAATGATAAAAAATATTGAATGCTAAAGTCAATTATTTTGTAACATTTAATTTTTTTTAATTACTCAGTTATCTGCTTTTGAATATTGATTTTTATTAAGTTTTATACAAAAACGATTTTCGATCAATCGAATATCGAAGATTTAATCATTTTGGCTTCTGAATCACTTAATTTGGAGTTATTGTTATTTATTAAAATAAAAGTTTAACGTTTTCTTTAGGTCTTTAGTGCTGCATTTAGTAGAAAAAAGGTGATCACTAAGTGGGCTCTCACACCGGAGCAATATAGCAATACAGCAACACGGCAATAAAGTAACTAGCAATATAGCGATACCATATTGCTTTGGTGTGAGACAATATGTTCGATTCAATGTATATTGACCGATAGCAATAATATCGCTAGTTATAAGTTGCTAGTTGCTAGTTGCTATATTGCTATATTGCTCCGATGTGAGAGCCCACTAATAGTTAGATCATTTTTCTGTACAGTATTGTGGCTAATCATATTTATGAAAGATTCAACATCAAAAGACTAAAAAAAAATATTTATCAAGTCGTGTTTTGTTTCCATGATATCACAGCAAAAAATATTGAATGATAAAGTCAATTATTTTGTAACATTTACGACCTTTTTAATTACTCAGTTACCTGTTTTTGAATATTTATTTTAATCAGATTTTATATAAAAACGATTTTCGATCGATCGAATATCGAAGATTTAATCATTTAGGCTTCTGAATGACTTAATTTTAAAAGACAAAAACAAATATATTTTTTTTATTATACGTATTTTAATACTAATTAAAAGTGAGGGGCAGACTTTGTGGGGAACGGTTCGGGTAAGCGCCTGTGGATAAGAAAAAAGTAAAGGCAATGTAAGTCTTACATTTTGTTCACACACTTATCATTTTTTAATTAAAATAAGCGATTCCTAATCATTCTGAAAATTTACAGATATCTTTGTAAATGAATAAAAAAAGTATGCTCAAATATTCAACAAATTCTCTCTGTCACATCACTTAGAAAAGTCCTGTTATGTTTGAAAATTATGTATTTCTCATAAGAATGCATGTTAATTTGTTTATTTAATATCTCTTAAACTATTCTCCTTATAACCTTGAAATTTTGCAAGAATTTTTTTAAATATAAATGTTTTGTTATTTTCAAAGTTTCATCGAAATCTCTCTGTTATTTTTCTATGCTATCAACTTCCTTAAAATGATTTAGCATCTATACTGAAGCTATTTTGCAATTCATGCATAAATACAATACCTATATTAAACACTAGTTTGATTATAGTTCTTAGTATAATGAAATTATTTCACCCTTATAATTTAATACAAACATAAAATTCAAAAGAAAAAAACTATTATATTCGCTTATTTTTTCATATCCATCATCATTATTTCCACATAAAGAATCAATAATCTCAACATAATATTAGTGGCGACTAAACGCGCACATGTGCTTTAAATTCCACGCAATCATATATTTTAAGAAAATTATATGTGATGCTTATCAGTAAAACACAAAACAATTTGTTTGGAACCACAAATAATACTAACGAAAAAAAAATTACCAAAAATATATTCAACAACTCGCTTAGAAATCTAGATTTACATTTTTACATATCATTAATAAATATTACTTAATCATTGTTTTATTAGCGCGCCTCTGAAGGGGGATAGGGGGCAAAAAACCCTACCCCCGAATTTGTTAATATACATTATTGAATTTACCAATTATGATTGATAAATAAATAAAAATTATATAGGTACATAATTATAAAAAAAACATTTTTTTCTGGTTGCGCCGCTGCATACTTTCAATTGTTATTTATTAAATTAATACCTACTCCTTTTACGAGGTGTAAATTGACGCAAAATTACTTTAACACGATTTAAATTATTTTTTTAAATTATCAACAAAAAAAAAACCAAATATTATTTCCCGTAACGCACAGTTTCCGTGGAACTGATTACTCGCGTAAATGGAGTTATTGTTATTTATTAAAATGAAAGTTTAAAGTTTTCTTGATTACTGCAATTAGTAGAAAAAAGGTGACAGATCTATCAATGCATTAAAAAAAACTCAGAAATTACTGAACCGATTTTAATGTGGTTTTCACCAATAGTTAGATAATTTTTCTGTGCAGTATCGTGGCTAATAATATTTTATCAAAAACCTAAGATTCAACATCAAAAGACTAAAAAAATATTTTTAAGTCGTGTTTTGTTTCTATGATGTCACAGCAAAAAATTTCATTTATATAAAAACATAGTAGCCATTGAATAAAGAATTCTATTATTACGGTTTGAATCATGACGGTTTGAATATTTTTATTTATTTCTATGAGTTTGTGGATATTAACCCGGGTAACACCGGGTTCAATGCGCTAGTTTATAAGTAACCAACGATTTAGTCTTTTAAATAACTAAACAATTTTCAGAAATAAATAAAATATAAAAAAATTATGTACACTAATAAATAATTAGGTAACAAACGTTACCTGTTACCTATGTACACCTATCATACTATTTACCCATAAAAATATTGTTATATTTGTTTAACCTAAATAATGCATAAATTTGAGTAAAAATGCCCCAAAACACAAACAAAAAGCCCTTATCTGATCTGTATCTTTCAGCCGGAACAATTATATTTTAACTAACGTACACACACAACATATTAATTGGCTCATAAAACATGAATTTAAAAGCCAAAAAATCCCGACATTTAGAAGCAATTCATCAACGTTATCGCGCAAGCACGCCTTATTACAGTCATCTGTAACATGAAATACAAATCACCAATATCTACACGATTAATAATTCATTGCCTAGCTGGTTTAAAAATATACATCAATCATCGTTTGTCACGCGAATGAGCCAACGCGATACGCGCACTTACATTTATGTAGTGTGCGTGTGTGTGTGTATGTGTGTGTAATAGTGGTAGCACTTCGCCGGTTACGAACCGTCTTCGCCAGTTAACACGGTAAAGTGTGTATTCAAGATTGACGAATTTAAAAATACATATGGGTATTTTTTCTGTTTAAAAATTCACAAAATTCGACTACTCGAAACAATTACATTTTCACAGCTGAACTGCTTAACCGATCTTGATAAAATTTGGCAGGAAGATAGCTTGTATCCTGTAGAAGGACATAGGCTACTTTGTATTCCGAAAAATTTATTAGATAAAAAAAATTTACGCGTGACCAATTTTATCGACTACCGTAGCAGAAATCTATATTACTTAATCTTTTTCTTCTTCTTCTACATGGGTTTTATATCAAGTAGATTTTCTCCTTTTCTGACAGGTCCTATATAACCTAATTTCCACGCGATTGAAGTCGCGGTTAGCAGCTAGTTATTTAATAAAGTCTAATTGTAAATTGTAACTCATTAAAATTACATGACTATACGAAAGTATTTTTAAATGTGCCTAGACAAAACTTTCTTTGGTTAGGGCAATCTCTGCAGCCCAATCTAAAATGAGAATTCAATCTCCACCACAATGAACTGTTTTTAAACTCAAATTTTGCCGATAACATAAAACTATGATTTGCTCAATGCTATCTTATAGAAGACTTCAACATTATTACAATCTATAAAAAAATCAATCAGGTATCTAAATCATATAGGTATACCTATACATAATTAAAATATCCTATGTAATTTATAAGTCTAATTACTTAACTATACATTTACGTTAATTACATTAAAAATTTGACATGTATTTAAACTATAAACAAAGGTTAATATAATCAATTTAAGTGATCGCCTAAATTTCTCTTCACACAATATACGTTGTATATGAATAGCACGGATAAAATATAAGTACAATATAACCCTCAGGTCTCTCTTTCTCTCTCTCTCTCTCACACATACACTTGCACTAAACATCCATCCAAATCCGACCATTCACAAATCGTGCGCAACAAGTCCACAGACGGCACCCTGTTTTAGCGCCCCCAACCCACGACTGTTCTACTACTATCATATACTCTCTCTCCCCCCACTCCGTCGACCCGCAGAGCGCCATCATCAGCGCTAATTACACTTAATTACACTTCATATTTTGCACTCGTACATATACACACTGTGATATATAATGCGCGTCGAGATACGCTACTGATTACGTCACACGTGACGGTTCGTTCCCCAAACCCCCGTAGCTCGTCTACTTTTGTATCGTGCCCGCTTTTACTTAACACTCTACAACGCTTTGATATTTTGTGTGTTTGGTGCATCATAGTTGATAATTGTAAATGTATGTAGGTACAAATTTAAAACGTAATGAATGCTTTTAACTTTTTACTCTGTTTTTTCTATTTATTTGTTTGCACAATTTCCTGTTCCCACATTTTTAAAATAAAATATCTGAATATATTAATTTATTTTATAATTATATTATTATTTAAAATTTCATGAAATATTTTGAAAGGAATGCATTTTCAAGAAAAATGTTTTTCAAATATTTTTTTGGGGGGGTGGGAAGAAAAAGAGTTATTTTTTTTAAATTGATGGTAAGTAAGTATTTATAATTTTTTTTTGTATGGGTACCTACTTTTTTCTCAAGTTGGTTTCAGGGTAAGAAAAATTGATTATTTAAAAATCTCTAGTTTTCGAATCAGTCATAGAAAAAAGTTGCTTATTTTGTCTCATAGAATAGGATAACGTAATAAAAAAAACTGTTTGTGTTTGTATGAGCATTAGAAGTTATATTTATTTGGCAAAGTGACATCTAGTGTTCAAATATAAAACTAAAAATCTGTTTTACCATAACAGAAATCTGTATTATCTACACCTAACCTAACTTCATGGCATTTTTATTTTTATTTCCGTTGCATGAATAAAATTTCACACTGAACGCACCAAAAGAAGTATAACTTCAAAAAATATAAGTTAACATTTATTGAAAAACAAAATTTGATTTGATCTAACTAGAAAACGTCTATTAAATCTCAAACTAATAACGCCATTTTCCCCGTCTCAAAACTAAACAAATTTTACTTTAAAAATTTTCTAAAAAATGCATTTATTTCAAAATATTGCAGTGTGGAAATTAAAATATGTCTAATTTATATAATAAAATTTTTATAAAAAAAAATATTTTTAATTTACAGAACCGAATTTTATATTAAAAAATTTGAACCTGCATAATTCAATGAATACAAATTAAATCAGTAGGTATTTTATTTTATTTAATTTCCCTTTGACACAAATTATCTCCATTTGTTTGAAAACAATCGCACCTCCAGTATATTTCAATCGCACATAACCTCAAAACCACAAAGATGGCATCAACCCGCATGACGTCACCTGCGACAAGATCTCACACACTCAAAACAAGTGAATTACCACCCACCCAGTCTTGTAATCACCGTTCACAGCCTACTTATTCCGAATACCACATCAATCATCGGCGGTGGCCTTGAGTGTTGTTCCGAACATAGTAGGAGAACGTATGTTGTAGTAGTATACTGTTGATTTGAGTACAGCTTATAAATTAACGATGTTAGTTCGCTCTATTAGACAGCGGACTCTCATGGGAACATTCATGATTTCACTGTGTTAAGTGTTGTTATTCAATTATAACGTTCCAAAAGCTTGTGTTTTACGTTTGATTAACGCTTCTGTTCAAATGTCTTAATTGTTGCGTTTACATTATTAATTTGTTTTTGTTTTTACTTATATCTTCTGAAAGAAAAGTACTGTAATACCGTCGAAAATTGTGTATGAGATAAAAGTGGATTCTGAATGTACTAACTTAAATTGTCTAGTTGTAGAATTTTCTTTCGTTCACGATAACTACTGTAAAAATGCACCGATTTGAATTATTTTTTGGGAAAATATTCGCCTTTGTGAGAACTCCATACCTTTTGATTTTGATGCTTATCGGATAAGGAGTTTTGGAATTATCAAAATTTTGTATCTATTATCAAGGGAACTTTGAGAGGTGTATTTAGCCAATTTTGAATTATAGTACAAAGGGGTGAAAACACCTTCAAAATTTTATTTTAAATAATAAATAGGTACACTCAAATCTCTAAACGACAACCATCCTATTAACGTACGCTCCGAGAAACGATTGGCCAACCGCTCCATGTAACGACCTTCCCCTATCCCTACCAAAATACTACCGTAACTGCTATGTTTCTTCGCGAAATTTAAATTCACCAATTAACGTTAAAGCACGGTAGTAGGTGCCCCTCCAGCTGACGTTGTTAGGAGATTTTGAATTGCCGATGCCTACGTTGTCGGAGCGACGAGTGTAAATTCGAATAGTCAGATTACTTTAACCCATTACTTCCCAGTGTCCTATTTATAGGACACCATGTCTTCGATTTTTTTTCCTTTTGACATAATGGATTCTATTTTCAAAAAGATGTGGAAACATGATTAAAAAATTTGAAGAAAAAAAATCAGAAAGCAATGGGTTAAATCGGTTCAACAAACAGACAGACAGACACACTTTCGCATTTATAATATCAGTATGGATTAATATTATTGTGGTTGTAGAAAACATAG
Organism: Sialis lutaria; assembly: GCA_949319165.1. Classification (NCBI taxonomy): domain Eukaryota; kingdom Metazoa; phylum Arthropoda; class Insecta; order Megaloptera; family Sialidae; genus Sialis; species Sialis lutaria. The sequence goes on from OX439234.1 coordinate 32,371,009, forward strand.
CGATGTTCATATCGAGTAAAAAACTGACATATATTTTTGTATATTTCGAGACTGCAGTGCATTAAAATAGTATCGCCAATCGAAATATTTTATCTGCCTCAACTGCAACATACACACGTGATTTTTTTTGTATGTACATCTATAGAACAGTATCTTTCTAATGATGTAAGTTTCATTCCCCTCATTTTATAATAAATCCAAAAAAAAGTTACACCTATTAAAATATAGACAATATTCTAAGTAATACTGGCCTAAACTACAAATTTAAAAATGTATCTATTATATATTAAATTAAATTTTTAGTTAATATCTTAAGACGCATTTCCATAACAATATAATACCAATTACTTTTAATATCATCAGCAACAAAAACTCATTCTGCATAAATAATTCTTTTAGCATCGTACTCATTACGATTTCAGTCTTGAGTATTAATTACACGAAAACCTTAGAAACTTAAGCACACACAAAAAAGTGTAACGCAAAGTACGAGATGTTTACAAAAAAAAAGCACGAACAAGCACCGAATTAAAATTATACAAAAATAACAACTCCCCTCCTCTGTGAAAAAGAAAAACAACGGTTACGAATTGCTGTCGTTGTAGAAATATATTCGAGCGTCGGCTCGAGGTGGGCTTTGAGTTGTAAAGCTGGCGCGGGGTGCGGAGGGGTGGAGGGGGGTGTCGGAGAGAGGGGGTGGAGCTTTGTCCGCCGGCCGGGTCACACCGTTTAATGGAGCAACAAGCTGCCCCCTGTTGCATTTGCTCTGATACACTGACACATATCATAAATGTTTTTACTTTTCATATTTTCTTATTTACATTATTCATTTCTTTTACTACGGCAAATATAACATTTGAAGTTAATTTATTATTGATATACATGTTGCACCACAAATTTCAATTTAAGGGGGGATCTTGCTTTATGAGACCAAAACTAAGTGTTTTTTGGGGAATTTTTTTATGACAGAAAAAATAAGCAAGTATAGCGAATTTTTCAGATTATTTTATTGCATATTTGAACGTTAAAAAAAATTTATTAAGACAAAAATATTCAAACGCAACCAATTTATATGTAGATTTGTGCAACGCCTTGCAATCGCAGTCTCCAATCGGCGGGAAAGATGAAGCTCGTAATTTTTGTGAGACAAAAAAAAAAAAGTAAATTTTAATTTTTATATATTTTTCTTCTATGTGAACTAAGAAAACCCCAAAAAATTTTAAAATTAAAAAAAATCAGGTTTGAAAAAAAAAGTGCCTTTTGCAAGAAAAAAATCATTTCAACTTGCTAAAAAAGTTGTTTAGATTTTTTTTTCATGAATCTTTTTAGTTCAAATAGAGAATTTAAAACTGAAGACAACAAGCTTTGGTTTATTTTGATTGATATCGTTTAGTTTTCTTGCAATCACGCCCGTCAGTTTAGAAAAATGATAAAAATTAAAACTCGAGAAAACGTGCTTCAAAGTTTACGGTCTACGGTATACCTGCTCGACACCTCACTGCGTTTAGTGCTATATCTTTGAAAATATTTCGAATTTGCCTATAAAACTTTACATATATATTAGGAAGAGATTTAGCAATAAAAAATGGATTTTTTGAGACTCATAAAGCAGTATACCCTCTTAAACAATATATTTTTAAATATAAAAATAATTTAGAATAACAGAGAAGAAATAACTGCATGAGTGTCATGGGACTTTCTTATACCTAGGTATAACAGAGACTGAAGAGTGTACAATGTACCTACATGTATGCTATAGATACCATGGGTCTTTCTTATACGTAAAACTGAAAGTAAGCAGTGTGGGTTATTCTGAATAATTTTTTTTAATTCTTTGACTAAATCATAAATGTTGGAAAAAAATGTATAGGGGATAAATTATAGATAGTAAAAATAATTGGGTGGTTAAGTTAATAGTTTTTTTTTCTTTTTCTTATACAAATAATTATGTAAAGCTTTTTGAAGAAGAGGGGCCTGTTAAATCTTATATGGTGAAAAGAAGGGAGCCCAAAGCGTTACTTACTTTTTCTCTTTCTAATAAATTGTTTTTAATTAAAATATGTTAGTTGAATATCTCAGCTGTTAAAATTACCTTTATACTTATTAAATTAATTATTAAAAAGAAAAACTGTTTAAAAAGTATATGCAACTTTACATCCTGTTAATTAATGTACCACTTAATAACTATGTGGTTTTTCTTAAAAAAAACATTTATTCTATTGCAATCGATCTTAAAATTACGTCCACACTGGTGGAAACGTTGACATGAACCATGAAATCCTTAATTTTCTTAATAAAAGAATAAGGTACTGGCACCAGTTTTGGACAAAACCCCAGGGTTGAACATTTTTGACTTGTAATGTATTAAATTAGAAATATTTGTTGATATTTGATTACTGCCACTACTGGATATTAATCTATATACATTTAATTGTCTTACAGCGTGATTTGATGATAATTAATAATTACAAATAATTATCGCGGTTTGGCAGACTATCAAGAAAAGTGTATTTTCTAATGTAAATGCTTTACATTGTTTTAAATTTTAAAAGCCTTTATTTTTAAACGTTTGTGTAGTAGTACTTAAAATTTGTTTATTTGTTTATCACTGGACATTCTTCATAACTGGGGAAAAAAACATATACAAAATAATCAATACTTGCGGATTTTGATAGTTAAATTGACTTAATAAAGATGTAGTTGTTTTATTAGTAACATGAGTTCGTGAAAATTACATAAAAGTAACCCATCGATCTCAAAAAACAATACACTTTGCTCTTAAAGTAAATAAGAGGGCTCTCACGCCGGAGCAATATGGCAATATAGCAACATAGCAATAAAGTAACTACCAATACGCAACTAGCAATTTAGCGGTATCATATTGCTTTGATGTGAGACAATATGTCCGAATCAATGTACATATATTGACAGATAGCAATAATATAGCTAGTTATAAGTTGCTAGTTGCTATATTGCTATATTGCTCCAGTGTGAGATCCCACTAAGAGTATATTACTTGTGCAATATACAGTAAAAATAATTAATATATTATTAAGTAAAATATATGAATCTTTACGTAAAGGATAAATTAAGCTATCAAAATCTTAAATCTCTCAAAATTTCTAAAATCCCCCTTAAATAAATAATGGACGAGTCTTCAGCTCCTAATATAAATTAAGCTCGCCAAATATTTTAAATTTAAACAGTATCTCTCAAATTTATCAAGTTTAGAAACTGCTGGTCAAACAAATTAAAAATCAAACAAAACAATTCAAATTCCATATCTAGGACATGCAGTAAATCATAAACGACACCACCGGACTGTTAAATAATAAAAACCCGAACCTAAAACCAATTCTACCGTGCAATATCGATTCTGTCAATGCAGAATAAAACACAAACAGCGCAATATTAATTATAGTTAGTTGTAACCTAAAACTGCACGCCGATAATTAATTAAATTAATATTGGCTCGGACATGCAGACCCAGTGACCCTCTGTAATGTATTCAAACAATACCGGGATTCAGATTCCGGTATGGTCACAGTCTGCATGTCACAATGCAGTCACATACCGCTAGATCGAAATTAAAATTTATTTTTTATCGGTTCAAAATTTATTACGTATTTTAATTTTTTAATATATTTTAATTATATTATTATTTAATTGTTATACAGCAGCGGTTCTAAAAGTTATTTGTCGTGGAACCCTTACAGATTTTTTCTAATGACTGATATAGTATAGGCTATCTATGCTAAAAATTAACAAAAATAGGAATTTTTACGTTCATTAAGTTTTTTAATACTTACTGGATATAACTCAATAATATATAAAAGGTAATAAAAAATTAACACTTTTTATTTAATTGTTTTCACTTAACTGCACGAAAAATTAATTAAACAACAGTAAACAAATATGTATCATGAACTTTAATCAAATTATATCACTTTAAATAAATAGTTACCACTAAAATAAATACGCTAAAAAAGTTATACTTTGCACTTGACCTAAATTTGGACCTGCCCGAATTAAAAATTACATATTTTTGATGTAAGGTACCTTCGGGTAATAAGGCCTATCGGGTAATAAGGCCTAGGAGTCAAAAAATACGTTTAAAACCCTCGCACGCACTCATAAACCCCATACACATGTACATTAAGTGTAAACATGTTGATTTCATTACGTAACTTCGCAGTTCACCATACCCTGCCACCAATTTTAACTTTTGTTTCGAACAGTGGAGAAAATTTGTTCAAATAGTAAAAAATTGTTGAAAATGATTGTAAGTTATTTTCTATATTAAGACATTAAACTAAAAAGTTTGTGTTTATAAACAATCTATGTTTATTATATTTCATTAAATATGTATATATTGTTTCTTTTCGTCGTTCTTAATATAATTTTTTTTTATTCCAAAATTTATTGGACCTGCGGGTAATAAGGCCTATCTATAATATTAGTATCTAAATCTAATCTTCAGCAAAAAAATGTTCGTTTTGAATAAATTAAAATGCAATATGGCATTGCTACGGTTGTGGAGAAGACAGGATAGCTGATATTATGCAGATGTTTTTTATTACCCTAATAGCTGTGATTACAGTAATTATTACTGTTAAAAATATTTACAATGTTTAATTTGATCTCAATTTCCAAATCTATGTTGACACCAAGTGAAATTTTGAAGATTTTACCCTTAGGCCTTATTATACTACCATAGTATAATAAGGCCTATTTATGGAAGTTTTTTAATGATTATTTTTATTTTGGTTATTGATAGAATTTATCTTATTTTTGTTTTAGTTTATTTATAAGACACAGAGAGACTGATTGATAATAAATTTTCTTGATTGCATGCAATATTTTTCATTTTATTTGAATTTTAAGCTTAGCTAGGCCTTATTACCCGCAGGTACCTTATTTATTGTGATTTTTGAGATTTTCTATTTTTTACCTAACTAACCTACTAACGTCTTTCCTTTGGCCCAAATAGATTTGATATTTTTAATGTTATTTTTGTGTTTTTCTATATTTTAAAACAATTAAATATTCTCCTTATGCATTAAAAAAATAAAAAAGTATTGAAATTTTTGTTCACGTATATAAAGTGAATACTATAAAATTTTAAGTGCAAAGTATTGAAATTTATGTTCAATGTACAAAGTGAATACCATCTATCTACTATTCGCAGCGTGCGCGATGACAGCGCCAACTAGCGGTTACAATTAGGGTGGATTTTGACATATTAACAAATAAATAATTTCAATAAAATATCGTAATATGTACATTATATACATTATACATCATTATAGATGATTATTTATGACTATAGGCTATTTGTACGAAATTAATAGCGCCTCCAGAGGGCAATAGAGAAAGATTAAACGGATTTAACTTTCTTTTTATTATTGTTTAATACCGCGAACTTTTTTAATAAACAAATATCATTTAATTTAGCTATGTGCATATAATATAAACAGCATAGCATAAAAAGTACGTGAAAATTATTTATTTTTGATATATTTTTTTTAATTATGACGTATAATAGAATAATAATTAATTCGTATAACCTCAAACTATGGCGCCGATGATTTTACAATATTGCTCACCACGAATACTCGCATCGACATTATTTCTAACTCCACCACTTTGCACATAGCCTATATTGTAGTTAACCATGTTGACCTTTCTATTTTCAGCTAAAAACAAGCCTATTAAAAATGACAGTTAGTCCACCAAAAGTGTCATTTCTGGCCACGTCGTGCGCTGTAATCGATTTCATTTCCCTTACTACCTACTTTGCATCCAGCGTATAGGTATAGTGCAATTAAATATAACTCATAAAAATTACATTAAAACATAATATTTCTGTATACGAATTACTGTTGTAAAAGTTTAAACATTTTGTTAAAATTAAATGAAATGTAAAACATGATAAAATTTACAAACCCCTTTTATTTAATATCGGCAATGTAGCAGTTATATTAATTAAAAATACACATTACTCATGTAAATTTTGTATGAAAAAATAACATCGTTAATCATTTTAATGATTACAATAACTACCAAAACAGGAGGAGGCTTAAATATAAAAAATAAAAACATTAAAATGTGTATATATGTTGTTTGAATACTCAATCTGTTTTGTGAGTTTATTAAAAAAAAATATTTATTTGTATATTAACTTAACAAGTAGGCGTGCTATGGTATTAAATTTTTATAATGATTATTTCAGTTAGAAAGGTACATACTGTTATAGCATTATCCAATAATACAAGGTCTGCTCGACAATTCATTTGTTTTATAATGTGACGCCATCAACAAGATTTTTCTCATAAGGAATTTGTGATAAACGGGAGATAAATAAATAAACGACCAATATTGACCGAGAATTTTGTCATTTCAAAATCGATATTTACAAAAATTTTATATTAAAAATTGAAATTTCTCTAATATTTATGTAGTTTTCTTGTTCTGAATATTTTTTTTTAGAAAAAGTAATTCACCTGAAGGAATTTCAATTTTGATATAATTATCAAAGCTTACTTAATTTTGGTAAATCAAAATAACGGCAAAATGACAAAATTAACACACACGAATATTTTCTAATCAGGGGGCATATGAAATTTAAAAAATCATTAAAACTTATCGCAAATTTTTTTTTTGAAAACGAGTTTTTTAATTAATTTCACAGCACTACTATGGTATAATTCGCACACCCCGTACATCAAAAACTGGTGTATTGAGTTAAGTACTATAGGTTTGATAGTACATATATGTTTGAAAGAACACGCAGTTAAAATACCATATCACAAAATAATGTTTAATAAAAAAGACAGCAACTTAAATCTTTTTAGCCACAAGTCAAAGAGTAAGCATTAAACGTTAAATATAATTATTATTTGGGGTTTAATTAAATAAATTAAATATTAATATATTAAATAAAAGTTTAATACATGTTTCAAAAATTGAATAATGTTAATATGCTCATACGAAATATTTTTAGTCAAAATATCAAAATCCATTATATCAATTTGACGTTTTTTGATATACGGATATATGTGCAAATTATTCTCTTTATCATAAAAATCAGTTAATTTTCTTAATCTCACTCGATTTACTCACAAAATCCCCGTACTCCATTGCCGTCCCGATTGTTTACTAATAAAATAACTCGACGATAACCAACGAGCCATAAACAAGTCCACATGTCACCCATCCGGTATTTGGAAAACTCGTGTTGGATTTTATTCCAAATTAAGCCTCGCCTTGCGCTCGTTATCTTTATATATACAGTAATCCACAGAAACAGTGGCGTTACTACACTCATTTCACAGGGTATCCTCACTTAATCAAATTGAAACAAACATAATTATTAAATATGTAAATACTGTTATCATAATAGAAAATAATTAGTAGGTACATTTTTGTGTATACACACTTATGAATGTGCTTTAGAAGCAATACTTTTTTTTTGTGTAGTGACATCTAGCGCGTAAATGCAAAGCTAAAAACCTGTTTTACCGACTATCATAACAGAAATTTGTATTATCTACACCTAATCTAACTTTCAATACCGTTTTATTATTAAAATTTCATTCTGAATACGCCTAAACATGTTCATAAAAATGAAAAGAATAGGTTGACTACTTCGATTTTTTCTTCAACATATTGATTCATCAATAGAATTTGGTTTTATCTCAACTCGAACGTTGTCAAAAATTAATGTAAGTTTTTCATAATTATTGTGTTTTTTGTTTACCTTCAAGCCATTATATCTTTCTTAATGTTCAAGTTTTTGTAATTTTACTGATACCAACGTAAAGAGAATTTAATTTAGATACGAAAAATATAAATATCCTTTAAATTGATGTATCAGTGCAATAGCAGCGCAAATTATAAACGGGAACGAGACAAAAATTGAGTTATCACGCTTCGCATATAAACACGTCAGATTGTAACGGCCGTATCTCGGTCAATTTTTATTGTACTGGAATAAAATAAAAAACAAATTAAAGATCTAACGCAGAGCTACAAAAAACATCTGATATATTTTTCAATAAAATAAGCCATCTTGATGTTATTTATGAAAAAACACATTTTCACCCCTTTCACTCCCTACCAAACTACCCCTGTACCCCTTAGTCGACTACGCTCAACGGTTTCTTAGGTATGATAAGTTTAGGTATGAAACTACGTATGTACCAATTCAACAATAAGTAAAACAAAATATCAAAAATATACCAAAAACCACAACTTTATTGTTTTGTATATATATTTTCGCAAGCACGCCACTGTTCTGGACTCGATATTGTTTTCGATGCGACTAATCCAACGCACACTAAATCCGAGGGTACTTGTCTTAAGCCCCTGTTCCTTCAATGGCCCAGAAACAATTGGACCCGGCCGTTCGAATAACCTGCGTTAATATAACAGGAAAAAGTGCCATGCTAGATTAGTTTTATTGTGATTGTTATGTTGGCATTCGTAGCGGATACCGCACCACTTGAGGTGTCCGTGCGGATAAAAATAATTCGACGATTTCACAAAAATTAACTCGTCGAAATATTTCACTGCGCCAAACAAGAAATTAATTCGATTTTTTTTAATGTAAAATATTTTTGTGGGCATAGTGTTTATATTTTATTAAAACTTCTGAAATCATATAAATAAAATTCATTAAAAAAATTTAATTGATATTTAATTACAAAAAAAGGGGGCGTTACGCTTTCGTTTTCATGCATTACAAAATCACAGTTATCATAATTAATTTATTATGTGGTTTTTCATCAACTTTATTTTTAAATGTACAGCTAACTTCATGCGTTATATGACAAATACTGGGTCTATTTTTTGTAAAAATATTTAAATCGAATCATAAATACAATTTATCAAAATATCTTGATCCCAGCGGGTTCAAAAAATATATAAACTTTTACTAAACGAACATATGGTGTGAATATGGTTTCGATACGTTTAGTGGTTTAGGTGTGATGATGTTACATACATATGTACTAACGTTTTATTTAGATAAAATATATAAAAATTGTACGATAATTTGGACAGGCATACCTACATAATAAAATAAAAATGTACAAGCAAATTATTATAAAATATTTATACCTACTTGAATCAACAAGTGCTTCCATGGCTAACTAATGTAAGGTATTAATAGCTGTGACAATTACAAAATAAATAATGACTTCAAGAATACGTACAAATAGATAAATTCAAATTGACACAATTATGTTCGAAAATAAATGATAGTATTTGGTAAACGTAATTTATCAATATTTCAAATAACCATTTAAATTACATTAATATAGAACTACACAAACAAAAGTGGTATCAATTATAATCACATTACTCATTTTACACCTTCTAGTTTTTTTTCAGTAATGGCTTGTCAGTGTTTTCTTTCTTTTTATTTTTTTAACCCTTCATTAGGCGCGTGGATTTCATACGTAAACTACTCTTTTAAAAACTGTTAAAACTAATATTTATACCCTATTTACACACGTGCCCTTTTGGGTAGCTATTAAAAACATTTCCTTGTATATTCTTAGTTGAAGTGTTTTAGTGCAATATCGTGAGTTATAGCAAATCAAATACACTGTTTAAAAAAATGGCTTACGCATTTAATCTGCGCGCCTAATGCAGGATTAATTATATTTTTACTCATACTTTTGTACTTATAATATGTATAACTACTTTACAGTAGTTACTTTGTTAAGTTTTATATTACAAACAATTAAAATCTACTGAAAATACAGTGGTGCCTCGCATATCGAACTTAATTCGTTCCGGGAGCAAGTTCGTTATGAGAAAAGTTCGTTATGTGAAACGCGTTTTCCCATAACAATTAGGCTAGGTAAATAATGCAGATAGATACTACAAATTTCTGCTATGAACTAGTCGGCAAAACAGGTTTTTAGTTTTACATTTGCACGCTAGAAGTCTACGCCAAAAAAGTTAATCCTTCGTACGTAGGTACAAATTTCACACACCCATTTTTTTATCTAATAAAAAGTAGTACATGTCCTTCCTTAAGATGTAAGCTATATTTCTGCCAAATTTCATCAAAATCGGTTTAGTAGTTTAGCTGTAAAAAGGTGACAAACCGACCTCTTTATAATATTAGTAGGTATGTATGGATTTTGGTAATTATATAAAATCGTATACTGAAACATCCTGTATAATAAATGATTCCTAGTTAATTAATCAACTAATTTACTTTATTAATATACAAAAAAAAATAATTCAGCGTGTGAATATTTCTAATAAAATATTTTTAAATAAACTTCCAAATTGTTTCTTATAAAAATTCATTCAACTCGTAATGAAAATAATATATAACAAAAATGATCCAATAAATTTAAGGATAATTTTTTTTTACTCTTCAAAAATAATTTTACGATGAGACCATAGCGAATCGCATTTAAAATGCAATTTTTTAACATTTTTATACCTCACGAAGTATACCTAAATCCTTAATAACTTGCCACTTTGGGTGAAATGAAGGGAATCATAAAGATATATTACGAAGCGAAATAGCCCCTTATCCTCCTAAAGCCGACGCTTCTATGAAAATAACCTACGTCTGGATACCAGCCACGGCCTACTAGATCCACAGACGGTGGTTAAAAAGAGACGCAACTATACACTACCCAGCACCGCCACCATGCGTTCTCCTTTTCTCCGATCGCGTCTCAAACGGTAGTCGGCGCTAATACACTGTTGAATAGGGCATTACTTTTATATTTTTGGACTAACGGGTTCTTGACTATATGTATATATGTGTGTGTGTGTATCTTATGTGATATGAATTTGAAATTTCCTCATGTCTCGTTTATATTCTTACTTTTTATTCTTATATTTGTACTTTCCGAGGACAATTTGTGATATTCTGAAGTATTTATTGATTAGATGATGGAAGACTTTACTGTTTGATATATGTAAGTAAACTTGATGTTATATTTAAATGCCATGCGATGTGAAACGTATTTGCTTTTTTTATTGTACTTTTATTTTTGAATATTTTATTGATTTTATAATTTCAATATGTGCATTATTTTTTATGTTGGCAATATCGTTTCAGGGAAATATGTAGACGTATTATTTATTTTATTGCTTTTCGTACATGAGATGGATTTGTTTTTATTTTATTTTCTTCCATTTTATTGAGTAATATATTTTTTTAATACGTATTTTATTTAAAAAAAATTATTAGTATTTCTAAAAGATAAGAAAATATAATAACAATTACATATAATAAAAAAATCTTTCCAGTATCTATTATTTACTAATAACAGACTGATGCACTGCCATTACTGAATCAAAATCTATAGACACTTAACTGCAAAACTTAATTTGATGACAATTGGCCAATGGGCGTCAAAATTTAGATTATTTCAAATTTTACGATTCCTTATTTTATAATTTTTGTGGCCATTACTGGGTGCCCATTACTGATTTGACTTTATCCATTACTTGAGAAAAAACATAAACAAAATAAAATGCTATATTTTAAAAAATAAATTATATTTGCGAACTTAAAATAAGAGGCACTTATTTTATTATTTATATGGCTTCAAGGGAATTACCTATCAATCCCAAAAAATAGCACACCTTACTCTTAAAGCGGCCAAAACTGATGCTAAAGCCTTATACATAAAAAGAGAGAAAATTTGTTATGTATGTTTAACCGATTTCATCTCAAAAACTACTGAACTAATTTTGATGAAACCTGCACATGTGCGTTCCACGGAATCTTAAAAATTCTATAGATAACTTATTATCACATTGCCACTCAAAATTGTGAATAAATTAGCTAAATAAGTTAAACCAATAGAAAGTTCGTGAATAATTTAGTCCAGGGGTTCCACATGGGGTCCAAGTGGACCCTTTGGGGGTCGATAATAGTTTAAAAAGAATCTCTACTACAGTGCAATTATTAGTATTATGATTATGTTATATGCTGTATATAGAGAAAAATGTAAAGGAGTCAATGAAGAAAATCATTCTTTTAAAAGGAGTCAATATAGGAAAAAAGTTGGGAACCCCTGATTTAACCCGTACTAAACTAAAAAAGGCACGTTAAAATTTTTTATACACGTTGTATAGAATTCTATTATAGTTCTATAGAAAAATATGCAAGAGCATAACCTGTCTTTCATATTTATGACGCTCGAACTTTTTATATATTTAATAACACATAAATTAAACTATAAATAAAAATAATAACATGATGAGTGCGTACAAGTCTTCAGGCTTCCGCGGTGATCTTGAAATGGATCTTGGCTTCTGGGTGTAAGCCGCGTCGATTTGGTCATTTTACTGGCCAACGTTTCGTCACACATTGCAGTGGACATCTTCAGGGCTCTTGTTACAGTGCTTACTGTAACAAGAGCCCTGAAGATGTCCACTGCAATGTGTGACGAAACGTTGGCCAGTAAAATGACCAAATCGACGCGGCTTACACCCAGAAGCCAAGATCCATGATGAGTGCGTGTTTATAAAAATAAAATAAAACAATATAAAATAAACTCACCTAAAAAATTCTTGGGATATTAGTAAGTGATATACGTATGTCAAATTATACTCAACAATGCTGTCACAGCTGACTTTGATCACATCAAATATCGTAAGACAAAAACGCATCTCATTAATCTTGCACTGCGATTCTGAAAGAAAAAACAAACAACGGTATAAGAAGTTACGATATTTATACACATAGATTTTCACTGCGTGTCAGTTATACATAAATCAAAGACAGATACGAAAACATCAATTCGAAATGGTAGTCAGACGTTTCCCCCCTCCCCCCTCTTTCCAACTTCTTTATCCGTCTTCTTTTACCCTCGCGTTTGCTACGTCTATGAAAAAAAAATCACTCAGTAGAAAATCAGTAGCGTACATTTTTTTATTATATATAATAAATAGAGTTTATACAAAAATGAAGGTCTTAAAAAATTATTTTAATTTTTTTTAGCGTACTGAATCTGAAATCGTTGCCCAAATTGCAACATTTTTGAAAATTTTATATCAGACACGCCTTCGTATCATTATTTATCTTGAAGTTATTCAAGAATAACAAAATTAAACTTAAAAAATGTTTTCCACAAGGCCTATTTTGTGTACAGACGTACTATAAAGTAGGTATACTATACGGTCACCAAATTTCATCACACGAATTTGTTCCAAAAACAGGGCAATTTTTCCCTTTATCGCCTGTACTATGAAGATTTATTTTCTTAAATATCGTATTTTCAAATATATTTCGGATGAAAAAAATTTTATAGTGAAAAGCCAAAATTTATTTTAATGGGGAAATGCAGTACTATTTGGGGTACAAAGTAAAAAAATACTTTCTAAAAATAATGCCTGTTTGATAAAAATTAATAAATATGACCATAATGGTATTGAATAATTGTCTTAAAAAAAGCACAATATAAAAAACTACTACAAAAAATATGTTTATAATACTTAAACTAAAAATACACCTTAACCACAAAATTTATGTCACTCGACACGTGTTTCGACTTCACAAGAAGTCCTCATCAGGAGCCTAACGATTCCAGACTGGAATCGTTAGGCTCCTTATGAGGAATTCTTGTGAAGTCGAAACACGTGTCGAGTGACATAAATTTTGTGGTTAAGGTGTATTTTTAGTTTAAGTGACTAAGAAACCACAGTTTCTCCGTTTTTCAAGTAAAAAAAAAATGTTTATAATACACAATTACAGTGAAACCTGCATACCTGGAATCTCAAAGGACAAGTAGTTTTATCCCACTTAAAGAGGTGACACATTTATCCAGTTATAGAGGTGCAAATGGGACCAACAGTATGTATTCTAGTTATTGAAGTTTCCCACTTATCCAAATCCCACTTAATCAGGTTTCACTGTATTTAACAATATTCAATGTATCAGTTTGAATACCGTTAAATCACTGACATAAATCATATGCGCACGCATCACTCAAATAATCTATTGCCAACATACAAAACTATAAAATCTGATTGTACATAATTTTGCTTTACATTTTTCTACAATTTATATTTATTGTAATTTAAATTCCTCAAGCACGCCACTGCTATATACATACATACATATACAGAAATATAAAACAAAAGCAGCCAGTATCGAAGCAACATGTGTACCGAGGCTTCCACTTGCACCGTATGCAAAATCTATATCGGGGATCGATTTTTGATAAGGTCAGACATGGATCGTGCCATTACTGGAACAACACGTTTGTTTAGTGCTCCTTAGGGACGCATATAACCGACAGGATGTTGCGCTTTTCAGTTATTTATTAACAAATACAATGCATGCAAACTTGGGATTGTTGGGAAGGGATGTGCTCTTATCGACTACAAAATGCATCCATTTATTTATCTATATAATAATAATGGACAGCAGTGATGCTTTATTTTATAAACGTATTACCAATATCTCAATTTATTATTATAAAAAATAATTTAAAAATAACATCTTATAAAATGGCATCGTATTAGATGTACTTACCCTAATGATAGCAGAAACATTATTCAAGAGCATTATGGATAATAGAAATAAAATTCATAATACCCTTGCCAATCGATTCGTAAATCATTACCGAGTCCAACAAGGTACACGAAGCCATATATGAAAAATTTTGAGGGGGGGGGTCATGACCGGAGAAATTCTTAAAATTAATTAAACTAGAACCACAGACCTACCATTTAGCGAAAACCTGAGGTCTCTAGGTGGTCAGAGGGTCGAGATCTTGTGATGGAAGACGGACGGACGGAAAATCGAGCATATAAGCGCTAAAAATAAACCGTTATAACTTTGACCATGTTATTAGATTTACTCTTCTATACCTAACTTACAAGGAAACCTTTTCTAGTCGAAAATTCGTATCGAGTTTAAACTTTGTATATAGTTAGAGGAGATCAAAGTAAGTAAGAAAAAAAATTATCGTAACTGTGGTAAAACGGTTTAAGGGGGTGAAACACCCCTATGAAAATGTGCAAAATAATCATTTATACTCTGAAAGTAATGAAAATTTAAAAAAAATCTACAATACAAAATTTTCATGATTTTTTATACTCTTTCGAATAGCGATAGTCAAAATTCGAAAAAATTAAACCGTTAACGCCCACCCACATTTCATAAGTTTAATTTTTCGAATTTTGACTATCGTCATTCGAAAGAGCATAAAAAATCATGAATTTTGTATTGTAGATTTTTTTAAATTTTCATTAGTTTCAGAGTTATTTGAAAAAATATGATTATTTTGCACATTTTCATAGGGGTGTTTCACCCCCTTAAACCGTTTTACCGCAGCTGTAATAATTTTTTTCTTACTAACCTTGACCTCCTCTAACTATATACAAAGTTTAAACTCGATATAAATTTTCGACTTGAAAAGGTTCCCTTGTTAGTAATTTATAGATAACAAACTATTAATTGGTTTACAATATCACATAATGATTTTATTATTAACAAATTTTATGAATCTTGGCTTATACCAGTAGTCAAGATTCATATCAAGATCACTACAAAAACCTTAAAGCTTGCTCAAAATTTAAACTTCATTAAATTACAATATGAATTTAAATTATCGAAAAGAGTAATAAACTTTTTCAAATTAAATAATCAAATATTGCGCACGAATTGCACATAAATTATTTTATTTTTGTCAATACAAAAGCTCTCTAAATAATTAATTAATGTTAAAACTAATTATTATATTGGATATCATAAAGTATTTTATAGCCACTGTTACGTAATTACAATTTTTGCAAGCGTCTGGTAAAATATATATTGGTTTAGATTAAATTTTCCCCAATGCTTCCAATAGTATGCAACAGTTTTTATTGAAAGTCAATAAAATTATGTAGGTAGGTGTCTGTATTAAATATTTAAAGGATTTTCAATTTATATTAATTATTTGGCACAATATAATGTAATTAGTTTCATATATTTAGTACAATAAAATTATATACATGTTGATTTATTTTTCTTATTATTTCTCAAAATTATACTTTTTATCGAATAAAAATAAACATTTTTGTTTTCTTAAGAGATAAAAAAAAATAAAAAAAATATATAAGTCTATAGGAAAAAATGTTATTTTTTGTGTATATACTATAGATGTTTACAGTCTTCATCAATTGCCACTGCTTTAAGACCTCTGATATCGATTATCTGTCATTTGAATTAAATACACTGCAGGTAGTGTTTAGTTTTTTTAACCAATTAAATTAGAAAATAAAAATAAAATTTGATATTTATAATTAAGTATCTATTCTTATCATGAGCTATACTCGATAGTACTTCAATGACTCATATTTATTTTCTACTAGCACATTGAACTCGGTGTTATCTGGGGATGTAAATGTAATCTGTAATAAATTTATTTAACATTTAATTTTTCACTTATCGCTAACTTTTTATTTAGAGCACGCGAAGATATCTCTCCTGCGATTGTTTTTTTCCCGACTTAATAAAATATCCACTTAGACTTTCCTCGTGAAACACTCTATCTATTAGTGAAGACCAGAATAAAATCCGTTCAGTAGTTACTGAGAAACCCGTGAACAGACAGACAGACACCTGCGGCTTTGTTTTATACTACATATGTATAGAGATGACTTCCAATAAACCTGATTTTTTTTGTATATTTTTAGATAGTCATTTAACCAACTAAAAGTTCCAAGAAACAATTCTTAATCTATATCTATAAAAGAGTTTGTCCTTAACCACTCACTCACTCATTCACTCACTCATTCACTCACTCACTCACTCACTCATATATCAACGTACAGCCCAAACCCCTGGACCTAGAAACGTGAAATTTTGTAGGTGTCTTCCTTTTATGATGTAAGCAGCCACTAAGAAAGGATTTTTTGAAATTCAACCCCTACGGGGTTAAAATAGGGTGTCAAAATTTTCATAAAAAAATATTTTTTTGTTCACGTGCATTTAATTGAAACTTATCATACTCTACAATATAAATAATGAAACAATTATTTCAGCATTTCCCAAAATTTAACCCCTAAGGTGTTAGGGGGATGGAAAAATTTGTAAAATATATTTTTTTTTGTATTCACCGAATGAAACATGGCACAAGTAGGTACTATACAAGACATATATGAGTTACGAAAATTCAACCCCTATGGGAATGGGGGGGGGGGTAAAATATTGATATATTTATCTTCATAATTGTTGATGCTATTAAAGTTAATTCGGACAAATAAATATTCAATTAAAAATAAAGTTCGATATTCAAGCCCTAATAGCATGGGACGGGAACGAGGATGGATTTAGATACGTTTATCTGCATACCTGGTTTACTTATAAAGGCAAATTCGGGCAAAATAGTCATCTATTAAAATAAAAATTTCGACATTCAACCCCTAATGGCGGGGGTAGACGGGGTCTGTGTTTTTGATATGTTTATCTGTATAGCTGCTTACGTTATAATGGTGGAGTCGGGCAAAATAATCTGCAATAAAAATTTTTGATATTCGACCCCTAATTGCGAGGGTAGACGGGGTTAGTTTTTTCAATTTTTAACTAAAATCCGAGATATTTACGTTTTTTATAGGTAATGTATAAAAATCAATATAAAAAATATGTCATCCCCTATCACGTATGGAGGGTTCTAATTAGTTTCGAAGTTTACGCGAGCGAAGCCGCGGGATCCCGCTAGTATGTTATATGTTTCAACATTCAGGAGAAGCAATAATTCATATATTATTAAGTAATCAAATTGATGAATTACCTTATTTGAAAATTATATTAAAATATTTTGAAAACATATATTTATCTATATACAATAATATACATATATACATATAGGTATATATGATGTTAGATTTAATATGCCCCGTCCCTGTGTTGTGTGTACAACGTCAACAGATGGCCCTGGCTGTGTAAACTCGTTCAGGTCCCCGCGGGTTTTCACCGCCGCTCAAAGTTTTTCAATGTAAACACCGCGGGAATCGATCCGTTGGTAAAAATAATTGATTGTCCCTGAATATAAACAACGTTCATTAATTTCTGATCTGTTCACAACACAACACAAAATAAACAACAAAGTGTTGTATCTATTATTGTATTGTAATGCTATTATTTATATTAATGTACGGGTTTTAATTCCTGGTATAGCTGTTTTATTATATTTACTATAAAATTTAAAATACATGTAAAGGTCGCTGTAGAAAAAAACATGAATTTGATATTAATTTCATTTATTTTTCAATAAATTGTTAATTAATATAATTTCTGATTCTTAACCCTTTGTAACTCAACTTATCGAATATAAAAAAATAGTGAAATTTGGGTATGTTTAAATAAATTAAAATAAGGAAGAAATATCTTAAATACAATAAACAGAATTATTCAACAATATATATATATAATTAATAATAAATATTTAAGACATAAAACTTTTTCTTACTTATGATAAATATTATATTTAATTCATTTATCTGAATATCTGTACAAAAACAAGCCAATAATTTGTAGTATTTTTCTTGATTTAAAAAAAAATCAACACCTTCGTTAACGGTCGATTACGCTGAGCGAGTTTACTAGCTACTAGCCGGCGAATTCACTAGCTGCTAGTAAACTCACCCAGTGTAATCATGTTCACTAGCTAACTTGCAGATTGTAAACAATCTGCTACAAAAGTTGAAAGCCGGGGTACTCATAGTTGCTAGTGAACTAGCTGCGAGTATCACGGTGGTTCTTTTTCATAACACGTGGTTTAAACTTGCTAGCTAGTTGGCTACTGAGCGAGTGGAATGTTTTGTGTGTCACCATCACTATCGTACTAACTGACTCGCCTGCTTCTAAATTCGTCGGCTTGTAGCTACTAAACTCGGTCAATGTAATCGACCCTTTACGGTGTTTTAAAAAGCGTGTAAAAAGTACTTATCGATATCGTTCTGGCTTTGCAAGATACATACATATTAAAGGTATAAGGTAATGAATAATGTTTTTTCGCGAATATCTCGCTTCCTATGGCTTAGGGGTCAATAAAGTTTATAATATAAATTGTATAATATTAACTTCTCAAGAAAAAAAGGTTCATTCAATTAAAAAAAAGAGTTCATATAAAAAGGTCATTTTTATTTTTTTTATTTGGGTATTTTTTTCAAACAAAAATAAAAAAAATAACTATTATTTAAAAAAATATATTTTCTGAAGCCAGCCCTGTACATGTACGAAGTTGTGTGAATGTGAGTTTATTTGTGTACAATCCGTAATTAAAAAGGCGACGTCAATTTTATCGACATTTTGACAAAAGTGTTTGGCTTCTAATTATTATTTATAGGACACTTTGTTCATTTTTTAATCAATTGGTTTGTTTCCCCACGACCTTTATTCATTACACAGTAAATATATAGCGTGTAAACAATTATTATTCTATTAATATTGAATACACCTTCTATAGTTAGGTAGGTATCTATTTTAAAAGTGGATAATTAATTTAAAATCGTTTTTATTAAGTCGTTTGTTGGAGCGATCTATATATTTTATATACCTAATTAATTATTAAAATAAAATTTGTAATATAAAAGATAGATATATTATATACATGGTTAGTTCTTTTGAAAAAATATTAAATTAAATGTATAATGGCTTGATATAGCATTTTAAAATTTTGAAGAAGGCTTCAAGTCTTCTGATAGTCTGGTATTTTATTTTATTTTTTTGAATGGAATAAATTTTTTTCAAGAACCATATTTAGTAGGTATATTAATAGATAAACATCGAAAACTGCCGTACCTTTTTTGTATTTATTATAAAATGAGGGGAATGAAACTTATTTTATTCAAAAGATACTGTGCCACACAAAAATCATGTGTGTATGTTGCCAATAAGGCAGGTAAAATATTGGTCAAATTTCGACTATTATAAAATTTATAACCTCAGTTCTAAAATGCAAAAAAAAATTGTCTATTTAAAAATAAACGTATAATTTAATTAATCAAAAATTACTACATCTCAGTTCTTTTAATTAATATAAAACACAAAAACAAGGTGTTAAATATTTGTAACTACATCAACAGAACGCAATTCAGGATTAGAAAATTAAACTGTAATCTAGTAAAGGAGTCTTTGTTGAGAGAAGCTTAACTCCAGCTGTTATACACTCAACTGCAGTAATATGAAACAAGATTAATCTTGTTCAGACACTGAAATTTATAAACTTAATTTTCCACTGCAATACGTCACTATCTTCATACATGTGTATTTCTTCTGTTTGTTAATTATCCATAACAGTGTGTATTGTCTTATGTACATACACACACACACAGTAGAACGCGTTACTCTGAATATAGCTACAGAGCCGTTCTAAGCTGCGAGGAGTTAAAACTTATTTAAATAAATTAGAAATGTAACATTTAAATTTATCTAGGTATGATTAAATGTTGTCTCTTATATCAATGTTGGCAGAAGATTTAGAGTAAACTGGATATTGTATTTTACTCAGAATGAACCGAATGAGCCAAACATACCGAGCAATATTTGACAATATAATATTGTACTGTAAAAATAAGTTGGTAATCGTTAAGGTGTGGTGTTTATTCATTCGTACCTAGTATATTTAACAAAAATTTATCAAACCCCACACGTGGGTATTGCCAACTCAAAAAATACCCTTGTCAATCGATTCGTGAATCAATCCCAAGTTCAACGAGGTACATGAAGTTATATATGAAAAATTTTAAGGAGAGGGGGGTCATGACCGGAAAAATTCGTAAAATGGGCTTAACTAGAACCACAAAACTACCATTTAGTGAAAATCCGAGGTGGTCAGGGGGCCGAGATCTCGCGGTGGAAGACAGACGGACGGACGGAAAATCGTGCATATAAGCGTGGGTTGCGCTAAAAATATATGAAACATATGCGTAGAAATGAGTTTACAAATATGAAATGATATTCTGAAAACTAGCTTGCGTCTATGCTGCAATATTAATTAAATAAGTTAGTTAAAACAAGTTGTGGTTTGAGAGAAATAACGCGCAAAACTATCTCGTAAACAGGTAGGTAATGAAAAGAGGATGTGACTTCAGACAGGGACCACCGTTTCCTCTACATTTAATTTATACAATTTTCAAAACGTTTTCGGTGTTTGTTTATTATTATTTAAATATACATTTTTGAAACAGAAAAGGTATATTTTTCATTGTAATTTGTAAATAAATCGTCTGTCAACTCATGCCCGATTTAGGCTCCATGTCTCTGGCACCCCCTTTTTGAAATTCGAATTTTATTATATGCAGTTCGTTTGTGCTTCGTTTGTGCACGTTTGTGCAGGAAATCCTTTCGTTTGTGCTTTAACCCCTTAGGAGATATTCAAAAAAATCAAATGGGGGGCCGTAGACATGCGAGCCCCCCCCCCCCTTTTTGAAATTCGAATTTTATTATATGCAGTTCGTTTGTGCTTCGTTTGTGCACGTTTGTGCAGGAAATCCTTTCGTTTGTGCTTTAACTCTTAAGGAGATATTTAAAAAAATCAAATGGGGGGCCGTAGACATGCGAGTCCCCCCTTTTTTGAAATTCAAATTTTATTATATGCAGTTCGTTTGTGAGAATTTTTTTTACTGAACGTGTTAAGTTTGCCCTCTAGACAAAGATATTAAAAATTTTAGAATAAATAATTTTTTGGAGGGGGCGGTAAGAATTAAGGCTAGGCAATAAAATATATACCAATGCATGCGACATGTCAAAATATATGACCTAACCAGTGGAATTTGATCCTCTCTTATTTTTTTAATATGCGGCAATAGCATTACCAAGATTATAAGGGCTGGTAAAGGCCATAGGGAGATAAGGATGCTAAAATTGCCCCCGGGCTTTTCTGAACGATATTTTCAGGGTATGTTTGTACTATAATAGTACATCGATTTTGAAATTTTTAGACCTCAAAATCAATGGGGTACCGAGTAACAATTAAAAAAGCCGAAAACAGAAAAACATTTTTTTCTCTTAATTGGCTGCACCGATTTGAATAAAATTTTTATGGTATTCTGATATCTATATAAGCACTCTTTAAAAAAATAATCAACTATATAGCTCTGCATTATCATAGGAAAAAAAATCATTTTTTCAGAAATTTTTTTTTTCTATTGTTTTCTTAAAGAGTACAATTCTGAAAATATTTTTTTCGAATTCTTCATCAAAAAACACATAAAATGTATTTTTTTCATTTTTTTCCTAGAGGTACGCCATATCGAAAAAAAATAAATACTGCAAAAAAGTTGTATTTTCCGTTCTTCTAACTACAGTGCCTCAACACTGTGCCAAAGTTCAATATTTAGTTTATTATAACAAATGGGTGAAACCTTTAAATGCAAAATTTGTCAAGTTGGAGAAGCAGCAAATTTTGAAAATAGTTACATCTATACAGGATGTCCCATAAGTGCGTTACAAATCAAAGTTGTGTTATTTTAATACAAACTATTATATAGTACTTTCTTAATTGATAATCTTAAAAATACGATTATGAAACTATTTTTTTCGAATTTATCCTTAAAAAAACACATAAAATATATTTTATTCTAATGTTACGCCATATTGAACAAAAAAATACTGCGAAAAAGTTGTATTTCCTGTTCTTTTAACTATATACATATACAGTTAAGTTGTGTAAAAAAAAAAATTCGCCCTCGTTATGAAAAAGTTAAAAAAAATCCTCACCGAAGGATTATCCTGTAGTTCAATTTTTAAAGGTGCCACAAGGGGGGGAGGGGTCGTTTTATTTTTTAAACTATTGTTTCTATAAAAATAAGTAAAATGCTAATTTTGTAGTTTTAATTCTCTACAAAAATAGTCTAGTGAAATATAATAGGTATAAATGAAATGAGTTAAAACTTACAAGAGTTTTAAACATTTATTTTTTTACAAAAATTAACATTTTAGCGTCGATTTTCTATAAATATCAATTAAATAGTAGTCACCGATACATTTGGTAAGGCGCATGGATGTACACACTCAGCGAAACTACTCAGTTCCATTTAAACTGCAGTACACTGAAGCGAGAGTGAACGCGAGAGTATACTGTATACGCTCACTCTAGTCACTCGCTTCCTTTGACTCGTGGTCAAAAACCGACTTTATGTGGAGTTTGTGGAGCCATCACGAGGCGAAGCGAGGTATGGCGAATCACTACGGGACGAGCCGAACGTTGCCAGTACACTCTCGCGTTCGGGTTGTCTCGCTTATACTCGGCGACATTTGTACTGCCGACATTTGAGTTTGTAGATGTTTGAAAAAATAAATCAGATAATCACGTGTAAATAAAAAGTGTTGCAAAATTCATTTCTGAACACCACTAGTTAGTTGATTCACAACAGTTTGAAACTGATTTATTTACAATAAAATTACTATCTGCATCTCTTTATACAGTGGTTGCTTACTCGTAAAAGTTAGAAAGATATACCTATTTTGTTAAGTCATTAAAGTATTCTATTGTTAAAAAACATTTCGCATTAAAAATTTTTTGTGCAAATAGACATTGTTGCGATAAAAATGAATTCGAAAACTAGCAATGTTAGATGTGCTATCTGTTCTAAACTAGTTAAAAAAAAATCTGGTGTGACTAAACATATTTTGACAAAAGAAGATGCAGAAGATATTTCACCCTTTTTTGAATGTGACATTCATATTGGTGATATTATATGTGGAGGTTGTCGTCTGAATAAATATAAAAAAAGAAAATTGAATTCTGAAGCATCTACTTCTTCTGCTGCTAATGAACAAAATGACTTACTCAACACTATAGAAAATACCGGATCTGATTTATCACAGTTAACTTTATCTCAATCAAGTTCTGAAGATCCTTCTGTCAACATTAAATTGAAGCATACAGTAGAAGTAGATAGAGAATATATCGAAATTAAGATCAAGAGAACAGTATCGACTCATAAATACTGCTGTGTTTGTGGTAGTATTAATAACGAACTTTCCTTAGTTCCTAAAAATGCTAGACTGCAGTCTTTTGCGAAACGACGCATCTATATTCCTGATGGAAATCGAGCTTGTAAAAACCATCTAATTAACAACCGTTTCTTTGAAGAGGATCTGAACCTTGTAAAAGTTTATTCAAACACAACTACAATAGAAGCGTCAGAATTAAGCGAAATATTGGAAAGTTTTGCAGTTGAATGTGACTCAACACTTATGGATAAAATGGTTGATTTTAGTATTTCTGAGGAACAGCTTTTTGTCTTTACTGGTTTAAAATGGGACAATGTGATTGAACTTCGTGAATTATTAATATCAATGAGAAATACAGATACTCGAACTGTGACTCAAGCTATAATTGTGTTTTTATTTAAACTCCGAACTGGAAATTCTAACAAGCTTATATCATCAGTTTTACAGTTAGAACAAGAGCAGCATGTTTCTCACTATTCGGCTCAAGTAATAGAATCTTTTGAAAAAGATGTGTTACCCAATTATTTTGGATTTTCTGCCATACCCCGAGATGAACTTATTCAAAAGCATACTTCAAGAATAGCAAAGAAACTTTATGAAGATTTTGATGAAAAACTCATTTTGATTTATGATGGAACGTACGCTCGTCATCAAAAAAGTACCAATAACGAGTATCAGCGAAAATCATTTTCTATGCAAAAAAAAGTACCGTTGTGTAAACCATTCACTATCTGCACAACAAATGGATACATTGTTAATATGTTGGGACCGTATCCTGCAAATCAAAATGATGCTGTTATAATGAAGAAAATCATCGATGAATCAAATGGATTATCTTCCTTATTAGAGCCAGGAGATATCTGTGTTGTTGACCGTGGTTTTCGAGATGTAAAAAATCATGTAGAAGAAAAAGGTTATAAAGTTTTGATGCCAGCGCTGAAAGGAAAACGTTCTCAACTAACAACAATAGAGTCAAATGAATCAAGATTTGTCACAAAAATTCGGTGGTCAGTTGAAGCTACTCATGGTATGCTGAAAGAGAAGTTTCATTTACTCGATCAAGTATTTGATAATAAAATGCTTTTAAAAGTTGGTAGTTATTATCGAATCGCTTCTTTTCTCCACAATAAGTATAGCAAACGTCTAACTTCTGATGCAGATTTGTCTGATGTTATTGTAGAGAGAATGAAGTCTATAAAAACTACTGAAAACACATTAGCTGATGAAGTGAAGAAAAATGGTTGGCAACGTAAGAAACTTCCTTTTCAAACAATTACAGCCAATGATTTATTGGACTTTCCAGAAATGACAGAACAAGAACTGAAAATCCTATTCACTGGTTCATATCAATACAAACAATCCATATCATACTTAGCTGAAATAATGGATGAATTGGGTAACATAAAAATAGAGTATGTAAAGGATCAAAGTAACATAATTAAAGCTAAAGTTCAATCACGTCATATTAATAAAAAGGAATATAGACTTTTTATTGATTATAAACCGAATAGTATTGGAAACGGTGGAATAAATAGATATTGCTGCGAATGTGCAAATGGTAACAGAACTGTGGGTTGTTGCTCACACATTGCAGCAATTATTTATTATTTGGCTCATGCGCGATACTTAGCGAAGATTCCACGACCAGCTGAAGTGCTCAGCCGATTATTTGATAATGATAATTTTAATGTAGTAATTAATGAGGACAGCGATGATGATTAATAAGTAATTTTTCGTTGAATTGGAGGTTCGTTATTATTCCCATAAAACAAAAACAGACGTAGTCATTATGCATTGTTCTTCCGGAACAACGATATTTTCATCCATTTTTTTTGTTACTAGACAATGTAAAACTTATTATTCATGTAAACAAGTGCAGGGTGTTATATTTGAAAATTTTGAAAAAAAAATAGGCTCAGAGTTTTGATAAAGTCTGTACAAAGACTACAATTTTGTACATGTTTGATGTAATATCGCAATAATAGAGCATATGCCAAAACTACTTTTAGCAAAAAATAAAAAAAATTGTAATTAGAAAATTACAAGGATTTGAAAATATTTCAATTTTCTTACCAAATGGTCATAATTTCTAAACCGCTCAGTATAATCCCACAAATGCTTCTATTAAAATACCAAGAAAAATTCATGCTTTTAGATTATCAATTAAGAAAGTACTATATAATAGTTTGTATTAAAATAACACAACTTTGATTTGTAACGCACTTATGGGACATCCTGTATAGATGTAACTATTTTCAAAATTTGCTGCTTCTCCAACTTGACAAATTTTGCATTTAAAGGTTTCACCCATTTGTTATAATAAACTAAATATTGAACTTTGGCACAGTGTTGAGGCACTGTAGTTAGAAGAACGGAAAATACAACTTTTTTGCAGTATTTATTTTTTTTCGATATGGCGTACCTCTAGGAAAAAAATGAAAAAAATACATTTTATGTGTTTTTTGATGAAGAATTCGAAAAAAATATTTTCAGAATTGTACTCTTTAAGAAAACAATAGAAAAAAAATTTTTTCTGAAAAAATGATTTTTTTTCCTATGATAATGCAGAGCTATATAGTTGATTATTTTTTTAAAGAGTGCTTATATAAATATCAGAATACCATAAAAATTTTATTCAAATCGGTGCAGCCAATTAAGAGAAAAAAATGTTTTTCTGTTTTCGGCTTTTTTAATTGTTACTCGGTACCCCATTGATTTTGAGGTCTAAAAATTTCAAAATCGATGTACTATTATAGTACAAACATACCCTGAAAATATCGTTCAGAAAAGCCCGGGGGCAATTTTAGCATCCTTATCTCCCTATGGCCTTTGAGGTTGTAACGAAAAAAAATCAGGCATCAACCCTACGGCACTGTAGATATAAAACCATCATCAAACATTTAATTAAAATAAAATAAAAATCAACACTATCGAAGTGACACCTAAAGGGTTAAAGCGTAAACAGAGCTTCTAGTTAATTAAATAAATAAGAACACAAGACGTATATTTGTTTTCGAAAACTAATATTCATATGTAATCATGTTTATAACGCATTAACAGTTTTTTTTACGAATAGCTCCTAAAGGGTTAAAGCATAAACGAATATAATTTCAGCACAAACGAAGCAGAAACGAACTGCACATTTAAAAATTTAAATTTCAAAAAAGGGGGAGCCAGAGACATGTTTTCGGTATTTTTAAACATAAATAACATGTAAAGGGTTAAAGCACAAACGATGTAAATTTCTGCAAAAAACGAAGCACAAAGGAATTGCATATAATAAATTTTAAATTTCAAGAAAGGGGGGGCTCCATGTCTACGGCCCCCCATTTGATTTTTTTGAATATCTCCTAAGGGGTTAAAGCACAAACGAAAGGATTTCCTGCACAAACGTGCACAAACGAAGCACAAACGAACTGCATATAATAAAATTAGAATTTAAAAAAGGGGGTGCCAGAGACATGGAGCTCCCGATTGAATATTTGGATAATTATTTCCTAACCGATTTTTTATGGGTAAAAATAGTTATACATATACAAAATTAAAGCTTATAAAAGTATCTACCAAAAAAGTTATATACATATTTTTCGTCGGGTGCACACTTTCATCGAATAATGACTGTATTATTGATCGATTATTTCAAAGAAAACACAACATTAAAAATAATATTAAATTAGACAATAATGTTTTTTGTTTATAAAATTCTCGCTGAAAAACGAATCTGGCAAAAAATATGTATAGGACCTTTTTGATAGAGAATTTTTTTAGCTAGAATTTTATCTATAACTGTTTTATCCATACGAGACGTAGGAGTGTGAGTGAAAGGGCAATACGGACGCACAGAATAAAGAAACGCACTTGGCTGTTAATTAAAATAAAGGTGATTGCCGGTAAAAATCTAGAAATTGAAGTATATCATTTTGTTAACATTAATTTAAAGATTATAAAAAAATTAAAAAGTACGAAAACATTAGTTTTAGAGTAAGTATAAATTTTCATGATTGAAAATACCTTTAAAAAATTATATTAAATAAAGGAGTAGAAGTTACATGTACGAGTGTAAGGACGTTTTTATATAAAAAAAAACCTAAAGATGATACAAAAATAATTGATTTCACAAACATTTTTTTCTTTTTGTAGGGCCTTTACTGGGTATACTCATATATACATACAGTAATTTTTAAACAATCATAATATACATTGAATTTGACATTTAATAAAAGATGGCCGCCATAAATTTTGGTTACAACGAATCCCATAAAAAAATCTTGTCAAATAATTTAGTCACTTGATCTTGTTGATTTTATTATTTCCATATAAACAAAAAACTATCTATCTTATATAAAATTCATAAATAATCAAGCACTCTTATTTTTTCTATAGTCTATTTCATTTAAGATTGCAGCGGTAGCTAGCATAGGAAGTATAATACGCGCTCCTGATTGGTCAAAACGCCAGATAAATTCACAATAACACAATTTTCACTAATGCAATACATCATGTTGCCTTGGAAATAATTGCAATTAAATTCAAACTGTCAGATTAGTTATTCTACAAATGTATGTATACATACAGTTGACATTAGGATATAAGAAAAGTAATATTTATGACACAAAGGTGAATTTAATTTCTTGTAAATTCCATTAAAAGTTATATGACAGTTCAGATATGCCAAAAATTACGTGGTTTTAAAAAAATTACACGTCTGACGTCAAGAAAAAAAACACTATTGAGTATTTACAACAATCAGTAATAAATTAAAATGCGAGTTATTTCCCGTTTTGCCAAACAAAAAAATCACAGCATAAAAACTATAAATGTGTTGAAAATAAATTTTAGCCTATACTTTGTATGAAGGATGAATCTAAATACAGTGAACGTTTGAAAAAAATTCACTGAAAGGTTTAAGATTTCATAAATTTCTAGTGAAAAAACTTTTCTGTTAACTATAAAATAGTTCCTGTGTGAATCGTACCGTCTAATCCCCGCCCACCACTGCAAACTTAAATGAAATAGACTATAGTCTGTGTCTGATACTACATAAGAAAACATGCTATAGAAATTTAAAGTCAGATATTTATTCAAAGGAAATTGATTTTGCAGGTCACGTTATTTTTTCAATACAATTTTTTTATAAGCAATCTACCTTATTATGAAAACAATATCTATAATAATACGATAGTGGCACACACAGAATTCGGTGAACTATAAAATTATCTCCTAAATAAAGACACGGTTATATTTAGAACAGGAAAACGAAACACGTAAAAAGAAAATTTCTTCGCGTCTGAGGTGTTCGGTTGATTGTCTTTTATTTCAGTGGTTTCAAAACAATTTTATCCATATTTTATTCAATGCTAGCGCATTGTACCTGGTGTTACCCGGGTTGTTATCCATTTCATAAAATATTAACAGCTACGATACTGCACAGAAAAATGATCTAACTATTAGTAAAAACCGTATTGAAATCGGTTCAGTAATTCGCGAATCTATAAGCCACATATATAAAGGTGACAATAGTATTTTAGGGTTTATTGAAATATAAAGGTATTATTTCTTATTTTATTAAACATTATTTTAGGATATTACGTGATCAAAACATTATTTGATTTTTTTTAATTACTTTTATGTAAATAACTAAAAGTAGACAAAAATAAATTAGATATGCCTTAAATAAACATTTTTATCGTTACAAAAATAAAATTTTACTTTTAGTAAAAATATTTCCCAAACGAGTTACCGATCGACTTTTTGGTGACCGCTGGAAGGACTAGCGACTAACCAATCAAATGGTAGATATTTTATTACATATACAGTAATAATCCCTCTATTTATACGGTCTCCATTTACGCGAATTCACTTTTACGCGGTTGAAATTTTTTTTATATGTTCACAAAGAAAGACACCGATTGTCACCAAGCCATATGAGTTTTCTGGAAACTACAAAAATATTTTTAAATAGACAATACTAAATTAGCATTTAAGAAATATTCACGATGGGAAATTTCGGAGTAAAATGGTTTTTGGCTAATATCTAGTAAGCTATGAAAATTTTGTAGAATGTAAATGCACCATTAACTGTCCCCTATTAAATGTAACTTTTCTCTCATTTAACCGAATCTCTACCTCTTATAGTTTTCGATATCCCCATGGTGTCCCCTGGTATTTAGACACCCTGTAGGTATATCAAAACTCGGGTATTCCCTTAACTTATGTGTAACAGAAACTTTGACTTCTTATGACGTGTATTTATTCTATGTGTCAATTTATAGAAACATATTTAAGAATGAATTTCAGTGATTACAAATTTTATTGACTTTAAATAAACATTAACTAAATGCTGTGTTTTTATAATAGCTAGTCAAAAACGTTTTTTTTAATCAGAAACCTGTTGAATTGTATTTTTTTAAATGTATCTCACCAATAGTTAAACATATGAGAAAATGTATTTTTTTAATGCGCTGTTAATATGGAACCAACCAACCGCGGAAATGGGGGGATTATATATTCTATTACATAAATAAGTCCCATGCACATTTAAATGAATTATTATCAAACTTTTTATTTGACCCACACAACTAACAACATGTAATGTTTTAGTTGACCAAAGTTTTCGCAACACTGCATCGAAAGACGCATTCATTTTTCAGGAAATGAAACTGCAGTTGGAACAATTTGTAACGACCGCAGCGCCGCAATAGACAAAAGTTGTAATCACGTCGCGTATACCTCGCCAATTCCTAACTACACACACACATTACTAAAAAATATAACTTGTAATTTAGTTTGTGTATCTCGAATTGCATGTACATCTAAGTACATGTCGTGGAGTTACTGCCAAAAGTACAGTAGCACCACGAAATAACGGCGTAATTGGGACTGGGCCCTCGCTGTTAAGTGAAAAAAACGCCGGTAAGTAAATTAAGGCTTTTTAGGGAAGTTGCTGATGGGTCGGTCAAATGATTGAAATTTCAACAGTTAAGTATCACTAGAGAAGCGTTGGTTAGCGTCCTTAAATTACGTAAGGCTTTAGGGGGAAGGGTAGACTGTTAAACCTTACGAATCCTGAGGTGCAAAGTGTTTATTTTAAAACCAAGTTAAAAATGTTTTTAGTTAAAATTTTTATACCCGCGCATTGGTCTGTCTTTGTTTTAAGAAAAAAGATTTCGTAGCTAGTTAAAAAAAGTAATTTTTTTAGGCTGTAATAAAAGGGTATTAGTCACTAATTAAATCAAAATTTTGTCTATAACTTTGGTTTATTAATTTCAACATATCCTATACTACTAATAATAATTAATTTTACTAGGCTGTCATAAAAAAAGATAAAAAAAATAGGCTTTAGAACTTTTGGTCCCAGACACTGCGGGTATATTTGTTATTCTATTTGACGTAATTTGCTTATATTATAAAAAAAAATACGACTCACCAATTGAAAACGAGATATCCAAGAATACAATTGATACAAATAAACAATAACTGTTAATACCGGTATTAACAATATGTTTGAATTGATAACGAGGGTACCACGCAATTACAGAACGTTATAATAATAACGGCGTGGTGACCGCACGGCTGGACACATCTCTAATAGTGTATCTTTGGCGGAGACCGCAGCAAGACGTCTCGTGTGCTTCACATATATCACAGTAAGCCTTGAGATCGTTTTAAAACGCCCCTTAATATGCATAGAGGTGGACTTACAACAGAGATGGACTAATACTTTAATTATTTGCGAGATAGGAGTTTATTTTTTTATTTGTCCAAGTATAAAAGGTTAGGTAGGATATTT
The DNA here is from genome assembly GCA_949319165.1 of Sialis lutaria. Classification (NCBI taxonomy): domain Eukaryota; kingdom Metazoa; phylum Arthropoda; class Insecta; order Megaloptera; family Sialidae; genus Sialis; species Sialis lutaria. Next base: position 32,402,739 of record OX439234.1, read on the forward strand.
TTTAAATGAAAAGAATTGGAAGATAGGTGCAAAGTTTTTGTTGGTTGAAAATTATTCTCAAAGAAAAATATTTTCTGAGTAATATAAATTTAGAAAGGTCTTTTTTTACGTTGTGCGATTTTTATGTAAATTCAAGGAATCCCCGTTTTGACAAATGGGGTATCAAATGATTTTTTTTGTTATTATTAAAATCTTCGTTTAACAAGATTTCACTCAAGTTATATTTTCAGATAGCGACAATAATTCTTATGAAAAAATATAAAATTAAATAAATAAAATTGAACGAAAAAAAACTTTTATTTTAAATTTCTTTTAGAATTTCCGACTAATTTATTTCTTTGTTTTTTTTTAAAGATTCTTATTTTCGTGAATTTTCATAATCTTTTTTACGCGATTTCCGGCCAGTTTTAATTGATTGATTTAATTTAACGCAATTTTAGAAAATTTTAGAACGTATTCCTAATATTACAATGTAAACAATGTCTTTTTTTAAACGATTTTCTGTGGAACGCATCTATTGCGTTAAAAGAAACTCTACTGTAAATATAAACCTATCATATTTATTGATTTAATTATTTCTGTTTAAAACATCTAATCACTTTTATTGCTAGAATAGTAAAACTTGGTTAAGTGACTTGAATAAGTGGGAAACTTATAAAACTATATAACTAGAATTCATACTGAGGTCCCGTCACTTCTATATTTGCACCTCTATAACTGGATAAATGGGACACCTCTTTAACTGATCTTTTGAGATTCCAATAATCCAGATTTCACTGTATAGTTACATATATCTAGTAACAAAATTTCCTTCTGATCCTTTTTTTAAATATCAAAATTAAAACGCCTTGAATTGAATTTATATATTTACCCCTTATTAAACCCGCCACTGGGTAGATAAAGACGAGACATTGTTAAGGGAGAACGTCTCTGATGCTAACTGGCTAACCCAATTTTGCAGCGCATCCGACCACTGCCGTCAACAAAGCCCGAGGAGAAGCAACAAGCTGTGCGGTTGACCGCAACACTACCCACGCTAGCCAAAGACAACTACAAACACAGACGGATGGATTAATGATACAACAATTGCCTAAACCTAAAAACGATGTACGAAGTTTTCTCGAGTGGACTTAATTTGCATTAATTGTTAAAACCTTTATGATAGTGTTATCTATCTCTTTAAAATAATCCATATAAATGCGAAAGTAACTATAACTTTGGTACCTTTTCACGGCTAAACCATTGAACCGATCTTGATGAAATTTAGCTTGCATTCTGAAGAAGGATATAGGCTACTTTTCATCCCGATGTAATACGTCATCGACACGAAATTTATATAAAATGGCAGTTATCAAAATCTCCAGAGCACACTTTGTTTTATTAGATTTTTAATATTACATTCAACGAAAAAAACAATTGCTTTCCAAAGCATTCTAGATTACACCAAACAGTAGCACTGTGATCCATATACTATTCCTACTAAACAAATACAAAGATTTCACAATACATGTGTACCACTTGAAACGACTAAGCTGTCGTTTAAATCTCTGAACCGATCTTGATGAAATTTGACAGGAATAAGGCTTGCATCCTGAGGAAGGAGATGGACTGCTTTGCATCCCAATGTAATACGTCATCGACACGAAATTTATATAAAATGGCGGTTGTCAAAATATCCAGAGCACACTTCGTTTTATTAAATTTCTAATGCAACAATCAACGAAAAAAAAACTGCTTTCCAAAGCATTCTAGATTACACCAAACAGTAGCACTGTTGATCCATTTTCTCTACTAAACAAATACAAAGATTTCACAATAAATGTATAGCACTTGAAACGACTAAGCTTTCGGATAAATCACTGAACCGATTTAGATGAAAATTGGCAGAGAGATAGCTTGCATTCTGAAGAAGGATATAGGCTACTTTTCATTCCGATGTAATACGTCATCGACACGAAATTTATATAAAATGGCGGTTATCAATATATCCAGAGCACACTTTGTTTTATTATATTTCTAATACAACAATCAACGAAAAAAAAACTTTCTGCTTTCCAAAGCATTCTAGATTACACCAAACAGTAGCACTGTTGATCCATTTACTATACTAAACAAATACAACGATTTCACAGTAAATGTGTACCACTTGAAACGACTAAGCTTCGGGTACGTTTTTTTCTACCTTACCCACTTCCCCCCCCCCTGACACTTGCCGAGCTACAAAAAGTCTATGATGTGACGAGAACAAAGAGTCCGTTGTGACGCCTGGAACAATGGACCGGAATGATTGTGCGTATTCGTGTACGTGTGTGCGTGTGTGTGCGTGTGTGTGTGTGTGTGTGTGTGTGTGTGTGTGTGTGTGTGTGTGTGTGTGTGTGTGTGTGTGTGTGTGTGTGTGTAGGAAAACGATATCTCAACATCTCGATAACGTGCCGGAGATTGTACCGTTGCGAAAACATAAAAAAGCAAACAATGGGTTTTATCTAAACAAGAACTTGTCTCGCAGATTGTTGCTGTCCCTTAAGAATCGTTTACTGATTCAGACCGGAATAATAATGGAGTGTGCGTGTTAATGTTAGCATTGTACAGAGTCGAGTAATTTGGTTTTATTTTTATTAAATCATCAGATAGCCGGGTGATACCGTTTCCTAAGTTAATTTGGACAATATTAAAGAAAAAATAAAATAACTAAAATACATATAGGTATAATTATTTTTATTGCAGTCTGAAATCAGTTTTGCTTGTTAAGTATTATAAAAATTCTTGTTTGTATAGTTAATTTTGTTTGTATTTCTTTATTTTCTTAACTTTTAGTTGATATTTTTATGATAAATTTATATTTGATGCGCGAAATATTGCTAAAAAATTTTGAATTTTAAATTTCGTTAAAAATATGTTTTTTATATAGAAAATGATGTGAAAAGTTGAAATTTTCAAACCGCAGGTCTGTATCTCAAACCGTTCTCGAGATATGGCCTCTCAAAGATTCAGTTTTTTCAATTTTTTTGAGAAAAATGGCCGTAACTTTTGAACGTGTGGTCGGAATTAATTTTTGTTGACAGATTTGAAATCAGCGTGTCAAAATCTATATAATGACATGTATAATACTTAAAAACTCGACAAAAAAAATTTCGCGAAAAATTGAAAAAATTCAAAGGGGTACCTTAAAAAAAAGTCGATTTTCGACCAAAATTTTTTTTTCCGAATTTTAAAGTATTATACATGCCATTATATAGATTTTAACACGCTGATTCCAAATCTGTCAACAAAAACCAAATCCGACCACACGTTCAAAAGTTATGGCAATTTTTATTCAAAATTTTAATAAAACTACAACTTTGAGAGACCATATCTCGAGAACGGTTTAAGATACAGACCTGCGGTTTGAAAATTTCAACTTTTTACATCATTTTCTATCTAATAAACATACTTTCAACGAAATTTAAAACCCAAAAAAATTTGGTCAAATTTCGTGAATCAGTTCAACTTTTCTTATAGAAATATCAACTTAGAGATACAAAAATACGATGGAAAAGCATAATTGACAATATATAAACAATATTTTTAATTTAAATCATATTTATTTATACATAACACTTTAATAGATCGTGGAAATCGATTCACGCGCGTTCACGATCCAAAATCTGAAAATAAAATCCAACACCTATGTTTACATACAAACAAACTGACTTAAACTTCCCTTATACATCTACTCATCGCTCTCTTACACATATGCACACTCTCTTTAGTGTTTCATTATAAAAACCTGTCACATTTTAAAACGTGTCGAAGTCATTCCAATTCACTAGCTCGAAAAAGAAATTTAACTTCTCAAAATAATCAAATACGATTTTCGTGGCTCTCAAAATGTTGATATCACAATAATTTTATTTCTCTACCAAAGGAAAGTCAATTATAACAAATAGTATATCAGTTAGATACTTCATAACACATACACAAATAAACCGTCACATATTAAACATGCAATTATATTATCAGTTTGTAAGTAAGTACTATCTATTCTACTTCGGCGCTCAGTTTCACTTACAAAACCTATACCGTTTGTAAATGCACGAACAGCTTAAAACATATACATTATTAAATTATTTGTCATACATTAGAAACTCCGTACATACAACGACGTCTAACTCGATTCATTCAAATTTGTATACAGGGCCGGGCTTAATCTAGTCTTACAAAACACCTGCTTGGGACACTCAAATACGTAAGAATAACTAAATATCATTGTTTGTACAGATGGCCTGATTCCCCCACAATTGTTAAAATGGCATTTTCCTCTGCCCTCGAAAAAAATTGGCTACGCCACTGAAGTTGTGAGCAAATTAATTCAAAGACTGGCAAAATTTGGCCCATTATTATGTGAGAAGTTAAATTCAACATAATACAAATTAATAGATTAAATTATAGTTTAAAATTTTCGAAGTTGACATTTGATACAAGATGGCCGCCATCAAGTTTTAATAACAGTTCGTATTATGTATTAAGCTTCTTATCATACATCAATTACATTTAAAAAAATTATCAAAACCCACATTTGGGTGTTGCCGCACAACCTACTTGACACAACTCAAAAAATACCATTGCCAAGCGATTCGTGAATCAATTCCGAGTCCAACGAGGTACATGAAGCCGTATATGAAAAATTTTGAGGAGGGGGAGGGGGCACGACCGGAAAAATCCTAAAATGAGCTAAACTAGAACCACAGCGAGGTCTCTAGGTGGTCAGGGGGCCGAGATCTCGCGGTGGGTTGCGCTAAAAATAGATTCAATTGTAGTTTAAATGACGTAGTTGACATTTAATACAAAATGGCCGCCATCAAGTTTTAATAACAGTTTCATATTATGGACTTATGCATCCATAAACCTTCTTATTCAAAGAATGAAATAATTAATTATTGTCACTTAAATGTGATAAATAATAATTAAAAAAAGTTTGATTTTAATAACTGCACGGGGCCTTAAATTTCTAAGTCCTGCCCTGTGTATATACAACTCTTAAATCAAGAGAAACAAACCGTGATAACAACTCCGTGCAGTTTGTCGTATATAAGACGTCTCCCTGCATTTACACCAAAACTTCTAATACATCTTGTAGAAACGCGGCTCTTGTTGTGCGAGGGAAACAGGAGTGGAATAATATAATTAATATTGTTGTTGTTGTTATTAAGAAAGACTCGTGTTAGTTGTAATTTTTTTTCTTTGTTTTGCAATAAAATTTAAAAGGCTGTACTGGGAACATTATTTTAAGGTTCAATTGGTGTAATTCATTTTTTTCTTACAATTGAATTTTCTTAAATTAAATCATACTGGAATGGCTGATGTAACGTGCAGATATCAGTTTACGCGTTAGTGTAAATTAATAATCAGTATATCTCGCCACTCAGAGTAACTACCACGCGGATTTTGGTCTCAAATTATAGATCTTGATTGGATCTACGTAGTACAAGTACAAATTGAAATATTAAACCAGTTTTAATGAGTGGAGAACTTAAAATTATAAAAATAAATAAAATGTATTTTTGTAATTATTGTTTTTATGTTCATACAAATCATAAGAAATAACTATATTATACCTACAATACAATACTAGTATATTACTTTTGATTAGAAAGAGTATTTTTTTTTAATTATTGGCCTCCGTTAAACTGTTTGTTTTATCATAATATAATTTATTAGACATTAAACAATATTTATCAATACATTATAGTTGATTGTGCTGGGGGTAAAAAATTATTTTCGAATTTTTAAGGATATTTCTTTTCATTAGAAATTAGTATTTTTTTTAAATATTGGCCTCCTGATTGTTTTATCATAATATTTTTTATTAGACATTAAACTATATTCTGGAATACATTTTAGTTGATTGTGCTGGGGGTAAAAAAATATTTTCGAATTTTTAAGGATATTTCTTTTCATTAAAAAAAATTATTATTTTTTTAATTATTGGCCCCCGTTAAACTGTTTGTTTTATCATAACATTATTTATTAGACATTAAACTATATTCTGGAATACATTTTAGTTGATTGTGATGGGGGTAAAAAATTATTTTCGAATTTTTAAGGATATTTCTTTTCATTAGAAATTAGTATTTTTTTTAAATATTGGCCTCCTGATTGTTTTATCATAATATTATTTATTAGACATTAAACTATATTCTGGAATACATTTTAGTTGATTGTGCTGGGGGTAAAAAAATATTTTCGAATTTTTAAGGATATTTCTTTTCATTAAAAAAAATTATTATTTTTTTAATTATTGGCCCCCGTTAAACTGTTTGTTTTATCATAACATTATTTATTAGACATTAAACTATATTCTGGAATACATTTTAGTTGATTGTGATGGGGGTAAAAAATTATTTTCGAATTTTTAAGGATAGCTATATATTTCTTTATTTAGATCAACTGTTTATGTGTAACAAAAAAAAAGATTTTTCTAACCCCATTCCAACGTATTTACGTCAATCCCTTGACTGTGCATCCCGATACAGTCACACCCATTTTTTAAAGTAATATATTAGAAAAAAAATCGACAACTACATACTAAATGCGACTAACCAACCTTCTACGACTTTAATCTATAATACATTTTACCCATAGCCTCTCTGGGGAGTGGATTAAGGATTCTTGTAGTGGCAGTAAACGTGTTAATACTTTTTACTTACTGCAAAAATCAAAAATATAACATATTTTTTTAGTTTCATTGTTTAAAATAAATTATATTAAAAAGTAAATATAATTTTGACTATTTAGGTAAGTTTGCAGTGGCGGCCGGGTGATTTGACGGTATGAATCGTGAATCGTACCATCAAATCTCCCGCTAACCACTGCAAACATAAATGAAACATACTATAAATAAACTATTTATTCAATTGAATCATTCTAATTCCGCCCCTGTTGTTAATGAGAACAACTGAAGTCTGACAAAACTTATATAAAGTAAAGACGTGCGTCTACTTTATGTACTTTACGAGCGTGGTTTTCTCGAAATTTCATATTATATTGTCAGACAACCACTATTAGTTACGAGTACATCATCCACTAATAAACATAAACCATATGTAGTTAAAACTACATATAGCTAATCATGAGTTTACTTTTTTCTCACAGTAAACAACAAACATGGTTTTAGTTTAGCAACCTCCTTAAATACCTTAACTCTTGTTTTTAAACATAATATCAAAACGTATGTACGTATACTATACTATCTGTTACCTGTGACTTCGTTGGCTCGAAATAAATATATAATATTATATCTATGACAGTTGATAAACTCGGTTTTTAATTTCGTATTCGAAAGCTAGATGTCTACGCCAAAAATGTATAACCATAACCTATCACGCATACAAATGTTACACACACATTTTTTTATCAATTTTTTTTCGGGATACAAAGTCTATGTCTTTACTCAGGAAGAAAGCTATCTCCCTGCCAAATTTCATCAAAATCGGTTCAGCGGTTTAGCCGTGAAAGATAACAAACAGACAGACATACAAATAGAAATAATCGTATTTATAATATGGGTTATATTTAATTGCACTATATTTTAGATAGTATTCACTTTGTACATCGAACATAAATTTTAATACTTGTTTTATTTATTTTTGAATGGATAATTAGGTAATTGTTTTAAAATATAGAAAAAACTTTGAAAATATCTACTCTATTGGGGCTGGAATAATTACACGGTTACTTTAAAAGTATTATAATTTGTCACTGAATGACTAGAGTTAATTTTAAAAATGATTGTAAATAGAGAGACTTAAAAACACATTAATAATGTTCATGGGCGTACCGAGGAGGGGGCAAAGGGGGCAGCTGCCCCCCCCCCCTGAACCTGACTTACTATATATTTAGCTGGTTAATTATTTGCCTATGCCTAAGTTCTATTGTATTTATGAAATTGAAGAAGTAAAATTTATAGGTATTTCAAAATTTTCATTCAGAAAACTCACGTTTGAGTCACGTTATGAGTTAATTTAAAAAAAAATCGCGCTACGCGCGATAGTGAGTTAGGTAGTTATTATATTATTATTATTTGATGTGCATTTGATTTTTAATTTATATTTTTGATTCAGAAAAAACATCATTTTTAAAATTACAATCTCTTGTTAAAACTGTTGTCATTTTCCTTTTTATATTTGGCAAAAAAATGTTAATTTTATTTTTTTAGAATTAAACTATTTATATATTTATCGAGTTATAGACTAGTCAAATCATATTGATTTTTTACCTAAAATAGAAAAAAAATAGAATGAATAAAACCCACGACAGTTAATAGGTACATATACATATGTATAATTGTATAGGTAGAGTACATTTTTGTAGATATTTTGTCTTCTTTATGATAAAAATAAATTTACGATTAAAAAAAAGTTTGTAGCCAAAATTCAAAGTTGCAACAGCGTAGCACAGAAAAGATAGAATATTTAAGAAAAAAAGGAAAAATTACCCAATGTTTATTTACAATAATGCCCATTTATAAGGACAGTACACAACATTTTTTTGCACTTCAATACCTAAAAAGGTTAATAACCCATTTATTCTAAGCCCTTTTATCATGGGTTCCTAGGCGAAACACACTGACTAAATCGGTTTATAAAAAAAAAATCTGCCCCCCCCCCCCTTAACAAAATGCTGGGTACGCTCATGATAATGTTAATCAAATTAACAACGTTATAATGTCAGAGAAAAAAATTTAAAATATGATGTCCTATAAATAGGACACTGGGTTAAGTTTAATATATTTGATTACCTGCACGGAAAAAAATAATTTATGAAAAATACAAATGTTTTTTAAAAGATGTAAAATAATCAGATAAAATTGTCATATAGCCCTATAATTTAAAATTTCATGGTATACTCAATATAAATTGATAGATAAACTACAAAGATTACTTATTTCTTATTACATTATTATATACTCAACACATTAATTAAAGGGACACCTAAAAAATAGCCTGTTTTCAAATGCTTGTAACTTGATCAAAAATTAATTTTTTTCAAAACTTTTTTATTCTTCTATGGAGCAAATTTACTCTAATTTATGATGGTCTAATTCGTTCCTCAACATCTTTTCATTTTTTAACTTTTTTATGTAATTATATAAATTTTGAAAAAATCTGCATATTTTGACACTTGACGTGGAGTGCATTTATGTAGAAAATGAAATTTTAAATTAACCTTTTTGTAGAGAATTCTAATACCTTCAAATTAATATTGGTGCGAAAAAAATGTGATAAAAATTCGCAAAGGTATTACAGTTTTAGTGAAAATCAGGAAAAAATAATTCATAGCAATATATTGCTATGAATTATTAAGATGTTGAGGAACGAATTAGACCATCATAAATTAGAGTAAATTTTGCTCCATTGAGGAATAAAGAAGTTTTGAAAAAAATTAATTTTTGACCAAGTTACAAGCATTTGAAAACAGACTATTTTTTAGGTGTCCCCTTAATTAATGTGTTGAGTGTAGTTTCAGAGAGTAAAGTATTATAGGTTTTTCGCTTACTATCCGGGATATACAAAAAAACCTGTACTTCTAACAGTATTTTTTCCAGTATTTCTCATTAAAAGTAATAGAAAATTATCAATTCAATAAAATCTCATTTTTATTTCACCAAAAAACATTCTTTCAAAATGTTTCTGCAGATATACCAGCTACATGTTTTATGTTCTCGCTGCATCGAGTAGTAGTAGAGAGTCTTTTACAGTTTGAGCCCCTGGAGGGCCATAACGTGACTCACCCCTCAATCTCCACTCCCCCACCCCCTGTGACCGTGTTCTGCTAGAAAACGTGATCGAGAGGATGGTTATGGAGTACCTACGTCCTGCTGAGGATGCAGACAACGCTTTTGTGCGCCGACTTTAAAGGGAATTTCTAGGATGCTTAAAACTAAAAACTACACAATTCTTTATAGTGTGATTATTATTTTATAAGTGCTACGGTGTTCTGGAATATTAGGGGAGAAGACGGTGTTGATTTTTGTTTAAAATGTTCATTAAACTCTAGCCATTTAAATTTTATATTTTATAATGTACTAGCTGTTACCCGCAACTTCGTTCGTGTTGAATTAGGTTATGTAAGAGCTGTCAGATAAAAAACCAATGAAGAAAAAGAAGAATAGATAGAAACCATTGCAGTTTTGAACATTTACAATGAATTTACAATGTTTCGTTAAAAATAAAATTTTAAATGCAACCAAAAAGGTATATACAAAAAAATTATTTGATAATTCATAGTTAAATAATAACAATACTCTAATTAAAATAAAAATTAAAAATCGTGAAACATATTACGAGGCTCACCCTAACGCCAAAATCTAAATTAAAAAAAATATTTTGATGAAAATAACTTTAGTTCTAAAAAATGTCATAGTTTTTAATATTAAAGATTAATATTGTGATTTAACTTTCTAATAAAATATCGGGATTGAAACTAAACATGATTTTATATTATATATTGTACATCCGGATATTGATCGAAGTATCATAAAAAGCAGAGCCGGCCTAAGGGCGGTGCAAGCGATACCACCTCACACCGTGTCCCACCTTTCATGTCATAATATATTTATTTCAAAACAGAAAGTACTAAACTCATATACAGGATTAATCAAAATTATAATAAAAAAAATCTTAATAAAAATCAAAGAAAACATTTTTAGAATTAACTGTTTTAAGAACCCTAAAAATAATGCCTCCAGTAACTCCTTATCTAACTGAAAGATATTTTTTCATAAGCACAAATACACCCCTTATCTCCTTCGTTTAAAACAAAAAAGACACATCCCCCCCTCAAAGATAATTTTTTGAGTGACTTTTCCTCACCGCTAATATTTAGCTGCAAATAAAATTTGCACTATACCTTTTACAGTATGATTTCACACTTATGAAATATAATTTCACATTAACGAAAACAGATTTCGCACAAATGAAATATGATTTCACATTAACGAAAACAGATTTCGCACAAATGAAATATAATTTCACATTGAAGAAAACAGATTTCACACAAATGAAAAAAGAATTCACATATATGAAAAATAATTTTGGAACAATGAAAACTTTATTATTTATTATTGATAACGCACCTGCCCATTCAAACCTTGAGAGTGTACTTACACCAGAAGAAGACATAGACATAGTGCGTTTAAAAAAATATAACAGTAGATCGAGGATGTTATTTTAAGCAAAAAATTTCATGTGAACATATGTCCGAAATTTTTTTGTGAGGGAGCTACAGACTTTCAAAAAAATTGCTTAAAATTAGTGTTTATTTAATAACTATACCTTTTACAGTATGATTTCACACTTATGAAATATAATTTCACATTAACGAAAACAGATTTCGCACAAATGAAATATGATTTCACATTAATGAAAACAGATTTCGCACAAATGAAATATAATTTCACATTAAAGAAAACAGATTTCACACAAATGAAAACAGAATTCACATATATGAAAAATAAATTTGGAACAATGAAAACTTTATTATTTATTATTGATAACGCACCTGTCCATTCAAATATTGAGAGTGTACTTACAACAGAAGAAGACATAGACATAGTGCATTTAAAAAAATATAACAGTATATCGAGGATGTTATTTTAAGCAAAAAATTTCATGTGAACATATGTCCGAAATTTTTTTGTGAGGGAGCTACAGACTTTCAAAAAAATTGCTTAAAATTAGTGTTTATTTAATAACTAGAGAATCTATTGTGGTACGGTTCTGAAATTTGTTACCCGGTTTAGTATTCATAAGTGTTATTTATTTCCAGTATCAAACTCTAGTAATTTAGACCAGGGGTTTATGGAGTTCGTAGGCCCACATATTTTTATCAAATATTTTTTAATTCTTTTTTTCCCTGACGTACGTACTTGAATTAAAAAATACTTGATAAAAATATTGAGGGGCCTACGAGCCCCATAAGCCCCTGGTATAATTACTATAGTTTGTTACTGGAAATAAATAACACTTATGAATACTAAACCGGGTAACAAATTTCAGAACCGTACCACAATAGATTCTCTAGTTATTAAATAAACACTAATTTTAAGCAATTTTTTTGAAAGTCTGTAGCTCCCTCACAAAAAAATTTCGGACATATGTTCACATGAAATTTTTTGCTTAAAATAACATCCTCGATATACTGTTATATTTTTTTAAATGCACTATGTCTATGTCTTCTTCTGTTGTAAGTACACTCTCAATATTTGAATGGACAGGTGCGTTATCAATAATAAATAATAAAGTTTTCATTGTTCCAAATTTATTTTTCATATATGTGAATTCTGTTTTCATTTGTGTGAAATCTGTTTTCTTTAATGTGAAATTATATTTCATTTGTGCGAAATCTGTTTTCATTAATGTGAAATCATATTTCATTTGTGCGAAATCTGTTTTCGTTAATGTGAAATTATATTTCATAAGTGTGAAATCATACTGTAAAAGGTATAGAGACCCTATTGTGATACAGTTATGAAATTTGTTACCCGGTTTAGTATTAATAAATGTTATTTATCTTCAGTATCAAACTATAGTAATTTAGAAAAGGGGTTTATGGGGTTCGTAGGCCCACATATTTTTTTCAAGTATTTTTTAATTTAAGTACCTACGTCATTTTACCGAGCCAGCTCTGATCAAATGCTACATCAAGTTGTATTAATTTAATAATGTTAAAAATGTTGTACAAAGCAGCATATTGGTATTACTATACAGGGTGATTCAGCACTGTCGTGCCAAACTTGAACACTAGATTGAAAAAAATATTTTAAGCAAAAAACTTCCAATAAACATGTGTCCGGAAATTATTCCTTAGGGAACTACAGGCTTCCAAAGATTTTAATAAAAATGAGTTTTAATTTAATATCTAGAGAACCCTTTGTGATAGAACTATGGAATTTAGTATTTGGTTTAGTAATAATATGTGTTATCGATTTCTAATATTAACCAATTATATTTTAGGCCAGGGCTGTATGGGGCCAGTGGGCCCATCGATTTTGATCTAGTAATTGTTTGTTCCTTAATTTTTTTCCTGAGTTGGTACTTTTATAAGATTATATGACACAAAATACACAGAAACATACTTAGCTTGTTTATCATAGGATAAACCGTTTTCGAGAAATATCGATGGAAAAGAAAGCATGCAGAAATAACCTTAATACGGATGCTTGAAATTATAAAAAATAAATTTATATTCTTATTTCATGATAAAAAATAAGACAAAAAGTTAATATAAATATACTTCCGAAAATGCATCCATATCAACAAATAGCCATTTTTAGTTTATTTTTTAGTCATGTTAATAAAGTACATGTAACAGTAATAGAACTGGCTATAGATCTTAGAGGATTCATATTAGGAGGTTTATTTATATAAACTTTATTCTAACCTTTAATCATAGAAAAAGAATATAAATTTATTTTTTATAATTTCAAGCATCCGTATTAAGGTGAATTCTGCATGCTTTCTTTTCCATCGATATTTCTCAAAAACGGTTTATCCTGTTATAAACAAGCAAAGTATGTTTTTGTGTATTTTGTGTCATATAGTCTTATAAAAGTACCAACTCAGGAAAAAAATTAAGGAACAAACAATTACTAGATCAAAATCGATGGGCCCACTGGCCCCATACAGCCCTGGCCTAAAATATAATTGGTTAATATTAGAAATCGATAACACATATTATTACTAAACCAAATACTAAATTTCATAATTCTATCACAAAGGGTTCTCTAGATATTAAATTAAAACTAATTTTTAGTAAAATCTTTGGAAGCCTGTAGTTCCCTAAGGAATAATTTCCGGACACATGTTTATTGGGAGTTTTTTGCTTAAAATATTTTTTTTCAATCTAGTGTTCAAGTTTGGCACGACAGTGCTGAATCAACCTGTATACGTAATAACTGACCTATCGTTAAAAGATTAAAATTGTGTAGGTATAACAATATGGAATAATACCACGATACTCTTTTATAAAATCAATAAACTCGATTTAAAAATAAAAAAACACATTTTTTCTTGGAAAAATACATAACCCTATTATATACGTAATGTCGATGTGAGTCTATAAGATCTTCGTGACTTACATACGATGTATTAGAAGTTCTAAAAATGTTGTAGAAGAAAAATAATACATATAAAAAATTTCCCAACAGGTACGAATACCTACCTATATTTTTTAATTACTAAAATTATGTTGATATTAAGGAGTGTTTATACCAAAAAAAAAACAAAACTGCAATACAGTGTTTCTAAAACAATTCGTATTTTAAGATGTAGATAAAGATTTAGTTGCCATTTTGCCTCTTTTGTCTTAAAATGACATTATACTGAACAACTATAAAGATTTAATTTAAATACTTTATTTAGTCATGATCTTAAAAATGGTATCAAAATTTTACAAAAAGGTAGCAGTTACCCGCAACTTCAAATCTTTTCCGTTTCAATACACTGCCGTGCAAAAGTCTTTGGACACCTGTGATTTTGAATGTAAATATACAGATTTCAGTCAATAAAAATTCCCAATATAGCAAAAAGAATATGTTTACTCACAGTCAAAATAGTAAAAAAATAATTTCTCGTAAACTCGAAAGACACTGTGCGTCATTACTTTTAACTTGAGTAAACCTGACCTTTCAGGCATATAATTCAAATATTTTCCTTAACATAAAAAATTGTAAATGCTGTATTTTAGATATACTAGGATTATTACAAAAGTTGTAATTAAGTACTCTTATCAACATTTAAGTTTTTTTGCCAAACATTTTTGCAGTTTTATATTTACAATACGCAAAGAAATGAGTGCCCAACGACTTTTGCACGGCAGTGTACATTTTATTAGAAAATATTAATTTAAAATTTTATTTAACAGATTTCAATCAGGGTGGCCAGTATTTCTCTGAAACAAATTTCCCTGACTTTTCCCGGTTTCCCAGGATAATTTTTACGTTTTTCCCTGTATTTTTTTATTTAAAATTTAGATAAAAAACCAAAAAAAATGGTCCCATGTTTTCTTTTCAATTTTAATAGATAACTGTTTAAATATTTGCGAGAATAGGTGTGGTTTTTACATTTTTATAAAAAATTCCCTGACTTCCAACCAAATTCCCTGACATTTCCCTGTATACCAAAATTCCCTGACTTTCCCCGGTTTTCCAGAAACTGGCCACCCAGTCAATACATTTTTGGTTATATTGATTTTTTTTTAAATAACTTTCATAAATTTTCCTGCATGCATGCCTCTCCTAATTAAATAATCACGTAGTCTATGCTAATCTAAGGGTCTTAAGCTTTAGAACAGTGAAAATCCCATCAAAATCTGTTCACTAATTTATGAATAAAAATGCATTACCTTAAAAATCGTTTAAAAAATGCAAAATATTTTAATTGTACACAACTGTCACAGTTTAGGGTCTTAGGCTTTAGAACAGTGAAAATTTCATCAAAATCTGTTCACTTACTTATCAATCAAAATGCATTTGTCTAAAAAACGACGTAAACATTTAAAAAAACAAAAATATTTTAACTGTACACAGCTGCCCACATTTTGAGGACCAACGCAATAAAGTGTGTTGTTAATAAGTAACAATAGCGTGATCCATTGGTTCAGTAAACATTATTAGTTAATGCATTTTTCATTTGTTTATTTGTTTTTCGAGCTATACATATCCGTGTGTGTCTGTGTGTGTGTGTTTGTGTTCGTGGGTATGTTCCTAATTTGTTTTAAATAGGCTCTAGTTGATCGTGTATTTTGATATTGTTAATGTACATAATTGCTTTATAATATATGCTGATGTTTTTCGTGTCTGTCAGAATATTGATGATATGATAATTTGGTCGACTGGTTTGTTTTGGTATACAATACTATACGGTATCATTTCTGAATTAGTCTACAAATATGTAATTTTATAAATTAAATTAGATTCAGTGTTACATAAGTAAACAAAAAGGGAAGAATTGCAATAAAACATACACTTGAGATTGGAGAAGTTTTTTATTGAACTTACAAACATTATAAAGAAAATTAACTGCGTTATACATACAGGCTGTCCCAGGACTGTGTCAAAGCTCAATATTTCATTTATTATAAGAATTGGAAGAAAACTTTAAATGCAAAAGTTGTCAGGCTAGAGGAGCGGCATAATTTAAAAATAGTTACATTTATACAGAGTGTCCCATAACTGCGTTACAAATCAAAGTTATGTTTTTTTAAATACAAACTATTAATGTTTATTTGATAATCTAATAGCATTCATTTTTCTGAGTATTTTGATGTATCAAGTATGTGATTATACAGAGGGGTTTAGAAATTATGACCAATTTTGTAAGAAAATAGGAATATTTTCAACACCTTGTAATTTTCTAATTACAACAAAAAAAAATTGTTCTCTGCTGAAAGTAGTTTTGGCATATTCTCTATTATTGCGATATTACGTTAAACACTTACAAAATTGTATTATTTGTTATTTTCAAAATTTTCAAATGGAACACCCTATATATTTTTACATTTTCGAATTGCCCGTTCAATTCTCAACACGTTTTACAAACCATGTCCTATACCTAAATCTAGCCGTTAATAAGTCATTAATTTTATATTAAAATCTTAAGATGTTTTATAAAAACAATACAACTTTATTATAATCAATAAAAGAGTTCGCTTAAAAATAACTTAACAAACTAATAGAACTTTCAAACTGTAACAACATAAAAATTTAATTAATTGTGGAATATAATAAAGTTGTATTGTTTTTAAAAAATCTTAAGATTTTAATATAAAATTAATGACTTATTAACGGCTAGATTTAGGTATAGGACATGGTTTGTAAAATGTGTTGAGAATTGAACGGGCAATTCGAAATTGTAAAAATATATAGGGTGTTCAATTTGAAAAATTTGAAAAAAACTAGGTTTAGTGTTTTGGTACAGCCTGTACAAATAATACAATTTTGTAAATGTTTGACATAATATCGCAATAATAGAGAATATGCCAAAACTACTTCAAACAGAAAACTATTTTTTTTTGTTGTAATTAGAAAATTACAAGGTGTTGAAAATATTCCTATTTTCTTACAAAATTGGTCATTATTTCTAAACCCCTCTGTATAATCACATCTTTGATACATCAAAATACTCAGAAAAATGAATGCTATTAGATTATCAAATAAACATATATAGTTTGTATTTAAAAAAACATAACTTTGATTTGTAACGCAGTTATGGGTCACTCTGTATAAATGTGACTAATTTCTAACTATGCCGATGCTCTAGCCTGACAACTTTTGCATTTAAAGTTTTCTTCTAATTCTTATAATAAATGAAATATTGAGCTTTGACACAGTCCTGGGACATCCTGTACATATACTATATCTCTAATTAACTGTGATTTTTTTTAAACTTTCCGGGAAAAAATTATAGATCTGCAGTGATCTACTCAGATCTCGATAGATCTTCATTTTGAGACAACATCATATTTGTCACTGGTTTTTGATCTGTGGTGAGTTGCAAACATCTACAATGATTTACATACATTATTTACAAAGATCTCAAACAATCTACAAAGATCTCTAAAGATCGTTGTAGATCGTGATAGAGATTAAAACGTTGAAAAATCATTAATTTTCAACGTTAAAATGATCTTCAGAGATCTTTGTAGATCGTTGTAGATCTGTATAGATCATTTTAGATCTTTGTAGACCGTTGTTTCCACAGATCAAAAGCCAGTAACAAATATAATGTCTCAAAATACAGATCTGTCGAGATCTAAGTAGATCTCTGCAGATCTATAATTTTTTTCCCGGGTTTAAATTTTTTACCACAAAAATAATTTGTATTTAAACAAAATTTTAATTAGATATATTTTGTGTACTTAATTCTAAAATTTGGTTTCATTAAGTATATTTTATTTTTATTTTTTATGACGAAAACTTATATTAGCATTAGGCAAATGGCATCTTTATATGTAGTCTATGGAACTTAGTTAATCTAACAATTAACAACAGACACTGTCTGTTTCATTGAAACCCTCTTCTACATTCAACTAACTCGTATACAGTATTAAAACATGTAATTGAGAAATGAAATATAGAGCAAAGTCTGGCGAAATTGAATGGAAAATAATTGTAAAATAATGCAGACAAAACTGCTACAAGAAAACCATATTTAAATTGTTAATAATTAATTAATTTCTTAAAGTGCTTTCAACCATGTCAAGTGCGTCTCCATGCTTTAGTGAATAATACATGGATTCATTTGTTCATGACTAATAGAAAAACCCGTGATAGACATTCTCAAAATTAAACAATCATTTCTTGTCTCGTATTGTCTTTGTTTCGTATTTGTTCGAGTATTCTCAAACAATAGCGTTCATTTATATAAAGTATTATTATATTATTTTCTATACGAACACAATTTTTATTGCATGTCTCTTGCGATTAATAAATACATGTCTTATAAGTTATACTTACAATACATATTGGCAGAGATAAATTGGTAATTCAACAAGTTTCGCGTAACCTAAAACTCTCTCATATCTGTTATAATTGAACTCCATATCTTGCGCCTCGCGGAAAGCTACTGGTAATACAATTAGTGACTACATAACTGAATTATCGCTATCGAACGAAAGAACACACTTTCAGAGTGAGTAATCAGGTTTGTCTTTACAGGCTACCTGCCGGCTGAGATGGCGCCGTGCAGCAGCGGAGGCGGTGGAATTAGGCGGGGACCGTCACCGGAACCACGACCGCGACTTCACTCGCCGCCCATGCCGAGCTCCTACATGGTCCGGAGTATTGAGGAAACTGAAGCAGCGCACGACCTCCTATCTCTCTCCCAGTCACTTCCTCCTTTACCAGCACCTGGAGTTGTGATAATCCAACACATTTCACAATCTGTACCCTGCTGTCGACCGTGTTCACCGATAATGCAGGAAATGACACCGACTTACGTAACGCCTGGATACCATCCCGTGCCACGAAGCCCTTCACCAAGACCACCGACGCCTACCGAACCCAACTACAGAAACTCTTCTCCTCTACCCATTACCATACCATGTTATACGCAGAACTCACAAAACTACCTCTCACAGCCTCCGTTAGAGTCGCCGAATACTCAACCTCCTGTTCCTCTCACGCCACCCACCTCTGAATACTCGTCAGATGCAGAGAACAACAGCCCTAATTCACAGACAACACCTACTAGCAACGGAGTGTACGTAATCCAGCAGGCTAGGAGCAAAGTCATATACACCTACGATGCGCTACTGGTTACCGACGGCAGATCGAAGAACAAACAAAATAAAAAGGTAAGGTATTTGTTGTAGTTTTGTATTTGATTCCTTTTTGAAATATAACATGACAACTACTGTAGGTAAGATCACCCGAAGAGGAACCGCCAGTCGAAGATCCAACGCCTTCCAAGGAAACGCCGACGGGCGAGGGCAAATCTGCCCGTTACGTGTGCACAGAGTGTGGGAAGCAATACGCGACTTCATCAAACCTGTCACGGCATAAACAGACGCACCGCAGCCTGGACTCGCAGTCGGCGAAGAAATGCATGACGTGTGGGAAGGCATACGTGAGCATGCCAGCATTGGCGATGCACGTGCTAACACACAAGCTGGCACACAGTTGCGGCGTGTGCGGGAAGTTATTCTCGCGACCGTGGTTACTGCAGGGTCACTTGCGCAGCCACACGGGAGAGAAACCGTACGGTTGCGCGCACTGCGGTAAGGCCTTCGCCGACAGGTCCAACTTACGCGCCCACATGCAAACACACTCCGCCGATAAGAACTTCGAGTGTGCGCGCTGTCATAAGTCCTTCGCCCTCAAGTCCTACCTCAACAAACACCTAGAGTCGGCTTGCCTCAAGGATGACATGACCCAAGATGAAGACTCCCAAGAATACATTAACGTGGAGACGGTGTAACTGGAACACGAAATATCCAATTATTAGGCAATAATGAGCAATACGACACCTGGCTAAGTAGAAACCTGCTGATGCACTTTTGCATTTAGTGTAGAGACACTCCACGCAATAGACAGTAATTATTATTTATCCTTCTCGTTTTATTTACATGAATTAATCGGATTTGGAAGAAAAACGGGTATTGTTGATATATTTTCGAAATTTTGACATAGTTTATTCCAGTAATTCATTAAAAATACGTAAACGTTGTCTATTTAATAAATAATAACTAAATTTGTAACCCTATATAACGCTAATCCATACTCCCAAGATCAGCAACTTTGATATTACCTGACTATATACAAAGTTTAGTTATTATTTTAAGTATCAATATTGATATTAATATAAGCAAGCAATAAAGAAAGCTATTAACGATTCTTCCAAATTCGTAAAGTGCTTATTTTTTCCTCTCTCTCACGCGCGTTTTGAACACACTGTCATTCAACTGAAATTACTGAAACGAGTGAGATCTTAACAATTAGAATAAATAAATAAAAAACTTAGATTTAAATCATAAAGTGATGTTAACATAGGGATTTCATATAAGACTCCAATGGAAATAAATGCATATTTTTTAGATATTTAGGATTGAAAGCCAAAATTATATACAACGAATCAATTATTATGATATATATGTTCTAGAGAGTTTTGAAATCATGCTTAAAGGATGTAGTACAAGATTGCTAGTTTTAATTATTAAGGCGTTTCAACAGATTATTATTAACATTCACACATATTTATACGAGTAGTTTTAGTAGACCTCTCATAATCATCGAAATATTAAAGGACCAATGAATTTAATATTAATGCAATACGTAATATTCTACAAAACCTTTTTACCAATTATTTTTATAGATTTATAATGAATGAAATAAAACTCCCATAGGCACGATGTACTTATTTTTATATATTTAATTAATAGTAATAGAAATATGTAATCCATAAGACTTGATTGAATATTTTGTTTGATATTATTTTAAGAAATTACAGTAATCATTCGTAATTGACAGAGCTATCAATACTTTAAGTAAGTCAGTAAGTAAAATACTTAAAGTACTTATTGTTAGTTATTGCTACTTGTACTTTAAGTACTTGTCACAGCTCTGGTAAAAGTGGAGAGATTATTCCTTTCTAGAAACGCTAACTAGCAAATTAGCGAATGTCGAGTTATTACTGTATACATAATTGATATAAGATACTGAAATATCAAAAGTCAGGGTTTTTTATACGAACACAAGTTGCAAACGTAAAAAAAATGAAAAATTTTCATTTTGCAATATTTAATATTGACTTGTTTTCTAAAATTAAAAAACCCTGTCATACTCATAATATATTGAAGTTGTAGTTATTTAAACTTCATATATACTATTTACACACATCCCACCCCATTGCCAAATATAAAATATTTATACGAATCTGTTCAAACGCCCCAAATATTAATATGTGTTTTGTAAAATGGGACTAAACGGATCGACAAAATATTATCAAATTTACAAATAGTTTGCACGTTGTGGCATTTTGCACACATTACACCGAATAAAATTGTTAAATATTTCAAAAGCAATTCTGTTTGTTTGTTTGAACTGTATTTTTATCAAATATGAATTTGTTAGTGATATTTTTCTAGTCACAATTATTTTAAATTATTATTTATTTTGATATTTGAAAAATGAACAGTTGCATATTTTTTTTTTGTTTCCTTATCTTAGTTTGTAAGTGATATATTTCTAGTCATAATATATTATATTCATTAAATTATTTATATTGTACATACTATTATTATTTATTTTAATATTTTAGATCAGAAGACAAATTTGAACAGTTGTAATTTTAATATTTTTTTAGTTTAGAATGTAAGATATAGTATATCTTATTGAATATTTATTTGGTTGTATTTAAATAGTCAATTTGGCTTCTGAACGTGTCAATATATTTTTTTCTAATGATTATAATTGCAGAATGGAAAAAGTTGATATAATAAAATATTATACGAATTTATGCCACAGAACTTTCTTATACGAGTGTATGGTATACGTGTGTTTAATTATTTAAAAGAAATATTTATAGCTTACTAATTAAAAAACATAATGGGACATAAATTTTAGAAAGTAACGTTGTTTACAACTTTCATTTTTAACATTTTTTTCAGCTATGAATTATTTGAAATATATTCTTTTAAATCGTTTTCGGTTATAAGATTGATTTCAAAAAAAGGAGTCCATCTTCTATGACGAATATTTATCCTAAATATAAAATCTCAGTGCTTACAGACAACCCGACCGACACACAGATAGAGAAAATAGTCGAATTGGAAAAACTTAACTTAAAATAAAAATGTATTCTTAATTTTAAAATTAGTAAAACAATCCCTGTCACTTTATTTACAGCATTTAAAGCAGCGGTTCTCAACCTTTTTTAGTTTGCGTACCCCTTGGCAGTTCATTATCCTAAATGGTACCCCTTATATTAGAAAAATGTTTATAATTTAAATACTCGTACTTGTTATAATTTTAAACTTGTTCTAACACTAAAGAAATAACAATAACGTGTCAAGGAGTGTGCCCAAAATGTTTATTAATGAAAACTAAAAGATTTTTATAGATGCATAATTTTTTAATTAAAAAACACAATAAATATAAACTATTATAAATATAAAGTTAAATATTCGCAATTTTACATTAATTTTAACTTAACTTATTGAGATCCTTGTGCTTGCTTTGAGGCACATAGTTTTTTGAAATCAGGTTCGATTGATGCAAGGTACAATCTTAAATCTGGAGCTGCATTCAGCGTATTACAGTATTTGTTTTTAATAAAGAGATACGAAGAAAATGCTCTTTCCACCAGCACTGTACTTATAAATGGTAACAAAACGTTAAGCGCTTTAGCAGAAAGCTGTTCATATTCGGTGCTGATATGTGACCAAAAGTTAATAAGACATTTTCCTTTAAATTCGACTTTCAAAGTAGAGTCATTTGAAAGATCAATTAAGTTCTCTTTTTCTTTGATAGATAATTTAGCTACTCGAAAGTATTCTACATTGAAGGGATTTGAAATCCAATTGTTGAGTGTCGCTTCTGTATATTTATTATTCTGTAATTTAATGTGAAAAGTTACGTAACAGCGGGAAACTGAATCGAGACGAGAGGAGAATAGTTATATTTTTAACATCGGCCATTACTCATTTTTTTTCGCGTACCCCCAAGTCATGAAACGCGTACCTCTAGAGGTACGCGTACCACGGATTGAGAATCGCTGATTTAAAGAGAAGAATAAATTCTACTTAAAGATCTAAATTTCTATAATATAAAGTTATAAAATGTATTTTACATAAGAATATAATTAATTCAAAACATCAAACAACGCGGGAGAAGTTAAAACCAACTGTTCGGTAAATACACATCCAAGTGGGCCGCGCAGTGTTTAGTTGCACTGGACTACCGCCTGTGGTAGCACCAGTAACAGGTGTTGTGACGTAACAAGTAGCAACTACGTGTTGCGCCGCGCGACGGCGAACGCTTGAATTAAAGATTAGTACGTCAAGTATGAAATTCATCAAAATCACACGCCGGTTTACGTAATGTACGTATGTATGTATGTTTATTTGTTTGTTTGTTTGTTTGTATGTTTTGTTTTGCTTACAAAGACAGGTGTCGGGGTTTTAAAATGACGGAACATAAGTCGTAAATATTTAAAGAAGGTGTCTTGTTGTCTTATGTATGATTTGAAGTAAACAGTAAATAATGAAATAGTTTATATTCAGTCTGATGTGATATTCTTCAAACTAAATAGCCTGAATTATTCAATTGTATGTTTCTCAAAAGTTTTATTTTTCAAGCGACTTTTTTCTAGTTTTACCCATTATTTAAATTTCTGATAAAAACCGTTTTTTTTTAAATGATGTATTTATTGACAAATACTATGCTATTTTTATCACCAAAATAATCGGTTGGTCAACGTGGAATTCTAAAATAATTGAAAGAACCAAATAAAAAAAAAGTAGCAAATATTTAAAAGTTCCCTCACTCACTTGAAATTTCGTATATAAGTTCTATAGATGTTGATGATGACAACTAGTTGACATTGGTGGGCATTAACTCGTTAATCCGTTAATCGTTAATTAACGAAGTTAACAAAATGGTTAACGGATTAACTTTTAAGTTAACTAAAAAAAATGTTAACGCTTTTGTTAACTTCCGTTAAATTTAACTTTCGTTAACTTTTTCCGTTAACATTGGTTGTTTGATGAAAAGTACCTACATAAGAAAGTTGTCGAAATAATTAATAAAAAATAGGTCTTCAAACATTTTGGATGGTTAACTGTTAACGGTTAACTTTCGTTAAAAGTTCAAATTTTCGGTTAACTTTAACTTCCGTTACATTTTCGGAATTTTAACGGTTTAACAGTTAACGATGTTAACTTTTTTATTAACGGATTAACGATTAACGAAGTTAACTTTTCGATTAACTGTGCCCACCTATGCTAGTTGAATATAATTTTAAAATTGAAAGAAAATAATCACCCTTAATTTGTGTAAATGTAATTATCAAAATTTACTTAACCTTCCTATACCCGCGTCAAATAGAATAACACATATACCCGCGCACGGTCTCTGGGACCAAAAGTTCTAGAGCCTGTTTTTTATCTTTTTTTTATGACAGCTTAGTAAAATTAATTTTTATTAGTAGTAAAGGATGTGTTGATATAAATCAACCAAAGTTATAGACAATAATTTGATTTAATTAGTGACTAATATTCTTTTATTACAGCCTCTGAAAAAAAGTTACTTATTTAACGAGCTACGAAAACTTGAAATTTTCTTAAAACAAAAACTAAAAATAACTCTAAAAACTTTAAAATAACAACACGAGGAAAAAAGTATTATAAACTATTCTCAACCAATTTCTCACCATGCATTCGGAGCATACTCAAAAGTGTAACACCTATACCCGCATCGCTCTTACAGACCAATTGATGTGTACTGGTACATATCCTATTCGCACGAATGCTCGCGCTGCACTTAATTGAAGATCGCGACAAATCATGAAGCTACCAACTCATTGTCTTAGCACTCTCCGTTATTGAAAAATATATAAAAATGTAATCAGTCGGTCTGACAGACCAATACGCGGGTATAGAAAGGTTAAACGATCTTTAAAAACCTTTTAAACCCAGAATATATTTTATAATAAATATATTTATTTAATTAATAAATATGCAAAACATAGAACATATACACATCTCTCAAAAAAACAAAAAGCCCATTCTAGCGTACGAAATCTTTATTCAAATTTCAAGAACTTCGCACAAAAAAATATATAAAAAATCTAATTCCACATATCATTCTGACAGACTGCTAAAATAAAACATCGCCAGTTTCAAATCGAATCGGTCGAAAAAACATAACAGCCGTAGTGGATCTGCCATAACGGAGAAATTCAATTATGTCAATTCGTCGAGACAGCTAGCGTTCCGTTTGGGTGGGTTGCGTGGGTGAGATGGTGGTGGGCGGGGGGATATAACGGATGCGCAACGATATTCAAAATGGATTTGAATAAAAATATCAAGTAGCTGCTGATTTTTGCAATTTTCTCAACAACCGCACGGATTTGATATTGTATTGTATCTATGAAGTTATCTATGGAATAACAATTTCAATTGGTTATAGTATCATGAGAATGAATTCAAGATGGTTATTCCCCCCCCCCATCCCAACCGCCATATTTGTTACCTGGGGATATAAAATCAATCTGTAACAAACCTATCACTCATCGTTAAAGTGGACGCGATAATTTTTCCGACTTTAGAATTTGCACAAATTATACACTTAAAGGGGAAACCACTGTTACGCAAAAAAAATATTTTGTTAATTATTTTTTAGAAATTTTACATATTCCTTAATATGTATACAAAAAATTGAGTTTTATTACCGAAGATTGACGGAGTTACAGTCAATTTAGTGAGACGAAGTAGCGCGGCCGGTTATGACATAACAAAAACATTAAACACGTTTATATCGAAATGACATTTTTCGACCTGGTTGACACGATTCCTCAAAGACTAATGAACCGATTTCATATATTTTTAAAATAATTTTCGTAATTGTAGTAGCTATCGTTGCACGCAGCCGATTTTTGAAATTTTGATAATTCC
Source organism: Sialis lutaria (assembly GCA_949319165.1). Classification (NCBI taxonomy): domain Eukaryota; kingdom Metazoa; phylum Arthropoda; class Insecta; order Megaloptera; family Sialidae; genus Sialis; species Sialis lutaria. The sequence goes on from OX439234.1 coordinate 32,428,887, forward strand.
TATTTTTAAAACCGCTCTAATAATAAAATTGGTCTTAAAAATGAAAAAATATTTCAAACAATCGCCATTTTTTGAAAAAATAAAATTAAAAAAATAGCTACATTCATATAGATATTGATAAAATTTTCATTTATTTTTTTCATATAACCCTTCTCGAAATTTCGAGTGAACCATAGAGAAAAAATTTTTTTTTTGGTTGTCACATCGAGGCTCATAACTTAATAAATATTTAATATCTTTCAATAAAAATTGATACTAAATAAGTTGAATACATACTTAATAAAACGTCCTTTACCTGATTCAAAAATAATTAGTCATATCTGTGAAAAAAATTCCCAAACATTGACAATTTTTTACCCGTCACAGTGGTTATTTCCCTTAAGTTTTCTTCGAGAAACAGTTAATCCGTTAGTGAAAACTGGAATAAAATCTGTTCAGTAGTTGCACAGACAGACAGACAGAGAGACACAGCGAAGAACTTTGTTTTATTTTTTTATATTAATAAAAAAAATATTTATTGAATGATGCAGACAAAATAACATACCAACAAATTATGAACCTTATTTTCCCATCTTTCTAGCCTGCCAGTTTAGATTTCATAGGCGGGGAAAACAGTCTAATATTCAGGATATATTTGAATAAAAATCCAATATGATATCTTCACTCGAGATCACCAAATGTCAACTACTTTTCTTTGCTGATGTTATTATGTTTGTCAACTTGGCACCCAGATAAAAGGGACATTTCATTCTACACCCCCCCCCCCTTCCCTCCTTATTCTACTGTACCCCATTTGGTTTTCTATTCACCCAGCTAGCCAGGATTGCGGCGCCTGTTTATGGTTCACAGGTTCAAAAGAATTTTGTGTTATTTTATTTTTTTACGATGCAATGGAACCGTTTTTCTTTATTATTTCTTTTGTTACATGGTTATTTCTTGTTTTGAGAAATTGTTTGCTGATTGAATTTCTTTGGGGTAATTTACATTTTTAATAAGAATCAGAATTAATACTAAAATTGTTTCTCGTTCAATATTTTTTACTTATTATAAAGGCATCTTCAGAACTCAACAAAACGTTAAGGGGAAAACCACTGTAACGTCAAAAAATCGTTTTTTTAAGTATATAAATGTGTATAAAAAAGTTAAGTTAAAATTCCGAAAATTGCCCGAGTTACAGTCAATTTAGTGAGAGTAGATAGTCACACAGGTAGAAAGGTTTACTTGAGCCAAGTAAACCTTGTTTTGTATATAACGAAAACCAAATTTTCTTGATAAGAAATATATTCTTAAACCAACTAAAAAGTATTCTTGGACGAAGAAATAATGTAGTTGGATTAAGAGTACTTTTCTTATATTAAGAAAATATTGTTTTCGTTATATTCAAAACAAGATTTTCTTGGTCCAATACAGCTTTTTTTGTGTGCAGAAAACTTAAAATGCGTTTATCTCGAATCGACTTTTTCGATTTGGTTCCAGCGGTTCCTCAAAATCTAATGAAACCGATTAAAAAATAAATTATTCTATATTTTCGTAATCGCGGTAGTTAAGTCAGTGCGTAGTCGATTTTTGAAATTTTGATATTTACTATTTTTAAGACCGCTTGAATTAAAAAAAAGGTGTTAAAAATTAACAAAAAATTTCAAACCGTCGCCGTTTTATGAAAATATTAAATAAAAAATTACGGCTACATGCAACGATAGCTACATTCATATAGATATTGATAAAATAGTTATTAATTTTTTCCCGATAACCTATCCTGAAATATCAATAAAACCATGAAGAAAAATATTTTTTTAGTCGTCACATCGAGGCACATAACTTTATGAATTTTTAATATTTTTCAATAAAAATTAGTATTGAATAATTTGAATATATACTTAATAAAATGTCCTTTACCCGATCATAAAATAATTCGCTATACTTGTGAAAAAAATTCCCAAACAATGTTTTGACCCGTCACAGTGGTTTTCCCCCTTAATATATTCTAATTTTAGAAAACTAAAATTACAAAAATACTGCCGAAAAATAAACTTTACCCTAGTAGTATCTACAAAAAAAAATTCTGTGCACATGTGAATTAGTTTGTAATAAAAACTAATAATAATTTAACGATATCACAAAATGGCGTCCATTTTTAAAATTCATGGAATTCAAATTGGTTTATTAAACATTACATTCCGAATACTACACGTTTTTATCTTTTTAAATTGTTGGAAGTTGGCAAAATCAAATCTATATGCAAATTTAATTCCATAACGACTGGCTTGTGAAATTCCAAATAACAATATTATTCTGATTGCGATCTGATAAGACTTAAAAGGGTTCAATTATTCTCTACTGGTGTTTACAACAATAAGATACCGTAATCGGAAAATTTACGCAGGACCGCATTTAGAATACTTACATTTTTAACTCTATAACAAAATGAATATTAATAATATAAATTCGAAAATCTGTCTGTCTCTTTTTTGCCTTCTCACGGCTAAACCACTAAACCGATCTTAATGAAATTTGACAGGGAGGTAGCTTGCATCTTGAGGAAGAACATAGGCTACCTACTTTTCATCCCGGAAAAAAATATTAATTATACAGTTAGAACATAAAAATATGGACGTGTAACATTTATACGCGTTTTATCTACTACCTAACCTTCATCTTCTTCTTCATGGGTTTTATACCTAACAGCTCCTACCTAACCTAATTTCACGTGAACGAAGTTGAGAGTAACTGTTTGTAGGTACATTATAAAATATTTATCTCGTTTAAGCGTCGATTACATTAAGCGACAAGCCAGCGAGTTTAGAAGCTGCTAGTAAACTCGCCCAGTGTAATCATGTTCACTAGCTAACTAGCAGATTGTAACAGTGGCGGATTTGCAGTCCTAGCCGCTCTAGGCCCCAGGCCATGTGCCGCCCCTTTCTCAGCACCCATCATTATAGACTAGATACATAATTCATAAATTCACTTTATTCCCACTTTTAATTGATTCAGAAAATTGTTTAACTAAAAGCTAGTTTATAATATTTTCCGAGGTTTCAGGGATGATTGGACATTTAAATAAAACATTTAAAACGGTTTTAGGTTTTGTTTTTAATAAAATAAATGTTTTACAAAGAGTTACAAAACTCGTCTGCACTTAAGCGTAGCAAAATTATTAATTAAATCTTCGCAATCCAATTTGCTTAAAAAATCAGCTTCTATGTTAAGCAAAGTAAGATCGTTTAACCTCTGCTCCGTCATTGTTGTGCGTAAAATGTTTTTAACTCTGCGCAAACAAGAAAACGATCTTTCTCCTGTACAGTTACTGGCGGGTGTACATATTTTATATGTACGATGTACGAAATTATTTATACTTTGAAAAATAGTGATTTAGGAAGATTATAATCATACGGTACGCGAGCCTTCAAAATATTAAGATACTTTGCATTTGAGTTATTTCTTATTAATCTTGTTTTCATCAGTGATTTTTTTGGTACGATATGCCGCCCTTAATATCTGGCCGCCTTAGGCCCGGGCCTACTGGGCCTTATGGGAAATCCGCCACTGGATTGTAAACAATCTGCTACAAAAGTTGAAAGCCGAGTTACTTTACTCTCTACTCGCTGGCGTGTGGGCTTGTTAGTTAGTAAACTAGTCGTGCGTCATCATAGTTGCTAGTGAACTAGCTGCGAGTATCCCGGTGATTCCTATTCATAACACGTGGCTTAAACTCAATAGCTAGTTGCTAGTAAGCGAGTGGAATGTTTGTGTGTCATAATCACTATCGTACTAGCTGACTCGCCCACTTCTGGCTTTTAGGCCGTTGCAATACGCTCCGAGTCGACTTTAGCCGAGTTCGTTGGTGCTGTGAACTCGGCCTAAGTCGACTCAAAGCTTATTGCCACGGCCTTAGCTTGTAAACTCGCTTATTGTAATCGACTCTTTACGCATGTATTTTGTAATTCGAGTTTAGACCATTTTAAATTACTGATAAATTAATTAAATGATCAAAATATTGCTAAATAATAAAGGACCATTTTCAAAGCCAGAATTTTCGACTGCCCCTCTTCTGCTAAAACACCTACAACATTTTTTTTACTGACGACCCAAAAAAAGCTTATTGTCTCTAAATTACTTCCTCCCTTGCGTGGGCCATAAATACACTATTGATGATATAAAATTAAATCGAAAACAATACATATCAAATAATGATAACAAATACAAACCTGTTAATAAAATAAATTCAATTTAACTATGTGGCATTTTTTTTAAATCCTAATACGTGCAAATGCAAATATCTATATTCCGAACAGGGCTTCAATACTTTTATCTCTTTTCCATTCGCAATTATAATCAATTATTCAAAATATTTATGTTTCGATATTCAAGTAGAGATTAAAGAATGTTAAAACAGACGCAAAAATTTAAATATGAAAACGGTTTTTGTACAAATTGCTGATATGAAATGGACGTTCGAAAAGTATTGTTTGTATAAAGTGTACACATAAACATGGGCGCCCACAAGTTGTTTATCGTGGGGATAAAACTATCTTAAAGATAGTTTTTTAATATCCCTATTACAGGCCTACAACTTTGTATTTTAAAAATGTAATTTGTGAGTGCTCATGTTATAATTTTCTGTATTTAATGTTAATTGTTGGTTTTGTTACATATATGTACTATTTAATATTTATTTATTTGAATGGTAAATATTTATCAATGGAAAACAAATTAATAAGAGTTAGTGATAATTTTAATTATTTAAATATGTATTATTTCATTGAAAATACAGTTTCATTTACATGTGCAATATTCATTAAGAAAATATAAATTATGGAATGAAATCTGATTATCTAAAAATAATAAAATTAATTTACTATAGAGGTATTTAAAAAAAAACATGGATAATTTTTGTTAATTTACATTAACATATATACAGGGTGGGGTATTTAAAGTGTTACAGATTTTTATCTCAGATCCACCGCATATTTGAAAAAAAAGTTCAAGCCAAAAAATGTATGGTTTTGAAGAGGTAGTCGAATAGTAATATTTATTTGTTCTTTTAGTGCTGGCCTTCAAGGATATTTGAAGGCATCATTTTTTTAAATAGGAACCTATAATTTTTATTTAATAATCTTATTCTACGAATTTTCCATTCAAAAAAAATTTCCAAGATATCTAACAAAATAATTTCGAGATTTTTTACTCAGAAACCATAAGCTTTAGAAAAAAGTATAAATAAAAAAATGTTTATTTTGGTCTAATAAATCTTAAAAAATTGTTTTAAAAATTTTAAAACTTTTTCTATTTATTTTATTTCAGCAAAAAAAAATACGAAATGTTTTATTAGAACGAAATAAACATTTTTTGTATTTTGTACTTTTTTCTAAAATTGATGATTTCTGAGTAAAAAATTATTGAATTTACAAATTCTCAAAATTATTTTGTTAGATATCATGTAAAGCTTAAGTTGTTTACAAAAAAAATTTCAATGAAAGATTCGTGTTTTTTCTTGTAGAATAAGATCATTAAATTAAAAAAATAGGTTCCTATTTGAAAAAATGATGTTGGTCTTCAAATAACCTTGAAGGCCATACTAAAATAAAAAATATTATTAATATTCGATTACCCCCAAACAACCAAACATTTTTTGGTTTAAACATTTTTTTCAAATATGCAATGACTCTGAGATAAAATTCTGGAACACTTTAAATGCCCCACCCTGTATATAATTCACATATAGTGTGCCGAACAGCGATGATCGTAATTGTAATAACAAAATTATGCTGTAAGTTTATTAAATGAATATAGATTAATATTCAGTAATAGCAGTAATTAAATATCAAAAATATGTCTAATTCAGGACATTTAAGTTAAGAATTGATCAACGCTGGGGTAGTGCCCAAGACTGGTGCCAGTACCTTATCTTAACTTAAACTAAAACAATTTTATATTTAGATAATCAGAAAATAGAATGGAACGAAAAGTGTGATAAGGTTAAAGAAAGCAATATGGATAGTAACGTAATTTTTATACTATTTTTATATTTTTTTTAGATAATTAAATCTTTAAATTAATATTTTCGAGCTAGTAAAGGATGATTAGTTATTATTTTAAAATATATATATTTATAAACTGCTCTGTATAAAAATTACAAAAAAAACATATTTACTAGCTTGTAAATAAAAATGATTTATTTATTTTATATTATCTTCTTACATAATATTCAAATTTAATTTATTCAAAGATTATAATTAATAATAACATAACTGTAAGCAATAAATAACATGAATTTATAAAAAATTAAATATCCATTTTATGTGTTTATTTTCTATAAATCAAAATATGTAAATTATCAGAAAATATGACAACATAGAAAAACATTGTCTTTTTTCTTGAACTTTTTGTAAGCGAAATGAATGTTCTACAAGAAATTTATATCTTCCATTAAATTTATTATATAGTTTTTTATATACTAAAATAATAAATTTAATTGTGTTGCTTTTTTATCAGTCATAAAAAAAACTTATCTAATATGAACATCTTATATTGATATTGTAAATTCTGATTGTTTATATATTAAGTTCATATATTTTCTTTGGGTTTAAGTTAATTCAAATTCAATACAAACATGTCAATATTATAAAAAAATCACACATATATACAGGGTGATTCATTGTCACAAGTTAATATTTCGAAAAACTAAGCAAATTAGAAAAAAATGTTTTGGTCAAAAGTTGAAAGGTTTTAAAAGGGGCATTAGATGGCGCTATCAAAATTGTTTTTGGTGGAGTTATGGAGAAAAAAAATAAACAATTTTCGTTGAAAATAATTTTTTATACAACAAAATTTGAAAATTACCAACTTTCAAGAAAAAGTATTTATTTTTTTTTTATTGTAAATCCCCTGGATAAAATTGTAGATCTGCAGAGATCAACTCAGATCTCGTCAGATCTTCATCTGGTTTTTGATCTTTAGAGACTTGTAAAGATCTCCAACGGTCTACAAAGATCTGAAATGATCTACAAAGATCTCTGACGATCATTGTAACGTTGAAAATTCATCAGTTTTAATCTCTATCACAATCTACAACGATCTTTAGAGATCTTTGTAGATCGTTTTAGATCTTTGTAAGTCATTGTAGATCTTTGCAAGTCTCCACAGATCAAAAACCAGTGAATAAATGTAGATCTATCGAGATCTGAGTAGATATCTGCAGATCTACAATTTTTCCCTGAGTATAATTCTATTTAATTTTTTTATTATGATTTTTAATAATGACTTTAATTTTTTAAACTGGATAACTTTTGTCTGAAACTATTCTGTAAATAACTTCCTTTTCGAAATGAAATTTCGTTTCATGTCGAACACTCTGTATATAATTAAAATTTCTGTATCAGAAACAGTGACTACTTTTAAACAAATCATGAAAACCTAACTCGTAAAACATCATATATACAAACACTTAGACCAAAGAAAATATATGTACTGAAGACATTTTATAGCACTGCACTAACACAAATGGACTGAACTTTTCTACAACTGTGAGAGAGTCCAAGTTGGCGTAACAAAAAAACAAAACAACAACAAGATGATAATGTTTGTGTATAGCTAAGCATGTATTATTTTGTACACGTTTTATATTAAGTTAGTTGTGTATTCGTTATGCACTGATTTTACAAGAAGTATGGCGTCAAATGTTAACTAACTTTACATCAAAATGCATTACTTTAAAAACGATATTTTTGTATAGAAGTCATTCAAAATACTAAAATAATAACTCCACATTTCATCTATTTATTCATACTCAATAAAAGTTCAAAAATATATACATATTTCCAATAAATTAAAAGCATTTTGGTATAGTAATTCATATACAGGGTGATTTACAACGAAGGCAAATCAGAAATAGGATGTTATTTTAAGGAAAACACTTTATATGATCATTTTTCTGAAATTTTTTTTTGAGGGAGCTACAGCTACTCAAAAAATATTACTTTTTATTTATTATATTTGTCACAGTTATGAAATTTCATAATCGGTTTAGTATTTAGGTTTAAGTATTATCGATATTCAATATCAATCAATAATTATTTAGCTCCTGGAGTGTATTTTTTTGTTTTTATCTACCCCATACACCCCTATGCTAAATAATTATTGGTCGATACTGAAAATCAATAACATTTATTAACATTAAACCGATAATTAAATTTAAAAACTTGATCAGAATATGTTCTTCAAATATTAAATAAAAACTCTTTAGTTAGGCTATAATAGTTCCCTCATGAAGAATTTCAGGACAAGTGTTAAAATAATTTTTTTTTCGTACTAATTATTTACACTCGTTGAAAATTAACCTATATGGGCATTTCTCTACTAACAAAGTCACTTTCACGGGTAGTGTCTCAATGATATTTTTGATTGATTGATGCAATTTAGTACTTTAAATTGAAGATAAAAATTAAACAAATACAGTCCATCATGGGATTCAAATCAATTCGCAGTATTATACAATATAATACAGATTTAAAAAAAATGACACAAGAGCCTGTGCTCAAAATTTCACGATAAAAGTATAACTTATTTTTACACTAATACACTAAAAAAAAGTATGGTACTTGCATATGATAATTAATTATTAATATGATAGTGAATTTAATATTTCTAATTACGTGTTTCTGAAATTAAGTACTTTAACAGTTATTCTCCCCACAAACCAGGGGACTGTGTTTTACGATTTCAAAATAATATTAAATAAGTGACTGTATTTTATTGTAAATTTTTATATGTCACACACGTAGAATTCATTATTAATTTTCATTTTTCATAATAGTTACAGCAAAATGAAAATAAAATACTAAAATTCAATAAAATTAGTGTGAGACACCAAGAGAAATACCCAAATATTTATTTCCTTTTAAGCTTTAAGTATTTAAGACATTATTTCACCCTTGATTAAAAAAGTATTTGATTTATTTTGAAAAACATATATTTTTTTTTATTATTTGAAAAAAAATCTAATAACATTTTTTTTTTTATAAAAAAAAAATAAAAACCTACGTGCAAAAGTCTTTGGACACCTGTGATTTTGAATGTAAATATACAGATTTCAGTCAATAAAAATCCCCAAAATAGCGAAAAGAATATGATTACTCGCAGTCAAAATAGTAAAAAAAAAAAAAAACAATTTCTCGTTAGCTTGAAAGACACTGTGCGTCAATACGTTCAACTTAAGTACACCTGACCTTTTAAGCATATAATTAAAAAATGGAAAATTGTAAATGCTGTATTTTAGATATGCTAGGATTATTACAAAAGTTGTAATTAAGTACTCTTATCAACATTTAAGATTTTTCATCAACCATTTTTGCAGTTTTATATTTACAATACGCAAAAAAATTAGTGTCCAAAGACTTTTGCACGGCAGTGTAAAACATTTCGAAACCAGAACATCTTGTAAAATGACTGTATAACGTATAATGTAATCTATATACTTACATATATAACTGGAAATGAACTAAATATACATAATATAGGGATGGCATAGATTTGCAATAATCAGTAGACATTAGACTGCAGGCTAGAGATCAAAGCAATGAACTGTTCGCTAGAAGTTACACATTCATTTTAGATTTAAGAATAATGTCAATGGCTTTATGAAGTATTATATAAAAATATATATATTATATATATACATAAATATATATTATTATCCACCATAGGCGATGAAAGCAATAAAACTTATTTTTAATCGTATCTTGTTATTCATTTATTTTTTATATTACAGTGAAACCTAGATAACTGGAATCGCAATAGACCAGTGATTTTATCCCACTTAAAGAGGTATCCCATTTACCCAGTTATAGAGGTGTAAATGTAGAAGTGACGGGAGTGACGGGGCCTCAGTATGGATTCTAGTTATAGAAGTTTCCCACTTATCCAAGTCCCACTTAATCAAGTTTCACCGTATATGTACATATTCATTTTTCAGATTTATTTGGGCAGTGATTTCTTAAAGTTTTAATGGAAAATAACATTTGGAGTATTTATTAATTAATTTTTCAAAGTTCCCCTCTCCATTTTATAAAAAATTATAAAAACTCATTTTTTCTCCTCGAAGGATCCCCTCTTCACTTAAATTGACAAAAAAAAGGTATGTAAACATAATTCTAATATTAATTATTTTACAATAAGGTGAAAAACTACTTATTTTTAGATATTCCTTCTTATATCTATTAAAATTTGATTTTTTTTTTAACTTTATTAATAATTTTGATTGTGACATGTGCTATCGCAATTATTGCAAGAATTTTCTATCAATTTAATTAAATTGACACATCGTTTACGTTTTTGAGTTACAGTATCTACAGACAGACATCATACTGAAATACTCAAAATCGTTTTTAGAGAAGGTTAAAATAGATATTACCATCAAAATCCGGAATTCGAAAAAAAATGTAGCTGATTTTTTAATAAAAATTACAACTAAATTGATATAAATTTTATAATACGCAATTTTTACTATACAGGGTGATTCATTTAACCTGGAATTAAGTATATCTCGAGAACTAAGCAAAATAATGAAAAATGGTTCAGACAAAAGTTATAAGGTATCGAGAGGGTCAAATATTGGTGACCTTGAATTTCACCATGATATTTATTTTCATGGTCAAATGAGGTCAACTTTGATTTTTTAAATGAGAACCTATATTTTTTATTGCATATTCGTATTATACGGAAAAAAATATTGTACGAAAAGTTTTTTTTTTTTTAATGTAAATTTTTTGTTTCTAACGAAATTTCCATGCACTTGCAAGTTACTAAATAATTTTTCTTTTTATTCAGTCGATTAATAAACTGCTTTTGGCGTAATCCTGGAAGTAATCGACTTTATGAAAAGTAAAATTATTTAGTAATTTCAAATTTACGAAACAAATAGCAAGTGCATAGAAATTTCGTTAGAAACAAAAAATTACATTAAAAAAAAACTTTTCGTACAAAAATTACATGTTTTTTCCCGTATAATACGAATATGCAATAAAAAATATAGGTTCTTATTTAAAAAATCAAAGTTGACCTTCATTTGACCATGAAAATAAGTATCAAGGTGAAATTCAAGATCACCAATATTTGACCCTCTCGATACCTTATAACTTTTGTCTGAACCATTTTTCATTATTTTACTTAGTTCTCGACATATACAAAATTCCAGGTTAAATGAATCACCTGTATTTTTAAATTTCATTTCCATGATTTTTTCAACAAACTCTTCTTAAACAACATGCATTTCAAACATATGGTCATACAAGAAAGTAAAAGAACTTTATTAGCTTTACTATAAATTATATAAGCACACATGTTCACATAGAAAATCCTGCAACACGTGACACAGAAACAAAGAGTTAAGAACCTACCAACTACCTATAGCTCTTGCACATCTGGCGTTCGCTATTTACTAAAAGATTTTAATTCGCAAACTGCACACGTACTCGGAACAACTACAACCTACCTCTACATTTCCAGAGTTTAGTTGCTATTTTCAACACATATACTCACGTACCTAATGATTTAACTAGTTTTTATATAAAACAACAGTTCTGTAGTTACTGAAAGTTAACTGGAGCGTTGAAGAATCTTGTACAATCAATAAAACTCACATTGTTGGAGTTCTAAAGCTTAGATGAAGTAGAATTTGTAAAGGTAATCTATGGTTTTATATATACTATAATCTATGCATTGTCTGATTATTCCTTTTTTGCATAAGCCTCTGTGTATTTAAGTTTTTACCTCTATTAAGGTGAACGCTGGAAATTTAGGTGATTTTCGGAATTTTTTTGGAAGAAAAATACTCAATGAAATATTTTGAAAAATTGAGAATATATTTAGATATATTAGAGGTGTATTCCATAATTTTTTCACGTAAAAATATCGATATCTAAGCGACTTATGCGCTGTCTTCGGAGGCGCCAAAAAAAAATCTCCTCCGCTGCGGCCATGATTCCGGACGATCGAGTAGTTGAAATTGAAAAATGAAACAATGTCGTTAAACTGGAAAGTATTTCCTGTACGATGAACTAGGATTTTCGAAAAATATCAAAATCTAACAAAATGGCGTAGTTATGAAATAAAAATTATGTTTTATTGCCTATAAAATGGTCGTATTTTTAATACCAAATCGTCAATTTTCATCCAATCAAAAATATCCTAGTTCATCGTAGAGGAAATATATTCAAGAGTACTCAGTTCAAATTTCAAGTAAAACGGATAATTGCTCTTTGAGTTACAATGTCAGCAAATTTGAAAAATCTAATTTCGAGAAAAACGCATTTAACGTCAGTTCCTGGGCGGTCGCTCTTTAGAAGGCTGCTGTTTAGAGAGTATTAGAGATACGGCCTTGAAATTTTTACAGAATATTCTTGAAACTATAAACTCTCCAAAAAAGCAAAAAAAATTAATTGATTTAATTTTAATTTAATACCAGTCACACTGGTATGGCCCCTTAGTTTAAATCTATATAAACAGAATGATTTACAACTAACGTAAAAAAAGTATTGAGTTAATATAAAAAATTCTTGAGGGAGCTACTGTCACTCAAGAATAAAAAATAAACGCGATTAAAAAATAAAAACCGGCTGGTAAGTACATTGCATTTTTAAGTTCTTTAAGGTCTCAGGTATTTGGCGTCTCGTCTATTCGAGATTAAATTTTAATTTTCTGTGGGAAAAGAGTACATCTCTCCGACACTGACTTTTGAGGTTAAGTTAGTAAGAACTTCAAAAAAAATTAATATGTTCTAAATTACCTAACCATAAAGAATATCTAGTAGATTTTGTCGTATATATATTAGGTACTTTATTTGAATAAATATATTGTTGTTTTTTATTATTATATATTCGTATTTTTAGACATGAATACTCATTGTTAGTAATATAAAATAAGTAATTCTTATTTGTCTAAATAGTTTTACGATATGCAATATGAGGATTATAAAATGGACAATACAATATCCGTTTTATGGCTATCATAAATGTTATAGCTCATCATATGTTTTAATATGAACTAAAATATCGTTTATTTTATTGACTTCAATTTAAATGCCCATTTTATTTTCTACTTTAACTCCTTAATGTCTTTATACTGAAGACTTCTTGACGTTTTATACATTTATCTATTTCTGCTACACTTTTAATATTTTACTTTTTTTTATTTCATTTTAATAAATTTTAATATATATATATTCCCCATACACAAAAAAACGTAATAATAAATATCAAAGTAAAAAAGGCACTCTCTAACGTAACATTTTCACTTAATAGATTGTTAAAACACGTAAGTTACTTCACCAAGTCCGGTCGTACATCTAACCTTAGTAAGAGAGCGCTAAATAGCATAAAAGATACGTTTTAATGTGTGCAGTATATACGGTAACATTGCGTGATAATGCAACATGAATATTACCAAACTACAAAAGCACTTGTGAACGGTAACAACATATTTCACTCTTAATTTATAGAAGAAATCGAATAAAACAGTTTAAGAGGTTTGCACTGAAAGTAGTCTTTGACATTTATGTCCGGTATCATAAAAGAACTAGCAAGCACTCTCAAATGAGGTATCAAAACTTATATGACAGTTTGAGTTTAATGAAGACTTTGACAAGTTTCGCGTACGCGTTGTATATGTAATATGTAAACACTAACAACGGTATTAAAACAGTGGTGATATTATAATAAATAATTAATTTGTACGGTCAGAGTTGCCAACTGTGTTACAATGAGTTGGAGTATCACTGCTCTAAATTCCATAACAAATCCATAGATACTAACACAAAATTATCACGTTTTATGGTTACAAAATCATTTGTGAGTGCTTGCTAACTAGCAAATCTTACACAGGTAGAAAGGTTTACTTGAGCCAAGTAAACTTTGTTTTATATAACGAAAACAATATTTTCTTAAGATAAGAATTATATTCTTAAACCAACTATAATAGTATTCTTGGACGAAGAAATAATGTAATTGAATTAAGAGTACTTTTCTTATATTAAGAAAATATTGTTTTCGTTATATACAAAATAAGATTTTCTTGGTCCAATACAGTTTTTTTTGTGTGTATGATACCGCGCGGTTTAACACTGTGAAATCACCTTTTCAATCTTTATTTTAACGTATCCCGGCCACCCTGTTTGTCAACACTTGCTATGATTGGCCCATCAGCAACTTCCCAATCCATCATGTGTCTCTGTGTACCCTAACACACATGCATACTCACAACACACACCACAAATAAAATACTACCACGAAGGAGCTGTCTGAAAAGGCGAAGCCAGCAGACATAAATACATGAAGAAGAAGAATTTTAACGTACAACTGAATAGAGATTATACAATATTATTTATTATAAATATATTTTAAATATCATGTCCGTGTAATACCGCAAAAGGCGATTTTTCTTTGATGGTGTAAAAGGAACAAAATATTAACCCTTTGTAACTCCTTGTCACACACAGGAAAAGAGTCTACCAAAATCCTAAGTCGTAAATTTTACAGTTTTAAATTAAATTTAAAACTTATGTGTCACATATCAATGCATCAATTTAGTTGGCTGTCAAAAATATAGATGACGTTATTAGTTGATTTTTTTCGTTCGATCTGCTCATTTGCTGAAATGAATCTCGTTTTTTAAATCTAGAAAAAAATACTTTACATGATATTATTTGCTTGTTTCTTTTACAGATCTTCAGGTAAGTGAATTAAATATAATACATATTTATTTTAAGTAAGCAAAAGTTTTCTGTCTTAAATATTTATTATTAAATCAAATATGTGTAACACTACTGTAACATACCACTGAATAACTTACAATTAGTATCAAATAAAATTCACAGATGACATAACCTATTAACTTACGTATTATTACGTAAACATTGGCAGTAAGACAGGACCAGATCCGGTTATTGACCGATTTAGGTAGAAAAAAGAATACGTTTCCCCAGTGTATGGCGTTTCACAAACAATTTGCGAAAAATGCGGTGTAGCATTATGCTTCAACAAACTAAATATTTGTTTCAAATCCTGCATTACGACATAAGTATATAAATAAATATGAAAAATACGTGTTTTTTATATACCTAAACTTGTCTTTTAATCAACATAATTTAAATTTTTAAGATCATGAGCTACAAAGGGTTAAAAAAAATAAAAGTGTAAAATATTGAACACATATTTTCACACTAAATAACACATAATACGTACTTAATTATAAACTGTAATTACTTGTAAATAGTCCATGTACATACATACATAAAACATACATTGAATTGTAATTATCTAACGCAATTACAGTGCTTTCAATATAAAGTAATTTTTATTGTTTCGATAAATGCAATCGTCATTTAGAAAATACAAAGACCAATTTATATTTCTGTAACTCATTTGAAAACTTTTATTTCAAGCAGCACAATATTGCTGAAAGCATATCCATTATATATTGCATATTCCACTGCTAAGTTGCTACCAATATATGAGAATGAAATATATTATTGTCTAGTCCTACAAAAATCATATTTCAAAAAGAAAACTTGCACAAACTCGATCAATAGAAAACTTTTCAATTTGCATCGCTACAACAAATGTCGAACTTTTTACTCATTCGCTGATTCTAACTCCAATAAATTTACTGTAATTTGTTAACACGTTAAAAGATGAATGTTACATATTGGTCTGGATAATTTTCAGGTTTTTTATTTTTATATAGAAAACCGGCAATCTATAATATGAATTTTGATTTAATCTTTAAATTGTAAACTTTGATTGTTTTGTTATTAGAAACAAAATTAAAGTCTAGACTTACACAATTTTTCAATAGATAATTTCAATAAAATAGGACTGTTTATAAAAACATGCAGTTAACCATACATCTTTGGTGAAGTAGTAATCTTTGGCCAAGGTAAGTAAATGACTAGGTATGCTTACTTGCCTGTGACGTCACCATGAAGTTCTTTTCAACCTTCTAGATTTCAAATGGTCGCCAACGCTGTCAAACTGTCATAATATAAATTTGATCGTGATTGATTTATTATTGTGTTCTGTGTTTGTACTATTCATTTATTGCTATAGTGAAGCTTCACGCATGATATTAATTATATGAATTATAATTATTTGTGATTTGTGTTTAATATTATGACATTTAAAATATAGATAAATAAATGAAATCAATAAGGTTGAAATGATCTTCGTGGTGACGTCACAAGTAAGCGAACCTAGTCATTTACTAACCTTGATCTTTGGCCAAATATAATGACTTGTCATTGGTATATTTTAAAATACCATCTCTATTTTTTTAGTCAGTAGTGTTTTGTTTTTAAAATGTTTTTGGGGAGGTATTAAGGTTTTTATACACTTCTCAATTTGACATCCAACCTAGATAACAACCCTAAACCCGGGCGCACATTGAGACGTAGGCGACGCAGCGCAGCGCAGGGCAGCGCAGGGCAGCGCAGCACAGTTTTTGCTGCGTGACTTGAGTGACCGCACATTGCAACGCAGTTTCTTGTCTATTTGGAAAAAAGCGTACATGAAGAAAAGTAAAAGTCACGGTAAATTCGTTCTAACATCGGAATTTTCAGATAAACGATAAACATATAACATATCTTATATTATAAAATATAGAATAAAATATGAATAATAAAAATGAATAGTAATAAAAACTGCGTGACACGTTCGCAATAAACTGTGTCACAAACACTGCGCGACGCAGGTTCACGCAGGCACTGAACTGCGCTGCCCTGCCCTGCCTCTCAATTAGCGCGCGTAAGTACAAACATGGGTTACACAAAAACTGTGCTGTGCTGCCCTGCGCTGCGCTGCGTCGCCTACGTCTCAATGTGCGCCCGGGCTAAAAATCGGCTCTTCAAATTGGGTGGTATATAGAAGCCTTTAAAGTTGAAAACAAAACACTATTGATTAATTTAAAATGTATCAGTTATTTTCATGTCCGGTCTCATAATGGAGCTAGGCAAGGTTAGTAAATGACTATAGTCTATTTCATTTAAGATTGCAGCGGTAGCTAGCATAGGAAGTATAATACGCGCTTCTGATTGGTCAAAACGCCAGATAAATTCACAATAACACAATTTTCACTAATGCAATACATCATGTTGCCTTGGAAATAATGGCAATTAAATTGAAACTGTCAGATTAGTTATTCTACAAATGTATGTATTTATACAGTTCACATTAGGATATAAGAAAAGTAATATTTATGACACAAAGGTGAATTTAATTTCTTGTAAATTCCATTAAAAGTTATATGACAGTTCAGATATGCCAAAAATTACGTGGTTTTAAAAAAAATTATACGTCTGACGTCAAGAAAAACTAGCTGTCGGATCCAATTTTACCCGGGGATACAAAATTAAACTATATAACGTATAATGCTGTGGGGTGCGATCCTTTAGGTCCACACAATCAACTTCCCAACATGGTATGACTTACAATACTTGAATACTGATTACTTATTGTTTCCATAATTAATATTACTATGTTATAGTTTGTAAATATTTTTTTTAATATGTATATGAAAAATTTTAATGGAATTTATCAGAAATAAAACTCACCCTTTGTATTATGAATATTAGTTTTCTAATATCCTAATAATGTTAATAATATAATGCACATTTTTAGAAAAAATAATCTGACAGTTTGAATTTTGAATTGTGTTGTTTCCAAGGCAACATGAATTATTAAATGTATTTATTAGTATGAAATTCAAATTTTGATGGTGGTTTTCATCCCTTTAATGGCTGTTTGGACCCATATAAAAAATAAATACTGAAATACACGTTTCATTATTTGTATTGTATAGTATTTATTCTAAGTTCCGACTAAATTCGACCAAGAAAAAAAATAAAAATGAAAAAAAAACACCCTTTTTACCCCCGTAGGGGTTGAATTTCGAAAAATCCTTTCTTTCAGATCATATCCACGTCAAGACGCGTCGATTAGCACCCCAACGAAGTCAATAGCATTTTTTGTTCGCGAGATTTTGTCCCGGAAAAAAATGACACGTACGTACGTACGTACATACACACACACACACACACACACAGACATTTTTCTGAAAATAGTGTCAATATACTCTAATGCCCTTGAAACATGAAAATATGTTAAAATTTTTGATTTCGATTTTCGGACCAATTACAATAACTCCCTATTGGGAAGTTAAAAACACTATTGAGTATTTACAACAATCAGTAATAAATTAAAATGCGAGTTATTTCCCGTTTTGCCAAACAAAAAAATCACAGCATAAAAACTATAAATGTGTTGAAAATAAATTTTAGCCTATACTTTGTATGAAGGATGAATCTAAATACAGTGAAAGTTTGAAAAAAAATCACTGAAAGGTTTAAGATTTAATAAATTTCTAGTGAAAAAACTTTTCTGTTAGCTATAAAATAGTTCCTGTGTGAATCGTACCGTCTAATCCCCGCCCACCACTGCAAACTTAAATGAAATAGACTATAGGTTCGCTTACTTGTGACGTCACCATGAAATTCTTTTCTACCTTCTTGATTTTTTATTTATCTATGATTTTAACTGTCATAATATTAAACACAAATCACAAATAATTATAATTAATATAATTTATATCATGTGCGAAGCTTCACTATAGCAATAAATGAATAGCACAAACACAATAATAAATCAATCACGATCAAATTAATATTATGCCAGTTTGACATCAGCGTTGGCGACCATTTGAAATCTAGAAGGTTGAAAAGAACTTCATGGTGACGTCACAGGCAGGTAAGCATACCTAGTCATTTACTTACCTTGGAAGCTAGGTATCAACTAATATGACAGTTCTCTGGGAGTTTTATGAAGACTTTGACAAATTTCGCGCACGCGTTGTATGTAAACACCAACGGCATTAAAACAGTGGTGATATTATGATTATTATTTTGTACGGTCAGAGTCGCCAACTGTGTTACAATACGTTGAGGTATCACTGATCTACATAAATTCCATAGCAAATCCATAGATACTATCATACAATTAATACCTTATTCGTGAGTGCTTACTAGCTAAGAAATTTTACTAGCTCCTTTACGATACCGAACAACAAGGCAGCATGGCATTTCAAAATGCACCAATGACAAGTCGTTATATTTGTCCAAAGGCTACTACAACACTTCTAATTCACCCAATGGCTGACGTCTATTTTCTTTCTAAATATCATAAACTCTAATAAAATTATTGGCTTTTTTATATTACTTTCTTAAACCTAAAAATACACACACGGTTATATTGAAATAAATCAATATCCATCAATAACACTGCGCCTCTTTGTACAAACAACAAAAATATAACAAAGTAAATTTAATGTGAAAAAAAATTAATCCCGCAATATCCTGATAAAAACAGACTCGAAGAAATTTCATCTTATATAATTCACTGATGACCTTCCGCGCGTTGAACACCAGCAAAAAAATCTCACCGCCGGGGTCGATTGTTGAGCAACATTTGGCGGTGGCAAAGAAGAATAATGGGCAAGAATTCGCGTGATATGCCATACAGACCCCTCCGTTTCCGCTGCTTCGGCTTCTTTTTATCAACACTCTTTATAGGGACAGTCACGGATTCGATTTGCTACAAGCCCTTTAGTACATCCCATACCTCACTCTCACTTAGAAGAATTTCTTATTTCTTTAAAAATGTTTTTTTTTTATTTAAAAATACTCATAGCCACCTATGACTTCGATTTCGTTCCTAATTTTTTACGAAAATTGTATTTTATATTTTTTTTTGTTTTAATTTTCAATTTTTTATATTTTTTTAACCACTGATAACTTTAATTGTACGAAATTAATATCAAATTCTTTGTATTGAAACGTAGTTTTTGAAGAAAAATATATCCTATCTTTTTTATTGTTAGTAAATTTTTCCATGGAAGTTTAATAAAAAAAAGTAAATGTTTGAAAATAATGCCGTTTAGTATAATTTATTTTTCGAAAAACGCATTGCAATACGATAATTTTAAGCCCTTTAATTTTGCTTTTAAAAATTGTACGTACATGTGCAAAATCTGAAAATTTATGAATTGAATATTTCAGAAAAAAATATTTCATGTAAATCGTAAAAAAAATTTCAATAGGATTATTTCAAAAACTAGATAAGATATTAATAGTTAGTAGAATTAATAAAAAAAACTCAATTACTAGAACTACTAACTCCACATTTTTTATTTCCTTCCTCTTCTTTTTTTCTCTTTACTAATATAATTTAAATAAATGTGAAAAAAAATCATTTTTTTTTTTTTAATTTTTGTGTTTTTTTCCAACCGTCATTTAGGACCGATCATTAAAAAAATAGATTAATGTCCAATATTATGACAGTTTTCCCCAAGTATCATGAAGTGTTTGGCAAGTTTCTCTTACTCACGGTAAGTAAACACCAGTGGTATTAAAACAGTGGTGATATTCTGAAAATTATTCTAAACGGTCAGAGTAAGTTAATGTGTTAAAATAAGTTAAAGTATCACAAATCAAACAATAAATTCTATAAAATAAACCATAGATTGTAGCAAAGAAATAAAAATGAAACAAAATTTGCTAATACCGGGCATATTTTTGTTATTAAACTAAAAATAAAAAATAAATATATACACATATTTAAAATGAAACTCCTTCCACGAATACAGACACACAAATCCGTCTCTGACCCTCAACAACTCCCCCCCCCCCTTCATAGTACAACCCCTCTCCCCCCTTTCAAACCCTTGGCGAACGTCTTCCGCTTGAACGAGATACATTATTCTTGCAAAGTTTTGTGCTTCTTAAAGAGAAAGATTGGTGTTTACATTTTGTTTAGTTGTGCTCTTTTGACAACGTCTTGTTTGCAATTCATTAGAGTGAATTTATGAGGTTAATCTTTATTTATTATTTTGTTTACGATACATTCGTTTTTCGCCGCCGTCATTATTTTTATTGAACGTTGATCATATCTGCTGTGCGCTTTTGTATGTTATGTTTTTAATCATTTGTTTCTTTCATGCATTTTCTTATGCTACTAGATGATTAAATGGTGTCTTTATTTTTTTTCTTTCATTCGTGATTACCCTTATCATTCATACATACAGTGTATTCCAAGTTGATTAAGCTATAAGAAAATTAACATGGGACGAATCAGAAGTGTTGTAGTAGCCCAAGGTTAGTAAATGTACAGGTTTGCTGACTTGCCTTGACCAATCAGCGCGGACGAAATGACGTCACCACGAAGTTCTTTTTAACACTCTAGATTTCAAATGGTCGCCAACGCTGTGTTTAATATTATGGCAGTTAAAATCATAGATAAATAAAAAAAATCAAGTAGGTAGAAAAGAACTTCGTGGTGACGTCACAACTCACAAGTCGGCAAACCTGTACATTTACTAACCTTGGTAGTAGCCTTTGGTCAAATTTAATTTAATGATATGGCATTGGTGTATTTTGAAATGCCGCAACAAAATTTGATAAAATAGTCACTAGTGTTTTGTTTTTACGTTCATGATAACAGTGGAATACAATAATGTTTTAATTATTGTAAAAAATTAATCTTTTTTGACATATAAAATTGAAAACAAAATACTAATGACTATTTTATTAAATTTTGTGGCGGCATTTCGACATGCACAAATGACACATTTAAATTTGACCAGAGGCTACTACAACCTTTCTAATGTTAAATTAAATAATTTTAGATTTAAAAAGGAATATGTTCTTAATTCGATGTACCTATATTCGAAATTAACTCCAACAAATATACACCGATTTGGATAATTTTTTGTTTGTTTGAAAGAGTATTCTCTTGAGGTAGTCTCAAATCAATTATATCAGAATCTCACCACGGACTTCAAAAAATAGGGGGTTTTCAATTTGGTTATATATATATTTTTATGTATGTTCGAGCACAACTCCGACAAATATTTTTTGTTTGTTTAAAAAGAATAGTCCAAAAGTGGTCCCATATAAGTTTTATCAGAATCTGATAGTGAATAAGCCACTCAAAAAGGAAAAATAAAATAAAAAATTTAAGAAAAAAATAAAATTGACTAAAAAATCCTAAAAATTCTAAAAAATACATAAAAAATAAATTTTACGGGTTTTTGAAGTCAGTTTTCTTTTTTTCTTTCTTATAAAGATTTTTATTGGTTTGACACCGACTTCAAAAACTGTTAAATTTAATTTTTATATACTTTTCAGTGTTTTTATGTTATTTGGTTTTAATTTTTTTCATTGAAAGTTTTATTTTATTGGAAAATTGTGACGAAATACATACAATATACATCATTTCTGTGGATGATTTAACCCTCTAACATACATGCATATTTTCATGTTTACAACAAAGGCAGGACTACCAATAGAAAATAACAAAATATGCATATAGATAATCATGAGCGTAACACATTGAAGTTGGAAAATTACATGCAACAATTTAAAATATATAAATAATAGGGTGGGTCAAATTGTATGGGGCCGTAAAAATCTCTATGGGCAACTCGCGATTCTGGTACTATGGTCCATAACAAGTATTTTTGCCAATGGAACCATACCTCTAAAATCATTTTCGAGATAGCCGAAATTTGTCTGAAGATATTTTCCAAAATACTCAAAAATCGATCTATTTAGTGCATTTTGAATGTACAAAAAAATTATTGAAAATGTGTATACGGGGGTTTTTTGGGTTATTTTCAATAATTTTTTTGCACTAAATAGATCGATTTTTGAGTATTTTGGAAAATATCTTCAGACAAATTTCGGCAATCTCGAAAATGATTTTAGAGGTATGGTTTCATTGGCAAAAATACTTGTTATGGCCCATAGTACCAGTATCGCGAGTTGCCCATGGAGTGAAAATAATTGACCCACCCTAATAAATAATATTATTTCTTTATTTTAAAGTATAATCCTGTATTAGCTAAGCTATAAGGAAAAAGAGACTGGCATGAAATAAAATTCGACTAACCAAATTATAGCTTCAATATGGCCTCATCCAAATTAAAAACTTTTTTAACAAAATATTATTTTGTTTAGACAATTACCCATTTTTGCTCACAAATAAACGCATTACTGCAACTAACCTAACTGCAAACTAACTAACTCACATCTAGCTAGTAGCATTACCCATCGTAAAATACAATTTATATAGTAAATTATTTTAAACAATACACATATTATAATGTAGGTAAACCTATGTTTAAAATAACAATTAAAAAAATTCAAATTAATGCTCTTTTTGATAGCACGCCACTGATTATAACACACACTATACTGTTGCATGCCTGCATACGAGCATGTTGTCCAGAACAACAACAACAACAATCACAGGGCTGTTGGAAGAGGGGGGGGGGGGGGGGGCAGTAGATCAAGGGGTTGGGGTCTGACACGAGCGTGTTGCATAATAAATTGTTGTGAAATTATGCAGTAAATTTTAATGAAACTGAACCATGAACAACACTAAACATTATTCGAAAATTCGAACGTGTGTGTCTCTGTGTGTGTGTGTGACTGTGTGTGCGTGCGTGCGTGTGTGTATGTAATGATTCATAATATGTTTAATGGGGAATAAGTGGGAATTGTACGTTGTTGAATTATCGATGGCTAGATTTTCAATGAATTCGTGGTACGGCCAATTGAATTTGTCGATTCATTTTGAATTACTGTAGTGGGTACTTTGTCAATTTTTATAAAGAATACTTCACAATGACATGTTCAAAATTTTGGTCTTATGTTGAAAATTTGTGACATTTTATAAAAACAATCTGTCAAATACAGAATGTCAAATTATTTTTCATACGATAAGATTTGAAATTAAAGACAGCAGTCGCCAAACTGTCAATTGACAGAATCTTTAAATTTAGTACGAGGAAAATCTAATAGCACAAGTAAAGGAAAAAATCCGAAAATCATTAATTTCTTATTATTATATTTTAATCTATCACCCCCCTATTTTTTTGTATCTATCAATTAAATCAAAAAATGTTTCAAATAAAAGTTGTTTGGTTTTGAGGGGAACTCAAAATGGCGTTATTAATTTTTGATTTTTTGGACGTCTTCATGTTCGAATAGGACCCACATTTTTTTTTCAAATGGAAACCTATATTTTTTATTATAGTATCTTATTGTTTGATAAAAAAACAAGCAGCTTTTGTTTTAAATAATTTTTTGTATTACTTCAATTTTTTTTAATATTTAACAAAATAGTTTTAGATTTTAGATTTTCACTAATTTTTTACTCGAACTTTAACTTCAGGGGGAAAGTGTAAAAAAAGATGTTTATTTTAATCTGATTTTAATTTATTTTTTTTGCTTTAATATTTTGAAGAACAAAAGTTAAAAAAAATGCTGATATAATTTTCTTAGTTATACCAAAATAAAATAAACATTTTTTGGTTTCTACAGTTTTCCTCTAAAAATAATGGGTTTCAAGTAAAAAATTAGTGAAAATCTAAAATCTAAAATTATTTTGTTAAATTAAATTATTTAAAACAAAAGCTGCTTGTTTTTTCTCAAACAATAAGATACCATAATAAAAAATATAGGTTTCTATTTGAAAAAAAAAATGTTGGTCCTATTTGACCATGAAGACGTCCAAAAAATCAAAAATTAATAACGCCATTTTGAGTCTCCCTCAAAACCAAACAAATTTTATTTGAAACATTTTTTGATTTAATTGATAGATAAAAAAAATTAGGAGGGTGATAGATTAAAATGGGACACCCTGTATATGGAATTATTACGTTGCAAACATCTACGTAAAGACACCTACACAATAGACGCCATGAGAATCGGGTCCCTTTTATACGTTACTAACTATTGTCAATAATTAAGTTTTATATATCAATACGGAACCCTCAGAGCGCAAGTTCTACTCGCACATGTCCGTATGTTTTAATTAACTGTTATCAATCATTCAAGAAACCATAAATTGATAACAAAAGCATCATTTGCAATTGTTTCTATAGTCAATATCACATACACAAGTAAATGTTACAAAATCATTACACATTAACATTACAATCAGAACAACAAATACACAAACAATTATATTATTGCAATACGTGTACACATAGAACACAAATATATAAACAACCAAATGCAATTCAATTGCATTCCACAGATATCTGGTCACTGAACCAAAAGCACTTATCGAAAATTGTCTACAAATGTTAATCCACAATCGTGAACTGACTTAATAATCAAATTACTTCTTACAGATAGTAAAGTACGATTTTTATTTAAGAAAGAGTTTACTCCCAAGGTGGTAACATATAAATTTTGTCAGAATCTGAGCATTGACTTCGAAAATACGCCACTCAAAGAATCAAAAGGGAAAAATAAAAATCGACTAAAAAAGACCTTAATAACACTGAATAGTATATAGAATAGTTTATTTTAACAGTTTTTGAAGTCGGTGCCAAGCCAATGAAAATCTTTTTAAAAAGAAAAAAAGAAAATAAACTTAAAAACTGTTAAATTTAATAATTAGGTTTTTTTTAAGTTGGGTTTATTTATTTTTTAAGTTTTTTTATATAATAAT
This sequence comes from Sialis lutaria, assembly GCA_949319165.1. Lineage (NCBI taxonomy): Eukaryota > Metazoa > Arthropoda > Insecta > Megaloptera > Sialidae > Sialis > Sialis lutaria. The sequence goes on from OX439234.1 coordinate 32,454,446, forward strand.
TATTACGATTTTGAAAATACGTAAATGTGAAATATGCACTGAACATTTTTTTAATTTCGACATCTTATACGTATTCCCAACTTTTTCGAATATTATAATCATTTTTTTGAAAATTTGCTCAATAAATATTTTAATAAAAACAAACAAATTTCATATTAAAATTCCTTAAATTTTTCATTTGATACCCCACTCGCCGAAATGAATAAAAAAAATCAGAAATCTATTTACAAACCTCAATAATCCCGCAAATATACGTACTAAATATATTTAGTTCATTCAAATATGTATGTGTAACACTACTGTAACATACCACTGAATAACTTAGTATCAAGTAATATTCACAGATGGCATAACCTATTGACTTACGTATTATTACGTAAACATTGGCAGTAAGACAGGACCAGATCCGGTTATTGGCCGATTCAGGTAGAAAAAAGAATACGTTGTAAGTTTCCCTAGTGTATGGCGTTTCGCAAAGAATTTGCGAAAAATGCGGTGTAGCATTATGCTACAACAAACTAAATAATTGTTTCAAATCCTGCATTACGACATAAGTGTTTTTTTACAATTATCTCACAATATGTCAATCCCAAAAGAGTTAAACAAATAATTAAAAATGAACATTTTTAAATTTCTGAAAAATACATATTTTTTTATATGCCTAAACTTGTCTCTTTATCAACATAATTTAAATTATTAAGATCTTGAGCTACAAAGGCTTAAGTCTATATTACTGATCTACCATTTACTATATTTACATCAAATATCAACAGTTCAGATATATGGTTTAGAATAGTTTAGATATAGAACACTGAAAATGCGTTTTTTTATAAAAATTAAGAAATCTATTAACCCCCCTTAAAAATCACATTTTTTTAAATTATGTAACTCAAGTATATTAGGTACTGATCTGCTATATTTACACGAAATATATATAGTTAAGAGTTGTGGTTTCGATATAGAACACTGAAAATGTGTCTTTTATAAAAATCCAAAGACCATTCATTATAAATATCAATTTCACGAAACCACCTTATATCAAATTTAAACTTAATAGCTATAATAACTAATAACGTTCACGTAGTGGAAAATTTAACATCCTGCATAACAATCTCTACACGGGAAGTATATTTACAAAGAGAGTACATATCATTTTTCATCACGCAGTAACAATATTTTAATGAAGTTGTTATCAAATAGACTTTGAAAATTATTTTATTAGTTTCTCAGCGTTTAATGTTGCAAGTTCGCATGTCGCGAAGGAAGTATTATTATATCCTTTTCTTTAATCAGGACATTTCTTGTTTTATGACCCGTGCTTTAGTGTAAGTTTTATGTCAGTTGCGGTAAGAATTACCACTGGTTTTAGAATGCATATCAGAAGAACACATCGCTAAAAAGTTCTGTTCTTTTTACTTTATTATAATGGTTAATATTTTAAGAATCATAAATTTTATAACCGTTTCAAACATTTTTCTGAATTTGTAATTTTTGTTAGAATAATATGTATGTGACCTTTGTAATTTCCTTGTTATAATATTTTGAGAAAATGTCTAACACGAAGTCACTTAAATTCATAGGTGGGCATTAACTCGTTAATCCGTTAATCGTTAATTAACGAAGTTAACAAAATGGTTAACGGATTAACTTTTAAGTTAACTCAAAAAAATGTTAATGCTTTTGTTAACTTCCGTTAAATTCAACTTCCGTTAACTTTAGTCCGTTACATTGGTTGTTTGATGAAAAGTACATAACAAAGTTGTCGAAATAGCTAAAAAAAGGTCTACAAACATTTTGGATGGTTAACTTTTTAACGGATTAACTTTAACTTTCGTTAAATTTTCGAATTTTCGGTTAACTTTAACTTCCGTTACATTTTCGAAATTTTAACGTTTTAACGGTTAACGAAGTTAACTTTTCAATTAACTGTGCCCACCTATGCTTAAATTATACTACATTAAAATGCAAAATTAACAGATAACTACATTTTTCAAATATTTTTAGGTGTTTTTAAATAGCTGAATCTCCGCGAAAAATTGTCGTAGAAAAATTTTTAAAAACTGTTTTAAAGCTTGAACGTTTTAGTTTTTGAATCATTTATTGAAAATTTTATTATCCTTCAGGATAACCTCCTTTTTTAAGATGAAACGCCAAAAAAAATTTCAAAAAATTATATAAATTTTGAGAGACTACGACGGGACAAGAAAAAATTTTTTTTTGGTCAAATCAAATAAATGGATATTATAGACCAAACTTTTTTCTTCAATTTACTTTTTTTTATTGCTGTATGATTTTATTTGACCAAGTTATGTGCAATCAAAGCAAAATTCATATGTTCGAAATTTAGCGCTTATAACTAGGGAACGAATAATCGGAAAAAAAATGAAAGGGCAGATTTGGAATTTTGTTAATTTTGCATTTTAATGTATTTTTGTAACTGAGGGGATTCCAAAATTTATTTGATATATCTTGTATAAAAAATATTAAATAATAATAAACTTAAGATAAAAAAAAGTAAATAACTTATTTCGTTATTTTTCATTATAACAAACGCAAAAATATTATGTAAATATATTTCGAATTATTAAAACTCTACGCTACAGGATGAGTCTTATGAGGTGGAAAACTGTTAATTGAAAAAAATATTTCAAGAAAAAAATTCGTAAAAACATGTGTCCAGAAATTCTTCGTGAGGGAGCTACAGATCCCCAAAGATTTAACCTAAAAAATTCTTAAGAACCCATGGTAATACAGTTATGAAATTTTATAATCGGTTTAATATGAAAGACATATTAATAATAAAATGATTATAAAATATGTTTGTCTTGACCTAAAACGGAAAGATCGAGTTAAATTTTTTAATTATTGTTTTCCATTTAAATACGATCGCAGTTTCTCGTACCTTCCATAATAAAACAACTCATAACAAAGATACAACGCATTTTATTAATTATTAAATAAAAATCACAATTGCCATGAAAAACTAAAATCTATTTGTTATTCGAGACGTCATCAGCCAAAACTACTACAATCACTCGAGTGCAATATAAAATTCAAGTCAAGTAGGCTTTGGAAAAAAGAATAGTTGATGTTTGAAATTTTTATATTTATTAAAATTCGTTACTTATTTTATTAATGTATAATATAACAGCAATGCCGATTTTATGGAGGCATATAGGCGACCGCCCGGGGTGCCAGTACAGAAGGGGCGGCGGACGGCCACATGGAGAAAAACTTATAGAATAAAATTCGTTTAACAGTTACAAAGAAAATCATGCACAGACAGACTAGACGAGGGGACTTTGTTTTATGCTATGTATAAAGATAAACAAGGTATAAATTAGTTTAGGCATACAAATTTCCATACACATGTAAAACTACGATTTTATGTAAAATTCTCTATTAAAAAATACCCTTGATGAAAACTGTTGCAGCTTGCAAATGTTCTGTATAATACAACAGCTCTCTGCAACCATAACTATTTATTTTTATGGTCGGATCGAGTGACCGTGCCATAGATTTTCATTTGTCTGGACAAAATACACTACATCGTCGACAAGCCTTCGCTCGCTTCGCCAACTCGTACCAATCTCTGTAAACGTGACTGATATTTTAACCTTTAAATACATATACCAATGTATGTACTCTTTACGAAGATAAATTGTGAAATAGAGAATTTCCTTTAAATTGTAATCTTTTTGGTGATTCATTTTTCATTATTTTACATAATTTTATATCAAAGTACACAGAAAAAAAAATAATTTGTCTATGTGTTAAAAAATGTATAGTCAATGTAAAAAATCCGTGATCGATTTGGCTCCGATAGAGGTTGTTTGTTAATATGATAATTTTTTACCAATATGAAAATATACACGTTTATCTTATTGATAAATGTATATTATTACTAACAATGTTCTTATCACGGTGAAAATTTTGTTTCGTTATGAAAACATATATTTTAAATTAAAAAAAAAATACTTTATAAATGACATCCTAAAACCATAGCGAAAATTGCACTTTCACTAGTTGGGTGGTGTGAAAAATATTCACACTGATAAATATTTTTATTAATACATCCATTATGTTTAATTTAGATGAGAGTTTCGTTAGTTGGTGTAATAAATTATTTATTAATTTGACAAATGTAATGATTTTTAAATAAACATGAAGGTATATTTTTCAAATAAATAAAATATTTTCAATAAGATTTTGTTTTTATTATTATATTGAGGAAATATTGTTATATTAAAGAGATAAATTTATTAAGCATTTTTCCATTTCAAATTTTCAATAAGATCGAGTATTTTTTCTGTGTATATGTACAGTAAACTCCATAAGTAGTCGTCCAGTTTTTATTAAAATTAACTTATTACAAACTTAGTAGACTCCTCCCATTTGATTATATTATTATAATAATTAAATCATTTTTGCATGCACCAAACAAAGACAGATATTTTGAAACTCATTTGCTAGATAAAGAAGTACTCTTCGTTTATAGTACTCATATATATTTATATACGATTAATAAATATTTGGTTTTTCAAATTTTAGTATTTAAATTAAATAGGTTAAACTTGATATAAAATTAATTAATTAAATGGACGTGATTTGTGTTTTTATTTAAAATGATGTAACGATATAAGTTCTGCCCTAAAATAACATAACCGATGGTGTTTGTTTTACATATTTTTGAATTTATTATAAACGATTATCACCTTTATGGTGGCAGACAACTTATGATACCGATGGTACATTCAATGATTATTCAAATAAATACATTTAATATTTTGTTTTATTTTCGTCAGGTTTGAGTCAGATGAATAAAAATTTATTTTAGCAAAAATAATAATGGATTTTTGAAAAAATTGAGAATACTTAATTTTTTATCAATTCACTTTTGAAATTTTACTGCTAAAAAGAGCAAAAAAAAAACAAATTTTATGTTCCCTTCCCCGCTTTTCTAATTATTATAATTTACATTAATAAAATTTGAATCAAAATTTAATACATATATTTTATTTCTCAAAATATTGCTTCCTCGCAATATCGAAGATACGAGAAGCTTTGTTATCGTTTTAAAACGAGAAAAAAAATTTGTTCTCCGATTTTAAAAATTTTACCGGATCTATCCGTTTCAGGTCAAGACAAACACTTTTTGTTCCGTGTCTGTCTGTCTGTCTGTGTGTGTGTGTGTGTCTGTGTGTGTGTCTGTCCCCCAATCCTTGTCACACGCTTAACTCATGAACCACTGAACCGATATTGATGAAACTTGGTTGGTTGGTTTGGTCTGGTTTGAGGACGGTCCCATTTCAAAATAATTAAAATTGTGTGTAAGGGGGAGGGGTGACATCCAAAAAGATTTATTTTTTGAAGATATCTCAAGAAAGACACATGTTACGTGAAAATTTTATAGAACCTTTTTTGTAGAGATTTCAATTCTCTATAATATAGGTCACCTACTTTTGTTGTAAAATATTCCCTTACAAAGATCTATCTCAATTTGACTTAAGAAAATCGTCATTTGTTTTTTTAAAACTGCTACTTTGACATATTAAATGTCACTGTGACGTTTTAAATGTCATTTTGACATTCATATAGCAGAAAAATAATGATTTTGATTGAAATTATCAAAAAATTCCAAATATACGACATAATAACCAGGCGCGTATTAAGAAAAATGTCAAATTAATTTTTTTTATTAAAATCGTATGAAAATTAAATGGTTAACCAATGACAGGCAGTTCATCTGAATACTTTATCGGTTTTTATTTAAATTGTTCAATAATTTACTACCTTTGATGAACTTAGCACGAGGAAGCACCGTGCATTTACAAGGCAGAGTATTTTTTCTACGCACCACGTTTATCTATACCTACTAAAAACACAGATGTTCTTTACGTCCTATCTAAAATATATATTTAAGTTTTCGTCTTTAAAAAATGATACGAACTCCATACTGAAATCTTTCTTTTGTTTTCAACTTCTGTGTCCACAAATCTAACTTTGATATATCTGAAACTATAGATTTTACCCGAAAAAAAACTACAACAGTATCTGATCTTATTGTAAAAAGAAAAAAAAACAGTAATATATCTATAATTTCTCAACTCGGTGCACACAAAAAACTTAATGCTATTTTATCTTTTATTTGATTGTTGCTACATCAATATGTTTTTTGTAGTATGTACATAAATTCGTTTATAAATAAAAGGAGCATCAAGAAAACTAGATATTACTAAATCAAATTTCAACTTATGCAATTTGATTTATATAGTTGTTATAAGATATAAAATTATCAGTGGATTATCAATACTTACTAGTTTACTATACGATCTGTTACACACGACTTCGTTCGCGTGGAATTTAGGCTAGTGAAAACCATAGACTTAAAGTGTAACAGAGACAAAGCGATTATGTAGCCAATATCTGTCTCTTTCTACAATTCTAATTGATCACGACATAGGTTTGCAGTCATTACAGACTTACAGAAAAGAGACAGGTATTGGCTACATAATCGCTTTGTCTCTTTAAAGAGAGTGGTCAATTTTGTGAGGCTATTGCTCAATCCATTCTATAAGTCTATGGTGAAAACAACACCACGAAGTTAGGTTAGGTTATAATATAGTTTTATGCATGATAGTCGATAATACCGGTTTTTAGTTTCATATTTGAACGCTAGATGTCAACGCCAAAAAAACGCGCGTACAAATATCACACACCCATTTTTTATCTAATATTCTTTCGGTATATAAGTAGCCTATGTCCTTCCTCAGGATGCAAGCTATCTTCCTGATAAATTTCATTAAAATCGGTTCAGCGGTTTAACCATAAATAGGTAACAAATAGACAGATAGACACATATGGATCATGTATGGTCATATAAGAAAGTAAAAACTGTATGCATAATATTAATTCAAACTATAGACATTAAAAAATGTCTGAAATTTCGTCAAAACAAAAATAATTTTATTATATCAAAATTTGGTAATAAAAACGAGTAATTTATCATAATATGAAAAACTAATCCCGTTGTAATATTCGCAGACCCTTTTCTATCACATAAAACTTCGGCTTGCAATTCGTAGACCCTGATGCATATCTACGAATACATTCAATATATTTTATTGAGTATCAAGACCATGGTTTCCCCCCCCCCCCTTTTTCTTGCTCACATAAACACGCAAGCATACGCAAATCAATGCAGAAACTAAATGATATTATATGTAGGTATACTTTTATTAATTTTTTTACAAAAAAAAATCATTCAATATTTGGTTTCTAAAACAGTAGTAAAACCAGAAGGAGGGGGGGTGACAGTATATAGTAAAGGGCTAATTTTGTTTGTTAATCCCCCTTCCCCTTCCATCTGTTTTGAATAATTTGAAAATTGAAGAAATCAAAATATAGATGACGAGCAAAAAAAATAACCGGCAAGATTTTTTTAAATCCCCCCCCCCTCTTAAAAAAATCTGGTTACGCTGCTGTTCCCAGCCAAGATAATTCAGGAGAATCAGTGGCGTAACCACCGAAGGCCAGTTGGTTAATTCTTACACCATATAATAAATTAATATCTTTGTAAAAGTACCCATACTAATAAATGACCCCCCTCAAAAAAACTTAGTTACGTTACTGAAATGAATTTTTGCAAACAATGAATATTAAATTAAATCAATTAAATCTATATTATAAAATAAATCTAAACATTATACGACTTTACGTAAATTACGTAACTATTAATTAGTAAAAGTAATAAACAATAATTGCAGTTGCATTATAGAAAAACATAAACTACCATAGACATAGACTATAGAGCATGGACCGCGCATTTTGTATTAACATAATGGTGTATAACCATAGACATAGAGAAATGGACAGCGCATTCGTATAACATAATGGTGTAACATTTGTTCTGTAAGTGAAAGAGAGATGCAAGTTGTTTAGAACATATATGTAATACAGTATTACATATATGATATTTCCAAACAATTTCTGTCTCTTTCATTTGACACGGCTCTTTTTTCGAGTCAGATGCACTGTCCATTTCTTTATGTCTATGGGTGTAACATTTTTTCAAAAAGTGAGAAAGATATGTGCAGTGGCGTTTGGAATATATCTATCTCTTTTACTAAGAAGCATGAAATACACTCCTGTATAGTACATCTTAAACCATTGTCTTTCTCTTTTTATTGACACGACTCTATTTTCTAGTCAGATGCGCGATCCATGCTCTATGTCTATAGAAACTACAGATCTGATAATTATGTAATAAACAAATGATAAACGTATTTAGAAATTAAAATATGTGAATATGTAAAATACCTTACTGTCGCCATTTTGAAGATGTAAATTTGAAACTTTAGTTTATAATATGTTTATTTAAGATTAAAAGTAATAATTCACTAACACTGCGCGTTATATTAAATAGTATTTTGTATTTATTATATTAACATATTATACTAACACAAACACAAATTATTATACATATTAAACATATTCAGAATATGTTACGTCTTGACTAGAAATCAAAAACGATACTGGCTATAAAATTGGTGTCAGTTATATTTTTATCAAATATGTACCTACATATATTATAGTTCTCGGTATTACCGACTATTTTATATGAAAAAATTATTAAGATTTAAATGATTTTTTAAAGTTAATGTGATTTAATTTAAAAGTAAATGTAGGTTTAATAAGTTTAAATAAGTTTTTTTTTAATAATAATTTCATATCGTGCAGTATCATATGTAATTTCAATGACATATCGTTCAAATAAAAAAAATATATTCAAAATTTTATCGCCTAGATATGAAATATATTTCATAAAAATGTTAGAAGCAATAAAACATTTCCATCCTGTTGAAATAAATAAACGTTTTGTCTATAATAGTGATAGCAGGAATCCAGTTCGCGCATATTTTGATGTTTTCATAACATGGTACAGTGGCGGCCCATGTATAAACACAAAAAAACTTTATATGATTTTTTTATACGTTTTAAAAATAATGAAAAAATGCAAAATATAATTTTTCAATGGAGGCATTATTACCAATGTGTTTCAGTTGTTTTCAGATATTTTATTTTCGTATAAGAAAGTATTGTGAAGTCGATTTTTTTCGAAATCCGGATTTTGATGAAATTTTCCATTTTTGACCTTCCCTTATAATCCAATCTGACTTTTTTCGTCATGATGTCTATGTGTCTGTCTGTGTATAGACGCTGTAACTCAAATTCAACAAATCGTAGAAAAGTGGAATTTTATATTTAAGATTATTTTTTGTCTGGAAAAAAAACCTCCTATTTTTTAATAAACAAAAGCTGTACCTACCATTATAACAATACCTACACTTTTTTATGGGGGGGGGGGCTTATTGTTAATAAAAATTCGTAAATTGACAAATATTCGATTTAATTATTTTGACAAGTGATTCCTTTTACGATCAAAAATCAAAATCCCGAAAATTTTATTTTAAAATAATTTTACTATTTACCTATTTCTATAATGTACAGTTTTTCATTTAATTAATCACAGTTTATACATTTTTTTTATTAATTTTAAACTATTCCCAAATATAATAATCACTAGAATTCTCATAATAATTTGTAGTTGCGCGCCACTGGTAATATATACATATATAATTTTTGTTCTACATTCCAACAAAAATAATATAAAAATGTGAAACGTGAAGAACGTAGGGAAGAACAACGACAAATGTAATATATTTTATTATTTGTGCCTATATGCGTATTCATAAATATACCTTTCAGATTTCTTTTAAATGTTAACATACATCATGCTATATTCTAGTTTGAAATAATTAAAACATTTTTTAAAGAAATTGAGAAAAAGTAAAAAAAAAAATTTTGATATTAATCTTAATAAATTTTCCTATATAGGTCATTAATTCAACCTAAATATGTATCTATATATTATCATTGAAATATATTACGAAACGTTGGCCGAATTAATAATCAGAACATTAACTTATATCACTTGTGTCTGTAAGTTTGTCACTGCCTTGTATCTACTGAATCGTTTGGTCTATAAAGCTAAGATTTGACTTAAATTATAGTAAATTAGACCTGAGTTATAAAAATATACAATTCTTTAATTTAAATTTTAATAACTTAAAAATTCGTATTTTGCAATAAAATATAGTAAAGAGACATGCACAGTATGGTAACAAGAAATGAAGTCAAATCAATTTCCTATAACTCATATAAAATAATTATTTTAGCGGTATTCAAAATCAGTTATATTAAAAATAGTATTTCAATCTATAATATAACATTTTTATTCAAATGACTCTGTAGTTGAAAATGTATTAATAGATTGTGATTTAAACTCAAACAGTGTTCATCTGACTATTTAAAATAACTTAACATATTTCCACATAATATCTAGTGTATCTCTTTAATTCTTGAGAGTGACCCCTTAGCCCCCATTTGTGTACCTACGCGCCTAGAATATTATAGAATCAAATTTAATTTCTAAGACAGTATATGCATACAATATAGTCTACAAGAACATACCATATTCACATTATATTCCAAATATTAAAAGTGGATAACGTAGAGAAGCAATAAACATGTTTGTGTGTTTCCAAATAACAAGAACAACAAAATCCCCTGGACTAAATATATCCCATTTTACGATAGACACTAAATAATAGCACTCGCTGCTGTTATATCCCCGCATGTTATGTACATTCTTCATCTAACAGGTTGGTACCTACTGTCTTTTAGTTTGTTCGGTTGGTATTCATGCAAGATGCATATCTATGTTCATATGCATATTTATACAATATTTAATTTGTTTTCAAATTGAAGACAATCTAGTTTTTAGCGCAACCCACGAAGCGATAGCGCTTATATGCTCGATTTTTCGTCCGTCCGTCTGTCTGTCTTCCACCGCGAGATCTCGGCCCCCTGATCACCTAGAGACCTCGGGTTTTCGCTAAATAATAGGTCTGTGATTCTAGTTTATCCCATTTTAGAAATTTTTCCGGTCATGACCCTCCATCCGGCTACGGACAGGCATAATGTCCATTTTTCATATAGGTATGGCTTCATGTACCTCGTTGGACTCGGGATTGATTCACGAATCGATTGGCAAGGGTATTTTTTTAGTTGTCTCAAATGGACTGCGCGGCAAAACCCACGTATGGGTTTTGATAGTTTTTTATGTTGATGCTTATGGTATTTCATGAAAAAATTTGTAAATAACTAAAAGGAATCACTGATTCAGTTTAAATGATAAAGTTTTAGTGAACATTCATATATTGATTTCTAAATAACGTGTATTGAATCGCCATTTATATGTACAGTGGTGCCTCGCATAAGTCGCATAACGAACGTTTTGGGAGCAAGTTCGTTATGCGAAAAGTTCGTTAAGTGAAACGCATTTTCCCATAACGATTGATACATGTTAAAAATTTTAATTCGTTCTGTAGCATAAAATATGGTACTGTAACATAAAAAAGATTGTATACGTTTTTTTATTTTTTAGTCAGAATCAGATTTAGGAGAGTCTACCGAGGCTTGCAGGATCAAATCCTCTTTCTAATTATTTCTTGTTTCATTTCAACAGAAATCACCTTCCTTCTTTTTTTAGAACTCATAATATAGACACACAAAATTACATTTATTAAAGCAAACAGGTGTGTGAGTTAAGCACAGAAAAGAACGACTGACGCACGTTGATGCATGTTCATGCAAGTTTGAGCATCGACTGCGTGCGACCTTGGAAGTTCGGGCGACTTCGTGATACGTAGGAGCGTTCGGGCGGCAAAATTAAACACGATGCAGTTCGTTGTGCGAAGCGATGTTCGTTGAGCGAGTTGCGCAATGAACGAACAGAAAGTTCGTTGTGCGCAGCGTTCGTTATGCGAGGCGTTCGTTATGCGAGGAACCACTGTACACACATATAGCGAGTGTTGAAATTGAACATAATATTCTTGCTCGTAAATATTTTGTGAATATGTAACACATACGTACGTTAGTTCTTTCATTAGAGCCGACAGTTAAACTAGGTATATATAGTACACATATTTATATAGGTACTGTATTTAATTGCATATGCATTACATATGTTATTCCATACGTTTAATTATTCTGTGAAATACCTGCAAACATATACCATATATACATATACATTATACATACATACTAATATTATTATCTGGTTATTTAATGTAAATTGTTTTTGGCATAAAGCGAACAAAATCGCTTAATTTATCTAAAGCATGGTATATTGCAGTACATTATTTAGGGGGTTGTAATTATTAATATTAATTATTGTTATTATTATATTGTAGTATCCTAGGTACAATATATGTCGACTAAAAGCAGGTATAGCTTTTGTTAGATAGTTGTTTTTATTGCATACTATAGCTGTGTCCGCGGCTTCGCTCGTCTGGACTATGGAATTATTGTTTAGGATTTAAAAAATATAGATCTTTTGATATTCTAAATAGTTCTTTACTGCACTATATTTTTCGATATTAAACGGTTTAGGCAGTATATTGCAAAAGAGTTAGTGGCAATTTTTTCCTATTTTTATCGTCACTGTTTATTCCTTATGCTACCTAACGCAACAAAATATATACTAAAATCAGGGCAAAGGATATAAGAAAACTTAAATAAAAAAATATTATTTTTTTAAACATAGTACCTATCATGCCCTTCTTTCTTATTTTTGTACCTTTAAGTTGGTATTCCTTTTAATTCAATCATGAAATTATACTCAAATTTTTTGAGTTTTAAATTTGTCTAAAAGTATGTTTATTATATTGAAAATGATGTGAAAAGTTTAATTTTTCATACCGCAGGTCTGTATCTCAAACCGTTCTCCAGATATGACCGTTTAAAATTTTAGTTTTTTCAAAATTTTGGAGAAAAATGGCCATAACTTTTGAATGTGTAGTCGGATTTGATTTTTGTCGACGGATTTGAAATCAGCGTGTTAAAATCTATATGGTAGCATGTATAATATATTAAAATTTGACAAAAAAAATTTGTCGAAAATCGACATTTTTTTAAGGTATACCCCTTTGAATTTTTTCGATTTTTCGTGAAAATTTTTTTGTCGAGTTTTGAAGTATTATACATGTCATTATATAGATTTCAAATCCGTCATCAAAAATCAATTCCGACCACACGTTCAAAAGTTATGGCAGTTTTTTCTCAAAATTTTGAAAAAAATTGAAACTTTCAGAGGCCATATCTCAAGAACGGTTTGAGATACAGACCTGCGGTATAAAAAATTCAATTTTTTACATCATTTTTAATATAAATAACATACTTTTAACGAAATCTAAAACTCAAAAATTTTTGGTCAAATTTCATAGTAGTAATTTCACTTTTCATAGAAATTACATAAAAAAATTTCGACTTTTCATGGAAATAGCAACTTAATATATTTGGAAAGTTAAGTTATAATATATATTTAATTTATGCGAAAATAGTATAATTTAGACGATAATAGTACACTCACGGAAACAATTAAAGGACCACTTGATTTTATCAAAAAAATTGCTCTTTTTCAAAGTAGTGCCAATAGGTCAAATATGATTATTTTTTTACATATAGGGTGTGGAAATGGAAGGAAATTTTATATTCTTTTCGAACTCAGGAGTATTTTTGTGTTATTATACGTTTTTTTATGACCAAACCGCGGTTGAATAAAAAATAAAAAATTTGATTTTTTTTTGCAATTTTGAAAGTTGCACACGGGGATGTTTAAATTTTTTTTCAACTTTTTTGATAGACATTTTTTAGGAAATTTTCTCAGTTTTAAAACGCTGTTTTCAAAAAAAAATTTACATTTTTTGGTGTTGCGATATCTGAGTTTGAATGAAAAAAGTACTAAAATGTTTTAAATGACCATAAAAAGCCTAATTTGGGTCATACAAAAAGAAAAAAAAAAGAAAATTCAATCTTAAACAATTACCTATTGTTTAGTAGCATTTAAAAAATGATTCATTTTAACTTAACCCTTCAAATACGGAAAACAAAATCATGTTCGAATTTAAATAATCCTGTAAAAATGACCCTTTTTAAATCTTAGTTATAATGTTAAGAACGTATTCAGAAATTAAGTTCTGTCAAAGAACATGAAAATTAGACTTGTTACCTTCAATTTTATTAAAGGTTCCAATAAAAATCTTTTAATTTGGCTGAGATATAGCTTTTTGAATTTTTTACATACGTTTAGGACTTGACCGTACTTTTTACAACAAATTTTTCTTTGAGATTTTTTTTTCGTAAAATAATCAACTTTTGAGAAAATGTGTAAGAGGGAAAAAGTTTTTGTGTTTTATAAAAGAATATTCATAAATTTTTTCATATGTTTTGTACCAATATTATGGGACCATGTTTATTTTTAATAGGGTATTTTATTCATGCAAACTCGAATACCTCAATATCAAAAAATGTGACAAACATTTTTTTAAAACCATTTTAAAGCTGAGAAAATTTACTAAATGATGGCTATCTTGGTATTATGAAAAAAAAATCAAACCTACTCGTGTGAAACTTTCATATTTGCAAAACATCCAATTTTTCAATTTTAATTCAAGTGCTTGTGATCATGAAAAATAATTCAATAACACTTAATTTAATACTCTTAAGTTGTAAAATTCAATAATTTTTCGTTTAATTCAACCACTAATTAGCTTAAAGTAACTGTATGTTTTTTTTGTAGCCACACGCAGTTGACTAAAAAAATGGATTAATTTTTGCAATTATGAAAGTTTCACACGGGTAGGTTTGATTTTTTTTCATAATACCAAGACAGCCATCATGTAGTAAATTTTCTCAGCTTTAAAATGGTTTTAAAAAAATGTTTGTCACATTTTTTGATATTGAGGTATTCGAGTTTGCATGAATAAAATACCCTATTAAAAATAAACATGGTCCCATAATATTGGTACAAAACATATGAAAAAAATTATGAATATTCTTTTATAAAACACAAAAACTTTTTCCCTCTTACACATTTTCTCAAAAGTTGATTATTTTACGAAAAAAAAATCTCAAATAAAAATTTGTTGTAAAAAGTACGGTCAAGTCCTAAACGTATGTAAAAAATTCAAAAAGCTATATCTCAGCCAAATTAAAAGATTTTTATTGGAACCTTTAATAAAATTGAAGGTAACAAGTCTAATTTTCATGTTCCTTGACAGAACTTAATTTCTGAATACGTTCTTAACATTATAACTAAGATTTAAAAAGGGTCATTTTTACAGGATTATTTAAATTCGAACATGGTTTTGTTTTCCGTATTTGAAGGGTTAAGTTAAAATGAATCATTTTTCAAATGCTACTAAACAATAGGTAATTGTTTAAGATTGAATTTTCTTTTTTTTTTCTTTTTGTATGACCCAAATTAGGCTTTTTATGGTCATTTAAAACATTTTGGTACTTTTTTTATTCAAACTCAGATATCGCAACACCAAAAAATGTAAATTTTTTTTTGAAAACAGCGTTTTAAAACTGAGAAAATTTCCTAAAAAATGTCTATCAAAAAAGTTGAAAAAAAATTTAAACATCCCCGTGTGCAACTTTCAAAATTGCAAAAAAAAATCAAATTTTTTATTTTTTATTCAACCGCGGTTTGGTCATAAAAAAACGTATAATAACACAAAAATACTCCTGAATTCGAAAAGAATATAAAATTTCCTTCCATTTCCACACCCTATATGTAAAAAAATAATCATATTTGACCTATTGGCACTACTTTGAAAATGAGCAATTTTTTTGATAAAATCAAGTGGTCCTTTAATTGTTTCCGTGAGTGTATATCAAATCGGAAAAAATTAGCCGCCAGTGCGCCCTTTTGCAATACGCTGCCTAAACCGTTAAATATAGAACAATATTATAATATAATAAAGAACTGTCTAATATAAATAACAATATTTTTTTAAACACTAAACAATAATTCCGTAGTCCACACGATTGAAACCGTGGGCACATCTAATCTATATCTAAGAGTTTGTCCTTAACCACTCACTCACTCACTCATATATCAACGTACAGCCCAAACCCCTGGACCTAGAAACGTGAAATTTCGTAGGTGCCTTCCTTTTATGATGTAAGCACCCACTATGAAAGGATTTTTCGAAATTTAACCCCGTAGGGGTTAAAACAGGGTGTCAAAGTTTATATAAAAAATATTTTTTTTGTTCACATTTAATTGAAACTTATCGAACATACTCTAAAATATAAATAGTGAAACAATTATTTCAGCATTTCCCAAAATGTAACCCATAAGGTGCTAGGGGGGTGGAAAAATTTGTAAAATATATATATATTTTTTTTGTATTGTAATTCAACCCTTATGGGAATAATAATAATAACTTTATTAAAGTAAATTCGGACAAATTAATATTCAATTAAAAATGAAAGTTCGACGGGGACTAGGATGGATTTAATCTGCAATAAAAGAATTTGATATTCAATCTCTAATGGCGAGAGTAGACGGGGGTTAGTTTTAAAAAAAAAAATAACTAATATTCGGGATATTTACGTTTTTTTTATAAGTAATGAATAGAAATCAATACAAAAAATGTAATATGTCATCTCTTATTACTTATAGAGGGTTCTAATTAGTTTCGAATTTAACATTCCTTTTTACTCCACTATCGATGTCTCAAATACAATATACTTTATATGTACACAGTACACAACATGTATCAATGTACCACAAATGAATTGTTAGAAATAAAACAGTTTATGTAAATATGTAGAGTAAACTGAATCTCATTAAGTTGAACATTGTATCTTCAAATTCCGCTTTCGAATATACATCCTCACACACATACACGTATGCATGCAGGGCTGTATATGAGAGAGAAAGAGATAGAGGGCCTTAACAAATTTAGAAACTTTTAAAATAAGTAACATGTTTAAATAAAATTTACCAAAATAAAAAAAAAAGTATTAAAATAATATTTTAAATTAAAGTTATAGGAATATTAACTGTTTATAATTTATAATTTATGTTCTACTAACCCCCCCCCCTAGAAACAATAATAATAAAAATTATAGAAGTTTGGAAATCGTTAGTTTCTATTACTTGCATTTTTTAGATATTTTAATGATGTACGAGAAATTTTAGGATTTCATTATTTCCTATATTAATACATTACCCCCCACCTTCAGGCGCCCTACATACACACACACATACTCATGGATGTTCTCCTAATACCCTATACAATAATTTCAGCTTTTGATCTCATTTATTCGCAAATTTTTAATGTTTTTGAATTTAATTGATAAAGAAATAATTAATTTAATATATTTTTTTATGAATAATACTCAAAAACGTTAAAAATCTGCGAAATAAGGCACACATACCTGAAATTATTGTTTTAAAATTTTTTTATCATTTGTTTGCATTTTATTAAATCTGCATAGCATATTATTTTTCGATATTTTTTATTAATTTAATACTTGTTATAACTTGTTTTCTATTAATTTTACTACCATGCATGTATAATATTTTTATAAAGTAAACATTCTCAGCTATAGAATCCAATTATAATATACAGGGTGTTACATTAAAAAAATTATTTTTCAATATATCGACATTCAATTGTTTTTTTTTGACACCGCCATTATCCATCCCGGAAAAAATACAGATACTTTGCTCATTTAACCGATCATCTAGCTCCAATAATAGCAAAGTTAGCAAAAAACTCGGTTCCCGCGAACATCCTGTATATTATGTAACATAATACAGGGTGTCTAAATACCAGGGGACACCATGGGGATCTCGAAAACTATAAGAGATAGAGATTCGGTTAAATGAGAGAAAAGTTACCTTTAAGAGGGAACAGTTCAATGGTGCATTTACATTTTACAAAATTTTCATAGCTTACTAGATATTAGCCAAAAACCATTTTACTCCGAAATCTTTCATCGTGAATATTTCTTTAGCGACTTGAAATTTAAAAAAGTGTTTCAAATAAATGCTGTAGGGTTTAGTATTGTCTATTTAAAAATATTTTTTTAATTTCCAGAAATCTCATTGTTTTTGAGATATGATACTAACTTATGTTTTCTTAAATGGAAGCAATATGAAATTTTATAATTTTTGAACAGAAGATTTTATTACCTTTTCAATGATATGCAGCTTGATATACTTATTTTTCAAAATATCTCAAAAAATTATGAAAAAGTACTTTTTATTTATTTAATACACTGGATCATCCTAAGATGGCTATGACAATTAACAATAAGATTAAAAAACAACTGAAAATTTACTTACATAGCATGAATTAACTACTTTATTTATAAAAAGAAAACATATTTCTATTTATTAAATTACAAAATACCAGCCAAAGATGGCTATGGCTATCGACAACAATATAAAAAGAAACAAGAAGCTATTTTATTTAAAAAAAACACATTTTTTTTATTTCCAATCAAAAATGGCTGTCAACAATGAGAATTTTAAATTAATTGAGAAGTTATTATTTTGCCTGTTTGTAAGAATACTAAAGAGTCTTATAAGTAAATTTTCAGTTGTTTTTTAATCTTATTGTTAATTGTCATAGCCATCTTAGGATGATCCAGTGTATTAAATAAATAAAAAGTACTTTTTCATCATATTTTGAGATATTTTGAAAAATAAGTATATCAAGCTGCATATCATTGAAAAGGTAATAAAATCTTCTATTCAAAAATTATAAAATTTCATATTGCTTCCATTTAAGAAAACATAAGTTAGTATCATATCTCAAAAACAATGAGATTTCTGGAAATTAAAAAAATATTTTTAAATAGACAATACTAAACCCTACAGCATTTATTTGAAACACTTTTTTAAATTTCAAGTCGCTTAAGAAATATTCACGATGAAAGATTTCGGAGTAAAATGGTTTTTGGCTAATATCTAGTAAGCTATGAAAATTTTGTAAAATGTAAATGCACCATTGAACTGTTCCCTCTTAAAGGTAACTTTTCTCTCATTTAACCGAATCTCTATCTCTTATAGTTTTCGAGATCCCCATGGTGTCCCCTGGTATTTAGACACCCTGTATATGTAACATATTTAGATGCATCTTTTTAGATTCGGCCTGAATACAGCCCTGATTGTATTCATTTACATACAAACCAAGGCAATGCTTTATATACAAATCTTCATTCAAATTTCTTCCACAAGAAGTCTTAAGCTAAATATCAAGAAGAATTACAGCAACGGTTTTATTAGAAGAAGTAGCAAATTCATTTTTAACCTCATGCATACCAAAAAAAAATTCTCACCAGCAGTAAATTTGAAGTAGGGACGACGTGAGAGGAACGCTTTCTGCTTTACATAATTCCTCATTCATGGTTATCCCCGAACTGAAACTCAACACGATGGCTTTGCAAGGAAAATTACATTTAAATAACACAAAGTTGTGAGAACGATGCATTGAGTGGGCCAGGCATCTCGACTTGTTGGTTCTTACAAACATGTGCTAGGATTCATCACTGTGTTAATATTGATTATTACAAAATTTTTTTATCAAAACCCACGTGTAGGAGTTGCCGCACAACCCACCTGGACACAACTCAAAAAATATCCTTGCCAATCGATTCGTGAATCAATCCCGAGTCCAACGAGGTAAATGAAGCCATATATGAAAAATTTTGAGGGGGGGGGGGTTGACCGGAAAAATTCATAAAATGGGCTAAACTAGAACCATAGCTCTACCATTTAACGAAAACCTGAGGTTTTTAGGTGGTCAGGGGGCCGAGATCTCGCGGTGGAAGACAGACGGATAGACGAAAAATCGATCATATAAGCGCTACCACTTTGCGCTAAAAATAAAATTAACATTTATTTCTTTTATTACAAATATTCCACAGCATACTACTATAGAGACGTTGTATTGAGTAGGTCGGGCATCTCGACTTGTAGGTGCGTACAAACATTTGCTGGGATTCATCATTGTGTTATAATTGATCATACTACTGTTTGCTATGAAGATTTAATAAAATGCAAACAAATTATTAAAACATTTAAAACAATAGTTTCAGGTATTTACGTCATTTATCCGCAAATTTTTAATATTTTTGAATTTAATTAACAACGAAAAAAATTATTTATTACAATTAATTATATTTTTTCATGAATAATACTCAAAATCGTTAAAAATCTGCGAAATAAGGTACAAATACCTGAAATAATTGTTTTAAATTTTTTAATAATTTGTTTGCATTTTATTAAATCTTCATAGCACACTGTTTTTCGATATTTTATATTAATTTTATACTTGTTATAACTTGTTTTCTATCAATTTACCGTCATACATTATCAGCTATAAAATTCAATAATAATATACAGGATATTCCATTTAAAAAAGTTGTATTTCAATGTATCTATTAAATTCGATATTCGATTGTTTTTTTGACACCGTCATTATTCATTCCAGAAAAAATACTAATATTTTGCCCATTTAACAAAGTTAGCAATTATCACTCGATTCCCGCGAATACCCTGTATATATTCTTTGCCCTGGTTTTAGTATACATTTTGTTACGTTAGGTAATATAAGCAATAAGCAATGACGATAATAGTCAATCAAATTTAGTAAAAAATTGTATAGAATAGAATAAAAAGATCTATAATTTTTTTGTTCTATATTCCGTAATCCGAAGCCGCGAGCATAGTTATTAATAAAATATAGCAAGCTATACATTTTCTTGATATATCTATTATTTGTACTATACAGGGTGATTCAGCACTGTCGTGCCAAACTTGAACACTAGATTGAAAAAAATATTTTAATCAAAAAACTCCCAATAAACATGTGTCCGGAAATTATTCCTTAGGGAACTACAGGCTTCTAAAGATTTTACTAAAAATGAGTTTTAATTTAATATCTAGAGAACCCTTTGTGATAGAATTATAAAATTTAGTATTTGGTTTAGTAATAATATGTGTTATCGATTTCTAATATTAACCAATTATATTTTAGGCCAGGGCTGTATGGGGCCAGTGGGCCCATCGATTTTGATCAAGTAATTGTTTGTTCCTTAATTTTTTTCCTGAGTTGGTACTTTTATAAGATTATATGACACAAAATACACAAAAACATACTTTGCTTGTTTATAATAGGATAAACCGTTTTTGAGAAATATCGATGGAAAAGAAAGCATGCAGAATTAACCTTAATACGGATGCTTGAAATTATAAAAAATAAATTAATATTCTTTTTCTATGATTAAAGGTAAGAATAAAGTTCATATAAATAAACCTCCTAATATGAATCCTCTAAGATCTATAGCCAGTTCTATTACTGTTACATACGTATTTTATTAACATGACTAAAAAACAAACTAAAAATGGCTATTTGTTGATATGGATGCATTTTCGGAAGTATATTTATATTAACCTTTTGTCTTATTTTTTATCATGAAATAAGAATATAAATTTATTTTTTATAATTTCAAGCATCCGTATTAAGGTTTATTCTGCATGCTTTCTTTTCCATCGATATTTCTCGAAAACGGTTTATTCTATGATAAACAAGTAAAGTATGTTTTTGTGTATTTTGTGTCATATAATCTTATAAAAGTATCAACTCAGGAAAAAAATTAAGGAACAAACAATTACTAGATCAAAATCGATGGGCCCACTGGCCCCATACAACCCTGGACTAAAATATAATTGGTTAATATTAAAAATCGATAACATATATTATTATTAAACCAAATATCAAATTTCATAATTCTATCACAAAGGGTTCTCTAGATATTAAATTAAAACTCATTTTTAGTCAAATCTTTGGAAGCCTGTAGTTCCCTAAGGATTAATTTCCGGACACATGTTTATTGCAAGTTTTTTGCTTAAAATATTTTTTTTAATCTACTGTTCAAGTTTGGCACGACAGTGCTGAATCACCCTGTATATAAAAGAGAGGGTAACTCCGTACACCCAACTACCCCAACAAATGCAAATGTGTAAAAATCGAGCACCGCCATCTCTCATACAAGATTTTCATTTGGTAGATATGAAGGCGCTATGTAACGCCATTTCTCCGGTCATTTGTTTCCGGCATCGGCTATCGCGAATACACAAACATCGGCGCGTGAAGACGGTATCTTGCATCTGTAGCATTACCCCCACTCCTTTCCACAGCACACTATCTCACATATACAACATACCCACTTACTAGATCTCTAGTTCGTAATTCAACCAGTGGTATCTGATGTATTTTTACAAATATATAATCTTTATTAACCCATTAGCGTCCATCGTACACATTTGTGTACACCTCATTTTATAATAATTAATGCTGCTGTCTATGGATATTAATTCACAATATTTCCTTAAAAGTCAGTTGGTAGAAGTTCAACAAAAAAAATCTGTTAATGTTATTAGTTTCATAAGTGTTTAAACGTGTTTTAATTGTTCTGAATAATTTTTATATGAAAAGGTACGTGGTATATGCTAATATATTTTATCCAACTAGAGCATGTGATTTCGAATTTTGTTCAAATCATATGAAATAACTTAAATATATATAAAACATGACTTTTAAATGAAATTTATCTAAATAAAAATGATATCAGAAAAGCAATCTCACACAAAATAGACTTCATATCTGTCCAATTTACTCGCTTAGGTACAAACTGTTATTTTTCTTTAATTAAAAAAAAAATGTGTTGTATATTCAGTTAAATTTATTGAATATGTACTTAATTCTATTAAAAAAAATATTTTGCATGTTTTTGTTTTCAATTGGGCGTTAATGGACTTAAAGATATTGTTACATTTAATTCTCATATTAAGATGATTAAATACTGATTCTATGATACTTATCAAATAAGTATAAAAAATGTAATAAGCAATACACTTGTACATATAACACTCCAAAGTGTTTCAAGATTTTATGAAGGAATATATAAATATCAAAAACTACTTTCTACTTCAATATTCATCTTTTTCTATGACATAAGGATAGTGTAAGTAATATAATGCGAACTAAAAGACAAGGACAGGTAATATAGAGTATATGTATTCGTGTATGTCTGTCTTTGTTTTAAATGGTGAAAGATATTTATATATAAAATGAAGTTCGTCAGCAAAATTCTACATTTTTACGATTTTTTGGTGCTTACGCCATGGTTATGAGATATTTCCAATAAGTGGCTTATATGGTGACCCGATAAAAGTACCACCTGATAATAGCACCTCGACATATTTGCCCAAAAAAATCAGAGTTTATTTCTCTATATTTTCAGTTATAGTTATTTTATTAATTAGGGGTCATACAATAATTACGTGAAGTCAAAATGGGGGGAGGGATTCAGCAAAATCTCACGTCATTGAAAATCTCACGTCAACTTTTTAATTCAATGAATATAATTTAATATTTATTATTATAATATTATATTATATTCTAATATTTATACCAACATGGAAAAAATAAAAACCTAAAGAATTACGGTTTTTTCATATTCATCCCGGATAGTAAACGACAACCTATGTATTATTAAAAATATTTTTAACTCTCTGAAACTATAATAATATATTTTAGGCTGTAATGCGGTGTTTACACCGAAAAAACAAAACGGAAACATCGTGTCTTTAAAATACTTCGTATTTAAAAATGTATAGGGTTTATTGCTATTTGCGGTCATAAAAACATCGTAGTGTTTCTGTTTTGTTTTCTCGGTGTAAACGCCGCATAATGTTTGCAATTTATCCATCAATATATCATACCTCCGCAAAAAAGTGTCACAACTCAAAAAATATAGTTTTGAGGAAATAGGAATAAATTAATTTATAACAATTTAGGTAAATCAAAATTGTAAAGGTAGTATAGGAAAAGGATTGATACACAGTTATTAATTTAAATATTTCAGTATTCTTGTGAAGTTTGAAAAAAGTAACTATTAAAACGTTTAGTGATTAAGTAATTAAAAAAATAAAAATGTGGATTTTTTTAGAATATGCTAGTTTTGACGGTAGGTATACGAAGTACATTAATGACAATTTTTAGTAGAAATATCTACTAGTTTGGATTTGGAATCATTCTACATATTTATCTCAAATATGACATTTTTTGAGTGTGATACTTTTTTGTGGGGGTGCAATATATTGAGTATTTGCAAATATTATTACATTTTCAGACTAAAAAAGTTGTCGCTTACTATCCGGGATGTACAGGAAAAAAACAGTAATTCTTCAGGTTTATTTTTTTCCGAGAAAAAATTATATTTCGTCAAAATAAAATCACGCACAAATTAAAAAAAATAACCGCGTATCAATCCCCCATCAAATGATCCCAGCAGGGCACATATTTAAGATCACACACACATACATATCTAGAGACAAATGGCACATCGTTTAACAGCGGCGCCCGGCCACATTTAATAAACCGGGTGCGCGCAGTGGTGCACATAAAAAACAAATAAATAAAAACGTTCAAATCAGTAAAATTATATATGTCGGTCGACCATTCACTTGTTCTTATAGTATTCATTAATATATATATATATATACCACATACATGCGTACGATGTGTGTGGTGCAATGCGGATGTGTAAATCCCCCCCCCCCTCTTCACCCTTCTCGATTGCGATATTCTCCCCCTTCCACGAATAAATCATGTTGATTATTTTAGCGTTTTTATTTCTTATTCCTCTGATTTGGTTCTTGTAGTTTGAGCTCTGCAGTGTTAACGTCAAAGAGCGCCGTTTCTTGTGCGGAATTTATCGTTTTAACGATATGCACTGTGGGAAATATATATGTATATAATATATACGAGATATATATAGTACATATGTATAGTATGTTCCAGAATCAACACCCCAACCGATTCTATTAAGACCGCTATTACTATTACTACAACTTTTAAAAATTAAACGATTTTAACTTTCATTTATACGGAGAAAATGGAGCTGATTTTTTTAATAAATTGTCAATTAAAAATTTTAATATTGTATCAAAAAATACTATCAGTTTTAACATGTACTGTCATCTCCATTGTAATTTTTATAATACGCTATTTTTACTATATTCGTAAATATCATTTACATGATTTATTCAACTAATTATTCTTAAGCTGAATTATTTGTTAAGTGCTGTACAAATTATTTCATTTCAATTAAAAGACAATACAATAAATACTACTTACCCGTGAATCATGGTCGTCATGTTTGTTTATTCCTAAATGCTATGATTGGCCCAAAGCTAATCCCATTCCATCTTTGTGTCCCCATTTCTAGAAATTAAGAAAAAAATAAAATAAAAATAATATTTAAAAAAATAGAAATAAAAAGTCAACAAAACATCATTAAAGTAACCACCTTTAACAAAAATAGAAAACGTTTGAAAGTTGTCTAAAAGAGACCAACAGGTCTCAAAAGACAAATTTATTATTAAAAAAAAATATTACGACTGTGTTAAATTAATTATACTAAAAGCATATTTTTTATTGGTATAACAAACTATACCAATAATACAGATTTTGATCCTGCATGCAAAAATTACTAATTCATATTATAACTTTAGTAACACGTGGCATAGCAAGAATTGCAATATTTTGAAGATTACTACGACAAAAAGTAATATTTATTTAAAAATTTAATGACTGCTAGTAAATATTTTTCTCCGTGTATGATCACAGATATCAATAGTTTCCTATAATTCGATCATAGTTTTTTGACATATCTTTTACATATATTTCTTTGATAGTGTACCTAATAACGACCTAAAACAGTTATATATTTTTTTTAAATACCTTGCAATGTAACAGTGGCGAACGCAAGGGGTTCAAGGGTTCGACCCCACCCCTCTCCAAATACCCGAGATTTTTTTTATTCAATAGTCATTTGAAAATACCACAATACTAATAGTTCTGGCAGATCCAGTGTGAGAATGCCAAAAATTGGTACTCCAGAAAGTGCATGTATATCCTAAACACGTGCAATACTCATGAAAAATGTTCATGACTATTTTCATTTGAACCCCCCCCCCCCCAATATCATTTACATTATTAAATTCTTATAACCACTGCTCTAAAATCCCAAGTAAATCCATACCTGACATTTTTTCGTCCAAACAACAATTGAGGGGTTTGCAGCAACAACGAGTTAACTCCATTTTAGGCCAAACTGAGTTAACAACCGTTTCTCTGGGAAAAAAATCATTCTTTCGTTTGGTTCAGCTAAGAATTACCTATCATTGATAGTTCTCAAAGTATCCGCTAGAATGAGTTAGCTGCTTCATTCGCTTAGGTAAAAACTCCTAAAACTCAAGGAGCTGACTCTTTGTTTTTGGGCTTAAAATTTAGTTAGTACACTCGTTACTGTGTTCTTTCTTGAAATAAACTAATTTTCTTGAAAATTGTTCTTATTCAATGCTTCCTTACTTTAAAAAGAAAATAATTTTCAACTATTTGGGGCAAAAAGGAGTTATCTCCAGAATAAAATTGACTCTAGAATTGCGAATTTGACGAATTTCTCAATGGAATTTGGCCAAAACATGTGGTCGGTGACAAATAATAATTTGACGAAGACAAAGGCGATTTAAATACATTCTCAATTTTTTAAACAGTTTTTTCTATTTTCCCACAAACTATAGAAACTGGAGATAATTCCTTGTTGCTGCATACCCCTCAATTATTTAACTGCAAGCAAAAAAAACAGTACCAAATAAAAATAATCTGCGCTAAAGATATTATACGTTCCGGTCACGTCAGACGGCGCGGGTCATTATTACACCTCAGCGCGCGTCCCCAGGCGGGGGTGCAGGGGGGCGGTCGTCACCCGCGGGACGGACCTGCACGTCGCACTTAATTCAGTTTATGATTTATGGTTTGTAAAGTTTTGCATATCTCTCGTGACATGTGGCGACTGATTATTATATCGGTCTTGTCGGGGGTCGAAGGTTGGGGATGTGTTTCATACTAGACACATAAACCAAAGGGAATAACTTTATAAGAGTTGATCAAATTAAAAATACACGTACACCCATACCTCACTTTGCGTCGTGGTTACGTTCCAAAAAAACACGACGCAAATTGAAACGACGCAAAGTGAATTATGATTTTCTATAGCAAACCATGTAAAGATCGAAGATAGGTTCCAAGGTTACAAAAATACTACTTTTTAAAAAGAAAATTGAAGAAAATAAACATTTAAAAAACAAAAATAATAATAAAAATTATTACATACCTACCTACATACAATAAACAAAAAAAATATGAAATATGAAAATAAAACTGTATTAAAATTGTTAATATGAATCAACGCATAGTTACTCTCGTTTTAATTAAACACCGATCCTATTAAAATTAAAATCACAACAATTGACAATTTTAATTCAACAATGAAATTTTGAATTTGTCAATGTTAAATATAATTACAAATTAGGTTGGTGCACTTGTGACATGAGATGCATATAGTATATTTAAAAAAGTTAATTGTAGTCCTCTTTTCAGTGTAGTATGTAACATTAGTCAAACAGTGTAGTTGATACATGTCGTTGCATCGTAAAAATCACATAACTAAATATAATAATACATATAATAAACATTTTATAGTTACTCTCGTTTTAATTAAAAAAAAATTAGACTCGAACCCAAAACAACGCAACTTCGAAAATTTAACGACGTACAGTGAAAATTAGTACTAATTCAGCAGCGACGCAACTTCGAAAAAAACGCAAAACGAAACGACGCAAAGCGAGGTATTGGTGTATACGATATTATATACACTTATAAGTTATATTTAACTCATATTAACTTAAGGCTTGTATTTAAATGCACTATTTTTTAATAATAAACACTTTTTATTTAATCGTTTTCACTTATAACAAATATACTGCTCGAAAAATTAATTATTTCTATTTTAAACAAATATACTGAACTTAAAACAAATTTTATCACTTTAAATAAACAGTTTACACTAAAAAGAAATACTTTGCACTAAAAAAATAAGAGAATACTTGCATTACAGACAGTGACCAGGACGGTATACCAATATTTAATATAAAAGCACAAAAAGAAACAAAATAGACAAGAAAACTCAAAAGAGTATCTCAAAAAGAATCAGAGGACATCAGTACATCTATGTATATTAGGGTGGGCCGAATTGTATTGACAAAATTTAACTGACCTCGGCTACCCCCCTATGTGAAAGTACTATCAATTCTAAGAAAAAAATCCCATAGAACTATACCTCTACATTCAACTTTAGTTCGGCGCATTTTTGATTGAAAATTTTTAATTTGAGTCCCTTGAATTCAAAAAAGTCGAACTAGGAAAAAATTCCCATCAAGCTGAATTTTGGTGGAAATTTTTATTTAGATTTTCTAAGCATACCTTAAAAAGTACCCTTAGTTTGGGCCAAGGTTTTTTTTAGGGGGTAAAGGGGGGCAAATTCTATTTTTTTGCAAATATCTCAAAAAATATAAACTTTTCGAGGACAATAGTTTTGAAGAAAATTGTAGCTTATAAAATTCTACATAAAAAAGTTAACTATACTTTTTTCGTATAATCAATACTTTTTAAGTAAACAAACTTTTTAAGTGTCCAGTTCCGTGAAAAGTGCCAAAATCCGAACTTTTAGGGGCAATCAATTTTATGGTTGATTATTATAGGTTTTTAGGCGTAGAATTCGAAAAAAATAACACAGACTGGCGAAAAGTGGTGCAACACCCTTAAAAAAGGGGTTGAAGGATGAAAACCTCGTTTCCAAACTTTTTACTTGAAAAGTATTGATTATACCAAAAAAGTATACTTATCTTTTTTGTGTAGAATTTTATAAGCTACAATTTTCTTCATAACCATTGTCCTCCAAAAATTGATACTTTTTGAGATAATTGCAAAAAATAGAATTTTCCCCCCTTAACCCCCTAAAAAACACAAACAGATGGCCCAAAGTAAGGGTACTTTTTAGGGTATGCTTAGAAAATCAAAATAAAAGTCTCCACCAAAATTAAGCTTGGTGGGAATTTTTTCCGAGTTTAACCTATTTGAATTAAAGGTACTCAAATTAAAAAATTTCAATCAAAAATGCGCCGAACTAAAGTTGAATGTAGAGGTATAGTTCCATTGGCGTTTTTTCTTAGAATTGATAGTACTTTGACATAGGGGGGTAGCCGAGGTAGGTTAAAAAATTGGCCCACCCTAATGTATATGTATGAATCAGGAATCGAAGATGAAAAGTAATACTTATACGCTCTGAGAGAATATTCTTTTAAAAAATGCTGTGAACCTGCGAGGACAGAATCAACTTCTGAAAAAAATTAACAAAAAAGTCGATAGAATTTAAAATAAAGTAAATAAAAAATTACAATGACATACTGGTAAATTTTAACATAATACCTATTAAAATTTATTTACTCTGAAAGAGTAACATAAGCTATTATTTAATTTAATTTCTTGCATTTGAAAATTTCACGTACATTCTCTATAATTTTACTATGTTTCTATATTACTTTTCATACCTGGCCTATCGCCGTCATAGAAACTGCAGTATATTGAATTATAGTAGACGTTCTTTTAAATTTTACCATGTCGGATATTAAAAATTTCTAGGATCAAATTTTTTTTCATCAATCTATACAATTTTTTATTTTTTCCCATTCCTACGCATCGTAAATAAATAAAAATGTTAATGAAATTGTTTCATCTGACTATTAATAACTTGTTAAAATAATTATTTAAGTTTTATAATAATAAATCTCATCGCGTTCAGCGTTTACTATCTTTTCACATACGGTATGAAATATTACTACGTTACCGATTAATTTTTCACAGAATGAAATTTCGTTCTCCCGTTAACATGTTTTTTATGTTAAAAATTAACATTAAATTGTTTCAGTGCGAATATTTTTCATTATAAGACGGTGTGACATTGGTACGCATATTATATAGATTATACTTTTTTGGCGTAGACATCTAGCGTATAAATACATAACTAAAAACCTATATCATAACAGAAATCAGTATTACCAAATAGATGAAGTCGTGCATGCAACAGCTAGTAGTATATATAATATAATTATTGTAGTAATTGTGAAGCTACCGAAATCCGAGATTCCACAGGCTGTGTGAATTTTTTATTTTCAAGTCGATCCGTTTTTATTATTTATTTTTATCTTTCTCCACGCAACCCCTATGTTTACACCCTACATATAGAATAAACTTTCGTATTTTTATAGTTTGTTTACTTGTTTCAATTATTGATTAATCTATTTATATATTTATTTTCATAAATATGTACAAATAAATCAATCTTTTCTGGCATTTTCTTCGAGGGTTATTAAAATATTATTCTAAATACACTGAAAAAAAATTTATGTTAATTTTTAACATGAAAAACATGTTAACGGTAGGACGAAATTGATCCTAGAAATTTTTAATACCCGACATGGTAAAATTTAAAAAACGTCTACTACAATTCAATATACTGTATATAGCAATTTCTATGACGGCGATAGGCCAGATATGAAAAGTAATATAGAAACATAGTAAAATTATAGAGAATGTACGTGAAATTTTCATATTCAAGAAATTAAATTAAAGAATAGCGTATATTACTTTTTCATTGTAAATAAATTTTAATAGGTATATACTATGTTAAAATTTACCAGTATGTCTTTGTAATTTTTCATTTACTTTATTTTAAATTCTATCGACTTTTCTGTTAATTTTTTTCAGAAGTTGATTCTGTACTCAGGTTCACAGAATTTTCTGTTAATTTTTAAAAGAATATTCTCTCCATGTACTAATATTTAACTTGGTTAAGTTTGTAAAAAATACTTCATTTTGATATAGGTTCATCTTATTTATTACTTACGTAATTTCAGAAATAGACAAATTGAATAAATAAAATCGAAAATACTGCAAGATTGTCTGTGATAGCAAATACACGAAATGAAAGTGACCTGGGCTTCGAAAGGAAAACATTATTCAGTCCTCATGAGACTCAGAGCGTCGCCTGAAGAGACATCTAAACAAAATGAAGTCGAAAATAGTATACACACTGTTTCTCATAGAAAATAACACACGTGCAAGTGCTATGTTAAAGCAAGATTTTTTTTCATTTATACTAACATAGGTTACATTTGTATACCTATTGTCTTAAATAAATTTCAAAAAGTTTTATTAAGCTATTCTCAGTAAAATCAAAATATCCTAGTGGACACCGGCGCCGACTATGGGGGGGGGGGCGATATGGGGGAAGATATTATTCAAGGGGGGCTTCGCCTCCCCTGTAAAGTTGCACTCTAGAGTCTCTTAAATTAATGATACATTTTTGTCAATAAGATTTTTTATTTTTAAAAGGTGCAATATTCAAATACTATTGTTACTTGAGTAAAAATGATCAAAAAAAAAGGAAATTAATACTTTAAACATCTTTATTTCCTTTACAAAGCTTAGTTAGACCATCAGCATTAAAAAAAAATTCTACGATTTTTCTCCACCAAGTAACTGAAGTTTTCAGTTAAAATCGTCGTTTTTGCTTCGTGAGCCTCTGTAAATTAAAAAAACTACTGTACAAATGAAAAAAAAAGGTTTCAAAGATACAAATGTCCATTTTTCAATTATTTCATATAATTAAAGTTTGATCGGTTTTTACCGAAACTATACTATACGCTACAAATAATGAATGTTGTATCGTTGGCAGCGTTACTTATCCAAGTGGACGTTGCATGGTCAATTTTACGATGATTTTAGCTGCAAACTTCAATAATTTGATGAAAAAAACTGTAATTTTTTTACACTACATGCACGATTAGTTGTATTTCTGAAATTTTTTGGTGCAAAAAAAAATTAAAGTTATGTAACTTTTTAAAATGCAAATGAAAATAATTTTTTAAAGAATCTTAAGGTAGATTTTAAGCTTTTTTCTCTTTTCATTGTGAACATTTGGTCGTTATTACAAAAGTTTAATATTTCACATTTTTTATGGAAATTTTTACTCCTCCTCCCCCAAAATAATAATAAACAATATTGGCAATAAAATGCACACCCCTTTAAACTAACCATACTTTTTTGGATTAAAAATGTGGTAACAAAATTAAATTAAACTTAAGTTCGGTATCATAAAGGAACTAGTACAAATCAGGTATCAAACTTATATGATAGTTATTTTTGAGTTTCATGAAGACTTTGACAAGTTTCGTGCACGAGTTATATGTAAATACCAACGGTATTAAAACAGTGGTGTCATTATGAAAATTATTTTGTACGGTCAGAGTCGCCAACTGTGTTACAATAAGTTGAAGTATCACTGCTCTAAATTCCATAGCAAATCCATAGATATACTATCACAAAATTAAAACCTCATTTGAGAGTGCTTACTAGCAAATTTTCCTAGCCCCTTTATGATACTACATCATTTTATGACAAAAGGTTATAGGTACTTTTGTAATAAAATAGAATATCTATAAATAATTTATTACACAAATACAACTTTCATTTGGCGCTGCTAGTTCACCTCATCGGTTATATTAGGAACTACACCACTACATATTTATTAATTTGGACTCTATTAATTTTTCTTAAAGAAACAGCAAATCCTACTTCTAAATTCTATTCTGATAATGTAAATAAAGTGAATTTAAAAAGATTAACTTATAGAGTGTTTTACTGGACTAATAAAAACAATCAAAATCCAACATAATGAAATTTGTTTACATATTTCTATAACAGAAAAATAAAACCAGTCGATATTAAACTGTGAGTAAATATGGAGACTGTAATATACTCTTTCAGAAAATGTAAACTTAAAACTAATTGAATAAGAAATTAAAGAAATAATTAACTATCTAAAAAGACGTTTCAGGTTTCAAAATAAAAACTAATCCAAAACAATATTATAAATGCGATAGTAACCTTTCACGGCTAAACCGCT
This sequence comes from Sialis lutaria, assembly GCA_949319165.1. Classification (NCBI taxonomy): domain Eukaryota; kingdom Metazoa; phylum Arthropoda; class Insecta; order Megaloptera; family Sialidae; genus Sialis; species Sialis lutaria. The sequence goes on from OX439234.1 coordinate 32,487,314, forward strand.
GAACCGATCTTGATGAAATTAAGCAGGGATTTAGCTTGTATTCTGAGGAAAGGCATATGCTAAATTATATCTCGAAAAATTGATTAGATAAAAACGAAATCGTATGAGTAAAACTATAGTTACCTAAAAATAAAAAATAAATAATAAAAATTATTTAATTTTCTTAATTTCACACCCTCTGTTTGCACCCCCCCCCCCCCCATTCTATTTTCCTAAACTCATGCCAATATGTGTTCAATTGTATGTTGGTGTATGTGTTTGTGTCAAGAAATCGTGAGTAACAACTATAATCAGGCCCGGATTTAGAAATTTGCCACTCCTAGGCAGTTGCGAAAATTGCCGCCCTCTTTTTCAAAATAAATATTTTATTTGAACAAAAATAAAAAAGTATATTAATAAGATTTTAGATGTTAAGTTTATTATAAGACATTTTTTTTACTTTCCATCAAAATTTGCCGCCCCTTAATTTTTGCCGCACTACACTGCCTACATGGAAAATCCGGACCTGACTATAGTTACAAAAAAAATAATAATAAATGAATTATTTAATTTTCTTAATTTCACCCACACCCTCTGTTTCTACCCCTCCTATTCTCTTGAACCCATGCCAATATGTGTTCAATTGTATGTAGGTAGGTGTATGTAGGTGTGTGTGTTTGTATGTGTGTATTAGTATGTGTCATACGCGTACAGAATACCGAGCTAGTTAAGATGCCGGCCGACCAGCGCAGCGTTAAGCAAATATTACTAAAGACAAAGAACGAAAGACGAAAGCAGTAATGATGATGATGATGATGATAGAACGTGTTTGTTCTCGCCACGTTGATTTTTATACAAGCACTGCGTAGATTTTATGTATTAGAATCGTCCACCCCATTGTTGAAATATCGCTCGAATTTTTTTTAAGCCGGATAATAAAAAAGTAAAATTAATTTGCAGTTAAAATAAATATTCTTGTTTTTTTACAATGATATTGTTATAATATTAGATAAAATATTTCTATCGAGAAAAATTTTCGTGGCCAATTTTTTTATTCGCAATTTCAACCTATTTAAAAAAAATTAATTGACTGCAATACTAAAATTAAAATTATTAAAAAACTGCTATTTGTATCATTGGACTTTCTTATACGTAGTACGTACTGAGCGTACAGTGAATGTGAGTCCAAATAATATAAAACAAATGATATATTGGATCCGCTATTTTGAATTTTTAAATTTTTAAATTAGATTATCTGAGAAGCTGCAATTTTTTATGCATTTGTGTCATAAAACTTATTCTGATCCATATAGTAGCTAACTTTTCGGGTTGTTGCCCACGTTGTCGTATTCTTATACTCAACGTTTCGACTCTCATGTCGGAGTCGAATTCTTCAGTGATTCTAAAAAGTTTTCAGAATCACTTCTGAGGCGGCTATTACACTATCAAAGAAATGTGATAAAATTTCTTTGATCAAAGAAATATGACAGTGTAATACGTCAACTTTTATAATATTTACGTAGGTAATATTAACCTTCATAATATTTCTTTTATCATAGATAATGAGTTTCTTATATTTGATCAAAGTTTTTTGACGGATAAATCAAAATGGCGACTGAAAAGTGTTCGTGGACAGTTTCGGCTACGAAATTACTTATAATTTAATATATGATCAAATCTTTGTCAAAGATCTTTGACATATTTATTTGATAGTGTAATGGCCGCCTGAAGAAGACTGAAATGAAAGTCGAAACGTCAAATATCAGAATACGACAGCGTGGACAACAGCCCGAAAAGTTAGCTACTATGGACAACGACCACGAAAGCCTACAGAAGAAAATTATACTGATCTATTTAATAATTTAACATGGGTTATGCATTCATCCAACTAACCATTAAATAATTAGTTTGACAAGAATGTCAGGAATAAATAGATCTCATTATTATTATTCCCATCAGTGATATTTAAACAAAATTTATGTTATTTCGATATAAATTGGTAATTAAATCATCTAACACAAATCAATAACTATTGTATAGATGTTATTCATGGTTAACAAATGACAGCTTTTCACACGAACACACACACATATACACTTCCGGTGTCAAATAAATCAGTAATGATAACAATGGTTTAGCGGGTTGGCAACACTGCACACAGAACACATTTTAATGGTGTGAATAGATGTACAAACAGAATGACTTCGTTTATATGATTAGTAATTAACGAATATTAAATCAAATTTCATTTTAGTTATAATTTGATACAAACAATTTTATAAAAAAATATTATTTCAAAAATACACCTGATTTTTTTTATATTTTAGTTTTTTAACAATTTTAATCAAAATCTAAATTTTTCTGCTAAGCAAACGTCAAAATACCTTTCAAAATAATCTGCACAGTGCTTCTTCGTACTAAATTCATCAAAGGTAATTAATTATTATTGAACAATTTGAATAAAAACCGATAAAGTATTCCGATGAACTGCCTGTAATTGTTCAAACATACAATATTTGTTAAAAAAATATTATTTCGACATTTTTCTTCATACGCGCCTGGTAATTATTTGTATATTTTTAATTTTTTGATAGTTTCAATCCAAATCAAAAATTTTCTGCTATGCAAACAAACGTCAAACTGATACTTAGAACATCAAAATGATATTTAAAACGTCAATATGACATTTAGTACATATGTCAAAGTAAATAACGATTTTCAAAAACAAATTGAGATGAATCTTCGTAAAGATTCTATGACATTTTTATAGAAAATTAAATTAAATTTTAAAAAAATAGGTCCTTCTTCTAGTCCAGTAGTTCCCAACCTTTTTTTGATCAGGGACCACTTTGACTTCATTATTATTAGCAGGGGCCACAAGGTTAAAAAAAGGTTAAACAAAAAAAATAGATTTGAAAATAAAAAACCTAAAAAAAATTTTTAGTTCATTCAAAGTTTGAAATTTTTTACAGGGACCATATATTATATATACCCCTTACGGACCACTAGTGGTCCACGAACCACCGGTTGGGAACCACTGTTCTAGTCCAATCCAATCAACAAACCAAGTTTCATTATTATAAGTTCAGTAATTCATGAGTGTGATAAGGAATCAATACATACACAGACAGACAGACAGACACAGAACAAAAAAAGTGTATGTCTTGAAAGCACAACTTTTTGAAGAAAAAAACGATCACAAAGCTTCTCGTATCTTTCAGGTATGTCGAGAAAGCAAAAATAGTAAGGTAAGTATATTTTACAAAATTCACTCGAACTAATATCGACTGTATAAAGACATTATTGACATTTGATAGATAGTTAGTTTTTATTACTGAAGAACGATAAAAACGACAGTAAAAATGTCATCTGAATTTGATATATATTTATACACTTGGTTAATGATTTATATTGTAAATGATGTAAAGCGATTGCTGTAACTTTTTATCGGTAAATCGTAGAGAACGATAAAATTTATGAACAGCAAATGTAGAAGTTGTTTTAAAACTTTTTATAAAGGACATTTGTTATGGCTATTATTCTTCAAGTGGTCACTTTGACATTAAAAAATCAATTCGTGTTCAAGCATTTTTAACTTTTAATATAAAATTTGTATAGGCTCAAATATTAACATATTAATTGGACTAAAATATTTTTATTATTATTATTACACTTTCCGTGATAATTTTTTTTTATATTTTTACTTTTTTTTTGTAAATAATTGTTAAATTTCGGTCATTTACAATTTTAAAATTTCACGTTTCAAGATCGAGGAGTTTGGACTATGCGTTGATGAGTCAGTCACTCAGAGCTTCTTTCTTTATAAATAGGATGAGTCGTATCAGGAGGAACAAAATTGAACAGTTGATCGATTTCAAGAAAAAAAGTTCATATGAACATATGTCCGGAAATTCTTCGTGAGGGAGCTACTGACTAAAATAAGTTTTTATTTATTATTTTGAGAACCTGTAGTGATAAAATAAATAAATTTGATACCCAGTTGAACATACCAACTTGAACAGTTGATCGATTTCAAGAAAAAAAGTTCATATGAACATTTGTCTAGAAATTCTTCGTGAGGGAGCTATTGACTAAAATAAGTTTTTATTTAATATTTTGAGAACCTGTGATAAAGTAAATCAATTTGATACCCAGTTTAGTATGAGTACATGTTATCGATTTCCAGTATCAACCAATGATTATTACGACTAGTGTGGTGTCAGTTGCCCCTATGATTTTTATCTAGTATTTTTTTCTTCTTAAATTTTTTTCTTAGATTAAAAATAAGAAAAACTTATTTACAACGCATCTTTTTCTTTCATAAGTTAACGTTATTTAATTGAAATTTGAAAAAGGACATAGATATACAATAAAAATTTTATTTTCGAAATAACTTAATATTTAGTTCATTTATTTTCATTTTAAATGTCACTTCTTTTAAAACCCAAACTAATGATTTTTTTATCTACCTACAAACATTCATAAAAATTGTGTGCTGTAAATGTCAAATTATGAAATAATAATATTTTTGCTATAAATAGAATAATGTTAAAATTACCTTAGACATTTATAAAAATAACTTTTTTTTTCATTTTGAAGTAATTGATTGTCTCAAATAAAAAAATATACGATCTCCAAAATTATTAATTTAATCCTGTACGCAGATATTTTGAAATTAAATTAAATTATTTACAAAAAAGATATACTTATTGTTCATTTATGAGTTAAATTATTTCCTCTGAAAAATCCTGAAAATATGATAATACGAGTTTAAATTTTATATTTAACAGCTTTTTTAATTTATTTCAATTATAACAACATAACAAAAAGAATTTCCAACTAATAAAAAAAATCGTTGAGTTAAGAAAAAGTTTTTGTAATTAACTAAAAACTACAGACTTTCTTTAAAAAAAAAACTCCGGCTTTGTTTGTGTATTCCAGACAAGATCATTTTAAAAATTAATTTATGATTTAATTTCAGATAGAACAAATGTTTTTTTCTTTTCTAAAGGTAATTATTCTAATTACATCTAACGTCACTATATATGATGTAGTTATAAAATATAATTATACCGCAGCTCAATAGATGGTAAAAGTGTGATTAATTTCTAGAAAACTATTTAATAAAAAACTTTTTATAAAAACAAAAATATATTTTCCTTGCAACTTGTTTATTCGTTAATGTAATTGAAGAAAAAAATTATTTAATTCGAAAATTATTTTCTTTTTCCAACGCCATTTTGTATTAAGGGATCCACCACGTGTTAATTTAATGGGTGAAAAGTTTCAATGGCTACTATGTTTTTATAAAAATGACATTTGTATATACTGTGACATCATGGAAACAAAACACGACAAATCTTAGGTTTTCATTAAATTTAATAGCTAAGAACATCTAACTATTGGTGAAAATCGCATTAAAGTCAGTTCTGTAGTTTTCAAGTTTAAAGTATTGAGGGTTCCACGGTGATCTTGATATCGATCTTGGCTTCTGAGTGTAAGCCGCGTCCATTTGGTCGTGTTATCAGCCAACGTTTCGTCATACATTGCAGACCAATTCGATATAGTCTGTTTAAGTTTGTAATGGTTGCCGGGGATTTAACGGTACGAATCGTGTAACATACCCAAGGTTAGTAAATGATTAGGTTTGCTCACTTGCCTGTGACGTCACCACGAAGATCATTTCAACCTTCTAGATTTCAAATGGTCGCCAACGCTGTCAAACTGTCATAGTATAAATTTGATCGTGATTGATGTATTATTGTGTTCTGTGTTTGTGCTATTCATTTATTGCTATAGTGAAACTTCGCACATGATATTAATTATATTAATTATAATTATGTGTAATTTGTGTTTAATATTATGACAGTTGAAATCATAGATTAATAAATTATCTTCGTGGTGACGTCACAAGTAAGCAAACCTAATCATTTACTAACCTTGTATCGTACCGTCAAATCCTTCAGTAACCATTGCAAACTTAAATGAAATAGACTATACTACCAAAATTCAAATAGAGTGTTACTAATTTCAACATTTGAACATTTAACATCACATCCCCAAACTTTGACTAGCCCTGTTGCACAGTCTACTGGACAGGGTCTATACAAGTGTTTGGGTTATTGGGAGAGGGGATGGATAATCCGGTAGCGCCGTGAGCGTTTCACACCTCTGGTGATTATGGCAAAGTACTGCCCCCCCCCCCCCCCCCCCCACCCCCGACGACTCATAGCCCGCGAGCACACGATCAATGCACTCGGTATATTGCAATTCTACACATAGCATATATCTACTATTCATCATAGGATACTTGATTCAATAACGAATGTAGTGATAGTGGTGGGGGTTAAAAAAGAGAGAGAGAAACGTTGATTGCGACAAATATTTATTTTTTCCTAGTTGTTTATATAGTTATTTATGATTTTCTTTCTTGTTTTCTTATCTTTAAGTTGATATTTCTATGTCAAATTAAAGTTTGACACATCAAATATTACTGAAAATTTTTGCGTTTTAGATTTCGTTGAAAGTATGTTTATTATATAGAAAATGACGTGAAAAGTTGAAATTTTCAAACCGCAGGTCTGTACCTTATACCGTTCTCGAAATATGGCCTCTCGAAGTTTTAATTTTTTCAAAATTTTTGACAAAAATGACTGTAACTTTTGAACGTGTGGTTGGATTTGATTTTTGTCGATGAATTCGGAATCAGCGTGTCAAAATCTATAAGATGACATGTATAGTACGTCAAAACTCGACAAAAATTTTTTTGTTAAAAATCGACATTTTTTTAAGGTATTTCGATTTTCAACAAAAAAATTTTTTTTAATTATTAAGTATTATATATGTCATTATACAGATTTTGACGCGCTGATTTCAAATCCGTCAACAAAAATCAAATCCGACCACACGTTCAAAAGTTACAGCCGTTTTTCCGCAAAATTTTGAAAAAACTGAAACTTTGAGAGGCCATATCTTGAGAACGTTATGAGATACAGATCTGCGGTTTAAAAATTTCAACTTTTCACGTCATTTTCTATATAATAAGCATACATTCAACGAAATCTAAAATTCAAAATTTTTTAATCATATTTTATGTTTAAACTTAGAGATAATTAATTTTCATTATTTGTCATTAAAGTCACAAATTTCCAATCTATTGCCCAATTTTTTTTAATTGTGAAGTAATATACAAGTCAATATATAGATTTTGACGGACTGTTTGCAAATCCGTAATCTAAAATCCGCAGGTCTATATCTCAAACTGGTCTCGAGATATTTCTGTAGTCAAAATATCACAATGGAATTACCCCTTTTAGATACAGCTATGTTATTAATATACCTAAAAAAAGTACATTCCTTGAAGATACTTATTTTCATATAAAATAATGCCAATAAAAAACCTACAAATATTTTTAAAAAATAAAGAAAATTGATCTTCTAAATACCACCAATTTCTGTCCCACCAACTTATATCAAACAGAAACATTTAAACCAATGACTTCAAAGTTCTGAGATATTTAAGTGGGTTGATTAAAAAGACCCACCCTGTAGATAAGTACCTTAAACTCAACAGTTGATTAAATATCTATCTAAAGCAAACCGGATGTCATAAACAGTAGTAGAATGTATATTATTCCAATTTCAATTTCATCCAAACAATATCCTGAACAATTCATCTAATTTCATCGGACAAGAGCGTGTACTCGTATTATATCAACATGAAATATCCAAACTGCTAGCAGTCACGAATAAAATAAATGTTGCAAATATGTACATACATCGTATGTACATGCATAATATACATTGATGATTTATAATATTACAAGAACGTTATTTTATTTAGAATAATGACTCTCTGAATGGAATCTGTTTGTGAACTTAATAACAGATTTTACCGATTTAAAAAATAGGTTATCTTTAATTCATCTGTAATGTATTTTATATATAACTCTGACAAATATGCACCGATTTAGACGTTTTTTTATTGTTTGTAAGAATATACTCCAGAGATGGTCGCATATAAATTTTATCAGAATCTGACCATGGGTGTAAAAAAATAATGTAAGGTTTTAAATTCAAATATGTATATACGAGTATATTCGATTGATCTTTCTTCGGTTGGTTTTCTTTGTTTGAAAGAATATACTCCCGAGATGGTCCCATATAAATTTTATCAGAATCTGACCATGGATTTAAAAAAAAGAGGGGGGATCAATTCAATTGTATATTTTTTTATGTATTTTTGAGCATAACTCCGACAAAAATGCACCTATTCTATTGATTTTTTCTTTGTTTGAAAGATAATACTCCCTAGATGGTCCCATATAAATTTTATCAAAATCTGACCATGGATTTTAAAAAAAAGTGGGGGGTTTCAATTCAACTGTATATTTTTGAGCATAACTCCAACAAATATGCACCTATTCGCATGATTTTTCTTTGGTTGAAACAGTATACTCCCTAGATGGTCCCATATACATTTTATCAGAATCGGACCATGGACTTCCTAGATACGCCACTCAAAAAGTAAAAAATAGAAAACTCTTTAAAAAGATACGAAAAAAACTATAAAGACTGAAAAGTATATAATTTAAAAAATATTATAGGTTTTGAAGTCGGTTACAAGCAAATAAAAAAGTTTTTAAGAAGGGAAAAAACAAGGCTTTGAATTTAATTATCATACATATACTTTTCAGTCTTTTTTTAAGTATGTTAATTTTATTTTTTATTGCAAATCAGACATGGAATTATATCACTCGGGGCCCCTGGTACCTCCTTCTTCCTACTTTATTAATTTGTGTTAAAATACAAAAAAATATGTTAGGAAGAAATAAAAAGTTAAATGATTATCATGTTTATTATATAATGGTTGGGGGGGAGGGGATAACTAATTAATAAGGTACCATTTTTATTAAAAATTAAAATTCATTCAAAAAAATGCTAACTAAATTTTTCAACTCTTTCATCAAAATTCAAAGTCAACGAAATAAATTATCTTTGTAATTAATCCACACTTTCTTTAATTTTCTTAAATCAAAACACGTTTAATTAACATTTAAAAAACGTAATCAAACCCCTCGCGTAACTTAATCCTACACAAAAAACAGTCGAGCATTATTTTATCTGATTGTACCCAAAAAAAATTAACAGCACTTAATTACATGTTACATTAAATGCAACTTAAAATAATTAACTCTTTTTACTCACGCGGAAGACGGAACTTGAAACTTGTTGTGTGAAAAGAAAGGTAAAAAAAACTGTGGGGGGGGGGTAAAAACGTCCACACGCGACGACGTGAGAAACCTATTCATCACCTTGCCTAATCTGTGCTAATCTCACCTGAAGGTTTCCTCCGCCCCTTGGGTGTAAGAACGACTCATAAAGACTAAAGAATTACCTCAAACTCTCACAAACAACAAGTTTCTCAAGAGTCCCAAAGCCAGATCCGGCTTAAGAGTTTTACAAATTAATGATAACTTGCCAAATATAATATCAACCGTTAAAGACAATACAGGCAAATATTACATAGTTTAATAAATTTTAAGAAGAATAAATCTTTGAACAGACTTGAATAATTTTAATTAAAAAATATATCATTTAAAAAAAGTCAGTTACAGCAAGCAACCAAAAACATTTACACTGCCGTGCAAAAGTCTTTCGACACTCATTTTTTTGCGTATTGTAAATATAAAACTGCAAAAATGGTGGATAAAAAATCTTAAATGTTGATAAGAGTACTCAATTACAACTTTTGTAATAATCCTAGCATATATCTAAAATACAGCATTTACAATTTTCCATGTTAAAAAAAAATTTTGATTTATATGCCTGAAAGGTACTTTTTCATGGAGCGTCATTGACGCTAGTTTTCTAGCGTCAAATCTCGTCACGTGATCGATTTTAAATTTTTGAATTTTAGCTGTCAACTACTGTTTGACGTTTAAGTGTGAAAAAACAACCAATAAATTACGTTCAGTTATTAAAAATTGATTAATATTTCATTGTACTATTCGTAAAGACGTTATAAACTCACAAAACAAACAAGAATACACATAATATCAAAGCTACTGACATTAGGTGTCACATGATTTCTAGCGTCAAGCAGTATGAGCTCAACCATGTTGAGCTTTTTTCACTTGACGCTGACCAATAGCAAGCATTCAAAATTCAAAATCATAGCGTCCAGCGTCAATGACGCTCCATGAAAAGGCACCTGAAAGGTCAGGTTTACTCACGTAAAAAGTATTGACGCACAGTGTCTTTCAAGCTACAAGTAAACTTATTCTTTTCGCTATTTTGTGGATTTTTATTGACTGAAATCTGTATATTTGCATTCAAAATCACAGGTGTCCAAAGACTTTTGCACGGCAGTGTATGTCTGGCATTATAAAGGAGTTAGCAAATAGGCTATCTAGCAAGCAAGGCTGTGGAGTCGGAGTCGGAGTTGGAGTTGGTAAAAAGGTACTGACTCCGACTCCTTTAATTAAATAATCGTTTTTACTTAATACTACACACTTAATATTTTTTGTTCCTTTTGAATTTTGAAGTACAATGATTTGAAATTTTCAATTTTGGCCGGAACCAGAATCACCGGAATTCATTTAAAAAAATTTACCCAAAAACGGAATTTTTTCAAAAAAAATTTTGTACAGTAAAGAGTCAGAGTCGGAGTCGGAGTTGGAGTCGGAGTCGTAGATTTTTGTAGCGACTCCACAGCCCTGCTAGCAGGCACTCTCAAATAACAGTTCTCTTTGCTTTTTTAACAAATACATTATATTCATGCACAGTAAGTTGGAATTTACCTTTTTACTCAATGTTATAATAAATATACTTTACATACCTTTGTTTTTACTTCCTATACATGAAAGTATATGTCAAAAACTCCAAGAAAACTGTCATATAAGTTTGATACTCCATTTAAGACTATTTGCTAGCTAAAATTTTGCTAGCCCCTTTATAATACCGGACATTATGATTGCTATTCAAAAATAAAGTAGCTAGAGTTACCAATTTCTATTTTATAGAGCACTTTTAAATAGAGCTCCAGGCAAATTTGAATTTTGGGCCCCATGTACAGTGTTTAATGTATATTTTGGGAGATGTTTTTATCCTACGATTGTTTTTCGTCAAGTTATTGAAGTTTTTTGAGACAAATGTCCGCAACTTTTAGAAATGATATAACTTTTACATGTGATGTATAAAATTTAGATCACGTACAAACATTGTTAGGAACCACTGTTGTATATCCATACATTATCTATATAAATTGATACCAAACAAAAGTGGTAATATTCCTCACACCTTCCAAACCAAAACAATAGCTGATGCACTTCACAAACTAATCCAAACTGTTGAACAACCCGGCGGCGGCATCAGGTGAGATACGGTGTCGGCGGCTTCACCTGTTGGTCCACCAGCCGACCGACGCCGCGACGCTGCGACCTGTAGCCCCCCTACCTCCCTATGTACACAACCGATTTCTGCCACTGGCCCGTAACTGTATCACCTAACTTTCAAAGCCGACGTCACAGTGGTGCCGATTTTGCAATTTTTTAACTCTCGCTAGGGATTTTTTTTTATTTTTAAATAGGTATCGATTTCAAGGTAGTGAAATTCTCTACTAAAAGGTTATTTTAAAATTTCATTTTCTACATAAATGCACTCCGCATCAAGTTTCAAAAGTTAAATTTTTTTTTAAATTATATAAAAAAGTTAAAAAATGATAATATATCAAGGAACGAATTAAACCATTTTATAGAGGAGAAAATTTCTTTGATTTAAATAAAAAAAAGTTTTAAAAAAAGTTAATTTTTGACTATGTTACAAGCATATGAAAACGGGCTATTTTTTAGGTCCCCACTTAATTAATGTGCAGAGTCTAGTATTTTATATATTTTTTTGGTATATTGTACCGTTTATCTTTCAAATATAATAAAATATAATATCTTACTATAATAGAAATAAATAAAATCGAAATCTTATTTGACGTATACGTCGATTGATTTTTGTCTAACGACGCCTATGTTTCCAGGAGCACTCTACGTGACCTGTTGATCTAATAAACAGCGGACTGAATGTTTCAAGGGATTGTCGTTTCGTTAAACCCGTATAGATGTCGCTAGGAATTCAGGATCAGCACAAAAACATCCCGGTTATTTTAGTCAGATTTTTTATACTTACCTGTAAAAATCCTATTTTATTTATCGAGAATATTGTAAAGCTGTTTGGTAATTGGTATTGTTATCACTGCTTAGATTCTTAATCTGGATGAAAAAGATCACTTTAAACTTTTTGGTATTTAAAAAACAATTAGAAGTATTTGATTGTAGTAGTCTTTGTACAAACATAAAAGTGTATGATTGGTGCATTTTGAAATGCCCCGCCTCGGAACTAACTGATAAATTTTACATTAGTCAATAGTATTTTGTTTTCAACTTTAAAACATTTCAAAAATATATTTCACGGTTAAACCGCTGAACCGATCTTGATGAAATTTTGCAGGGATATAGCTTGCATCCTGAAGAAGGACATAGGCTACTTTATATTCCGAAAAATTTTGTTGATAATTTAAAAATGAGTGTGTGTACTTTTTTACGCGCGATAGATTAGTTTTGCGCCATCTAACGTGCAAATTCGAATCTAAAAACCTAATTTAGCGACTAGCAGAACAGAAACAGTATTTCAATGGTATTAAAACAACGATATTATGAAAATTATTTTGTACGGTCAGAGTCGCCAACTTACAATACGTTGACGATCACTGCTCTAAATTCCATAACAAATCCATAGATACCAAGGTTAGTAATTAGTTAATGACTAGGTTCGCTTACTTGTGACGTCACCATGAAGTTCTTTTCTACTTTCTTGATTTTTTTATTTATCTATGATTTTAACTGTCATAATATTAAACACAAATCACAAATAATTATAATTAATATCATTATGTGAGAAGCTTCACTATAGCAATAAATGAATAGCACAAACACAGAACACAATAATAAATCAATCACGATCAAATTTATATTATGACAGTTTGACAGCGTTGGCGACCATTTGAAATCTAGAAGGTTGAAAAGAACTTCATGGTGACATCACACACAAGTAAGCAAACCTAGTCATTTACTAACCTTGATACCAGATATTATTTAGTTCTTTATAAAATTAAAAACAAAACACTATTGATCAATTTAAAATTTATCAGTTACCTATGTATATGTAGTATCAAGGCGGCATGGAATTTCAAAATGCACCAATCACACGTCCTTATATTTGTACAAAGGCTACTACAATACTTCTAATTCTAATTCATCCAATGTTTTTCCTATAATCAACGTGAAATGCATGTAGGTATACAAATAATATAAGCTCAAAATTCAACGATGAAAAAAGCTTTGTTAACATTCTATAAGTATGTTTGTATGTTAAAACCATCCATTCCGTTTGCTTTGTGGAATTAATATATCCGTCAACTGAATATCTGATATGCTAGAGATATGTAAACAAAACCACAATAATCTCAGGTAAATGCAACTTTGCCATATCGCAACAGAACGTTCACTTTTGTGCGTTGTTTTGTTTAGTTTGTGTAACCGCCGCCTTCATGTGGTGCGTCGCTACTGTAGTCTGTCAATCACTCCGAGCTACGAGTGCTATGGTTTATGTCTGAACTCAAATACTTGTGATGTTTCGTGGAGATAAGTTTTGGTCGGTGGTAAAGGTATTTTTAATTTAATGTTTTACTGTTGATTGTTCAAAGCTTTAGGGGAATTTAATGTACAATATGCAATAGAGAATTTATAGAGGGGTTCCCTACTTCAACGTTTAAAAAATAATTCGATTAACCGATTTATTTACGACTTTCAGACAGTATGTTATTTGGAAATAGCATTTGCTATACCACTTCAATGTATTGGAAGATTTAATATAATAATATCTGTCTGTCTGTTTGTAACCTTATCACAGCTAAACCGCTGAACCGATCTTGATGAAACTAAGCATGGAGATAGCTTGCTTCCTGAGGAAGGAAATAGGCCACTTTGTATCTCGATTAGATAAAAAAATAATGTGTGTGTGTGTTAGAGTGTGTCATTTTTGAGCAATTTTTTTTTCAACAAAAAAACAGGCTAAAAATTTTCTAGAAGGTGAAAAAAGAAGCCTCTAAAAATTTGAGCTCTTAATATTAACATCAAGTGGTGCCTGTTCCTAACTTTCCATTTCCCATTTAAATAACATGAAAAAAAAATTGTTTTTCTTATTTTTGTAGCTTGACATTTAAGCATTGTAAAAATGATCTGAAAAGTTATTTTAGTAGGAAATTGAACGCTCTACAAAAAAAGTTCCGATTTATTTTTTTTACAGAGTGAGCCGTTCTGAAGATATTCAAACTTAAAGTTACAAATGTATGAAATTATGACTTTTATTGATAGTAAATAAAATAAAATGCAAAAAAAAATTGAGATGTACCTAAGTATTATTGTTTTTCTATACGAAAATAATTATTTTTTCTTGAAAATAATTTTTAAGATATAAAAAAAGTCCTCAGTATTACTTTAATAAAATAAAAGTCATAATTTCATACATTTGTAATTTAAAGTTTGAATATCTTCAGAACGGCTCACTCTGTAAAAAAAATAAATCGGAACTTTTTTGTAGAGCGTTCAATTGCCTACTAAAATTACTTTTCAGATCATTTTTACAATGCTTAAATATCAAGCTACAAAAATAAAAAAAAATAAAAAAATTTTTTTCATGTTATTTAAATGGGAAATGGAAAGTTAGGAACAGGCTCCACTTGATGTTAATATTAAGAGCTCAAATTTTTAGAGGCTTCTTTTTTCACCTTCTAGAAAATTTAAAAAAAAAAAAAGTTGCTCAAAAATGACACACCCTAGTGTGTGTGTGTACTTATATACGCGCGTTAGAAGTTATATTTATTTATCGTAGTGACATCTAGCGTGCAAATGCAAAACGAATAACCGATTGTGCCGACTATCATAACAGAAATATGTATTATCTACATGCTATAGTAAATACTATATACCTAACTTAATGATGGTAACAGGCATGATGCCAGTAACAAAAGTATCATTGTAATTATGATTTTAAATCAAGGAGTGTGACGTCACAACTTTGAAATGTAAGCGTTTTGGCGTCAAATTCAAAATTAGTTTTAAAATAGTCAATTTTTGCAATGAAACCTTTGCAGAAATAAGTATTTTTTTTAAATAGGAGACACGTAAGATCATCAGAATTTTTTTTTAAATTAGTCATCATGCATATTACAGATATTTTTTATACAGCATATTTCCTTTTTACAATGAAAATGTGCGTTCTTATTTTAACATAGAATATCCACATACTACCCTATATTACATTCGACATGTTTCTACTAGACTTTCTCCAAGGTGGACCTTACCTGTTGCCCGAACACCGGACATAACAAAAGGGACAAAATGGATGTGTTTCATTATTCAAACCCTCTATATAGATAGTTACCACATACACACACACCCACACACACACACACAAATATATGTTCGAAACCCCCACATTTGAAAAATGCATGCGAACTTTTCCTTTTCTTCGTTTTATTTTTTGAGATTATTTTTCAGCATGTGTCGCCGAGAAGATGCGAGATATTTTCACATATTTCCACGCCCCTCCCCCCACCCTAACTTCATCTTCTACTATTCTTAGGTTCCGCGTATTGTTGTAAGAAAGAATTTTGTTTATGTGTATATATATATTCTTTCATCGTCTCTTTTTTTTTTATTCAAACATAAACGTATGTTTTTAAATTGAAAGTGATCGTATGATTTTTTTGTGTATATACCTATTTTTACGATTACCGAAAAAAGTTTGAATGTGAATACAATTTTATTAAAAATGAATTTACCGGTTGAGTTAAGTGAATTCTTGACAGCTGTCATTTGAGTGACAGGTGTTATGTAGACATTGCAAATTCATCATGGAAGATATAAAAATTTTCATGGGAATATTCATTTTGACCATGATCCAATAAAACAAGGTCTGCTTTGGATATTTTGACAGTCGCCATTTTATATAAATTTCTTGTCGATGACGTATTATATCGACAAGAAATTTATGTGTTGTGGTTCAAAATAATTTATCGATAATAAAACAAAACAAAAATTTAAAACTATTATGTAAACAATATTTGTCAAATTTCTTGGCGATGACGCAACAGTATAGAATGATTTGTCTAGCAGACCTTGTATTATTGGACCATGCATTTTGACCTTCTCTGAAACCATATTAACTAATTTCGTCATGATGTCTGCGTGTCTGTCTGAATGACTATATCTCGGTATGCAGACGCTGTAACTTAAAACCGATTTTTTATAGAAGTATGGAATTTTATTTTTAGAATCATTTTTCTTTTCATAGAAGAAAACCTATATTTGAAAACGATCTTACATCTGGAAACGGTTGTTTACTTTTTAAAAAATTATAAGTTAAAGTTGTAAAGAATGTTTTATTCTATAAATTATGCCCCATTCATTTTTTTCTATGTCTTATCAATAAACTAAATGAATAATATTACAAAAAGATATCTTTGAAAGTATACCTAATAATATCAATACCAACGTAATAGAAAAAAAAGTTATAGAAAATAGTACGTATTTTTTATTATAATTTATGTTCTATTAGTTTTTATATCTTTTAACAGCTAACCAGAATCATTTGTTTAATATATAAATAAACAGATACATGTACACGTATAAGAAAGTCATTTTCCTATTTAATAATATGTATGTACCAAAAAAATTTTAAATATTTATTATGTATATTTCAAATCTAAAATTTATAAACTTAATATATAGTATACCTATAAGTATGTTTGAATTTTGATTAATACAATTAATTTAAAACAAACAGATATGTTTTTTTTTTCGTTTTATATAGCAAAATAATTCAATATAAAACGAAAAGTTTTTGAAAGCCGAATCTGTAGGTAGATGGCAACAGTAAAATTAAAAATGTATCAAGTTCCTATACAGATACTCTAAAAGTTTGTCAAAGTTACTAACAAGATTGACCCTAATTGTATCTGCACTTTAATTTCATTTTGTTCATTATTTATATTAGTGTTTTTCTACAAGAACAGTGCCGTAGAAATACAAGAAAAAAATTAGATAAGTCTAATAAATAAGATCATAAAAAAACTATTTATTAACAATACAACAAGGAATTCAAATGAACAGATTTTTTAATATTTTCTTTATTAGATTTCAGATACCTTACCAACCGGATTCCGGGAAAAAATTGTATATATGCAGAGATCTATTCAGATCTTGATAGATCTGTATTTTGAGATAATATCATATTTTTCACTGGTTTTTTATCTGTGCAGATCTACAAAGATATCTGAAGATCATTGTAACGTATTTTTATTCTTTATCACGATCTGCAACGATTTTTAGAGATTTTTCCTTTTAGATCTTTGTAGATCATAGTAGATCTTTGCATGTGTCCACAGATCAAAAACCAGTGAAAAATATGATGTTGTCTCAAAATGCAGATCTGTCGAGATCTGAGTAAATCTCTGCAGATCTACAATTTTTTCCCGGGTAAAAAATCTTCTCGTATCTTCAATATGACACGAGAAAGCAATACGAAAAAAATATTTTTAAATAAAAATTTTTAATATATAATTAGCGACAAAATCAAAGTAATATTTGAATACTTCATAAGCATAAAACTGGTCGTATTTCACAAAAATTATCTCTCGTTACAATTTTCAAATTCGCATTATCACCCTACTCAAAAAGTAATGAGGAAACGAAAATTATTATATTTTTTAAATTCAACGCAATCAAAAAGAATGAATGCACGGAATATTATATGTTACGTTCTAATAAAAACATACCCCGAAAAAACTTTAACGCTATACAGTCGGTGGGCACTAACAAAAAACTGTCGCAATTAATATAATTAATTATGAATACAAAAAAACCGCGCGGCGCGCTGTCTCATGCATACATTTTACCGAACTTACTGCGTATCTATTACAGTGGTACTAAACATGTTTTAATAATTGCAGTATAACCTCTTTTAACCCTGGACGGGTAGACGTCATACTTCAGCGGGCAAGAGTAGACGTTCGTAAAATTGACTACTACTATATAATTTTTGGGTTTCTAATAAATTTATGGCAAAAAAAAAGTTTTGCTTTTAAAATCTTTTGATTTATGTATTTACAAAAATACCGAAATACGAAAGATTAAAATATAAGCTTAGTAATATAAGTTTACAGCGAATCGACAAACGAAAGAAAGTATCATTGTATCAAGCATTGAGATGATTGAGATCTTTTTCACATTCACAGCATATCCTTTTACGTACATATTTCGACTAAAATTTACGTAAGAGAGTAGACCTTCGTGAAAGATACGATGTGACTTGTCGATCTATGGCTCTCTCTAGAAAAATAGCAAACACTGACACCTGGCCTTGGCAGAGGTTGAAGACGAACTATTAAACGAGGCATATCTTCCCGCTCGGCTCCCCACCCCGTCTTGATTTCCCTGTAGAGGGCGTTGTAATTATTACGAACGTCTACCCGTCCAGGGTTAAAGTATATACTTTATAAGTCTCTTTCCCTACCACGAGACACTAATTTAAGGTTATGTTTAGCTATGAATTGTGTTTTCATAATTGACAAATTTGAAATATCATACACAATTGAAGTTATACTTCTTTTGGCGCGTTCAGAATAATCAAACAGTAACTAAATGTGTTACTTGCAGTGATGCGCGCGCATCATGCAACGAAAATAACACCATGAAGGTTAAGTAGATAATACAGATTTCTGTTACGATAATCGGTAAAGCAGGTTTTCAATTTTACATACGTCAAAGAAGTATAACATCTAATTAAGGCCCCCCATACACCTACAATATAATTGTACAATATTATTATTTCACAATTTTATTGAAATATACATTACGCCTACATGTTCAATAATATTGAATCTTTAATTATTCGCGTCAATATTTTCGTCGGAGCAACATGATGTGTGATGATGAAGATTTGGCTGCAGCTATGTTGATGATTTTGCTGACGAAACGAAAAAAAACGAATATGGGTCAAAAAATGGTTGCAAAGAAGGCCAGTGTACACTCATGAACGTCTTTTAAAATAAATTTATAAATATTCGTGCGTGCGTGCGGGACCGCTCCGAACAGTAGACTAAAAAATATTGTACAATAAACCCTACAGACGACACAATGAAAAAATATGGCGCAATAAAATTAAACTCGCTCAAACTATTCTAAAAGCATTGCGAAATCTTCAGTATGATTCCTATACGGTTAATAATATTGGACAATCCGTGATATTGCACAATAAAATTGATCGTCTTAATGTAAATCTTTACCAGGGATTCCCAATGGAATCCAGGTGTCTTAAGTATACCCTGTAACTGGTATGTATATTTATTTATGTTTTCTAGAATCTAAAAATGTAACGGGATCTATTAAAAATCAATATTTTAAAAGGGGTACGATGTAGGAAAAAGGTTGAGAGCCCCTGATCTATACACTTGCATATCTCAGCTGAAGCTATAAAATATGAACTGTGTATAAATCTCATATTTTGAAGAAAAAAATGTCAATTTAACCCTATAAAACGGAGGACTGAATGGCAGGTCTATTTTTCAAAATATAAGAAAACCTTATGTCCGATATCATAAACGAGCTAGCACTAAAAATGGGGTATCAAACATATATGACAGTTTTCTTGAAGTTTTTGATAGATACTTTCATGTATAGGAAGTAAAAACAAAAGTTTTAGTTTTTTCAAATTTTTTGAAAAAAATGGCTGTAACTTTTGAACGTGTGGTCGGATTTGATTTTTGTTGACAAATTTGAAATCAGCGTGTCGAAATTTATATAATCGCATGCACTTAAAATTTCAACAAAATTTTTTTTGTCAAAAATCGACATTTTTTTAAGGTATAGTAGGTACCCTTTTGAATTTTTTTTATTTTTCGCGAAAATTTATTTACTAAAGTGTATTTACTAGCCTTGAGTAAAAACGGTAAAAACCAGCTTACTGCGTATGTAAATATCTGTTAAAAACTCAAAGAGAACAACTGTCATATAAGTTTGATACCTCATTTGAGAGTGCTTGCTACCAAATAAATTTGCTAGCTCTTTTATCATACCATACATAAGAGTATCAAATAAAACTTAATTTTTTTTTCGAAAATCGCGCTACAATTTTCACAAAAATAAACCTTTTTTCATCATCACATAAATCCAGGTCATATTCAAAAATATAAAACTGATAACCACAAACCATCGAGTAAGCATATTTTTAAATCAATCAATTTAGAACCACTGATACGAAACGCACAAACCCACCTCTTCGGGGAGATCGTGTGACACGAAGTGTGGGGCTGTAGGGGAGGTGTACACACATAACGACCAAAGGCGAAGTGGAAGAGGGGCGAAGGGGGTCGAGTGAAACAATACAGAGGCCGTGCGTCGATATAACGTTTTATTAAATCCGAACAATGGCGCGCGATATTGTGCCCATTGTTGACCCGTACATTCATCTCAACAATTGTCCCCTGATCTCGGTCTCCTCCCCCTTGTTATCCCCTCCTTCCCCTCTATAGTATACTTTAACAGTGGCGTATTAATATGGCGTATTTGTTTTTTGTTGAATATATTTAATAATTTTATCTGGTATAAAATAATAAATGTGAAAAGTACCGCGTCGAAAATTATAAAAATGAACGATGAAAAGAACCATACAAGACTTCTATGTTCTATTATATATTTAACATTAGTTTTATGTCCGGTATCATTACTAGCTAGCAAGCTTTCTCAAATGGGGTATTCATTTTGTGATATTATCTATATGGATTTGCTATGGAATTTAGAGCAGTGTTGCTTCAACGTATTGTAACACAACTGGTGACTCTGACCGTACAAAATAATTTTAATAATATCACCACTGTTTTAATACCGATATTGGTGTTCATGAAAAAAAAGCCTTCATGAAACTCCAAGAGAACTGTCATAAGTTTAATACCTCATTTGAGAGTGCTTGCTAACTAGGTTTGTTAGCTCCTTAATACTGGACATAAGAAAATGATATTTTGTTGAATTTAGTAGCATTTGTTTCCAAGGCAGTGTGAATTAGAAAACGTATTAATTTATTATTTAAAATAAAATTTTGAGGAAACAAAGTGCAGTAGCCGCGCATTGGCTGTCTAAAGGAACCAGACAGGTCCAGGGACATAAACATTTAATAAAAAAAAAAAAAAATTGAGGGTGTATTTCACCTATTTTATTGGCTGATTTGGCATTTGTAAATTAATAAATGTTATTTAAGTTCGATTGAACTGTGAATTCAAAATTGGCGAAATACATCTCGCTAACTTTTGAATATTTCCAAAACCCCTTATCAAACTAATCAAAACTATTGTAAACTAAAGAAAATTCTATTTACAGAAAACAACTTTTCTTTATATTTTTAAGGGAGTACAATCAGAATCTGCTCTTATCTCAGACACAAATTTTCAACGGTATTTACAATATTTCCATTTCTTTCAGAACATAGAAGTAATAAGTAAATAAAAATAAATTAAACGCTTTCAATTCATATTGTCAAAAAATCAGTTCAGGACTATTTTACATAAGAAAATTATATTGTCCATTTTTAGGGTTCCGTAGAAAACTAGGAACCCTTATAGTTTCTCCATGTCCTTCCGTCAGTCCGTCTTGAAAAATTTTGACATAATAAGATGAAATTTGGTATACGGTCGTAAATTGATGACCCAAAAACAGAAATGATAAGATTTTTGAAAAAAAAAAAATTTAAACCCCCCTTTCATAAAATGTTTTTAAAAAAAATCAACTACCCCATTGAGTGGGGTGTAGTTAGAAAGGTCTCCTAAAATGCAACAAAAAACGTAACAGAATCTTTCGATTTTACCCTTCAATCACGATGTATTTTTTCTCCCAAGTCATTAAAGAAGCGTCCCCCCTCTATTTTCTAAACTATCAATTCAAAAAATCTGAAAAAATTCCAGAATGTAGATTTTAATTAGTACTTTCACTGAAAATTATAACGAAATTGTCAAAAATATTTTGGACCCCCCTTTCATAGACTGCAAAGTATTTTTTGTTTGCCCCATTGAGTGGGGTGTCATTTTGTAGGTCCACTTAAAATGCAATAATAAAAGTCAAATAACTTTTTGATTTTAACCCTTCAGTCACAATATATTTGCTTTTCAATGTCGTTATCAGAGCGTCCCCCCTCCTCTATTTTCTAAACTATCAATTAAAAAAATCTGAAAAAAATTGAGAATGTAGGTTTTAATTAGTACTTTCACTGAAAATTATAACGGACATTGTCAAAAATATTTTGGACCCCCTTTCATAGACTGAAAAGTGAACTCACATTTTTTTTATTTGCCCCATTGAGTGGGGTGTCATTTGATAGGTCTCCTATAATGCAATAATAAAAGTCAAATGACTTTTTGATTTTAACCCTTCAGTCACGAAAATTTTGAAATAACTCTTTTTTTATAAATCGTAGTGAGAATGACTACGGAACCCTATCATGTGCATGCCCAACATGCACTTACCCGTTTTATTTATTTTATGTCTTGCCGACAAAATTTAAACTTATGACTTCACCAATTATCATGAAGAAATAATTCAGGAGAAA
Organism: Sialis lutaria; assembly: GCA_949319165.1. Taxonomy (NCBI): domain Eukaryota; kingdom Metazoa; phylum Arthropoda; class Insecta; order Megaloptera; family Sialidae; genus Sialis; species Sialis lutaria. The sequence goes on from OX439234.1 coordinate 32,510,000, forward strand.
TACAGCTGCATTTACCTAAACATAAATAGCGTGTCTATATTTGTTATATCAACATTTTAATTAGTTTTGGAATGAGTAATACCAATGTACACCTCATCCATACGCCACTGCCATCTATTATGTCTACTCTCCCCCCCCCCCACCCCCGCTTCCAGTTCCGGCCCTGCTCGTTCTGTATAACACGTCATGAAGCGCACGCAGGAACAGTTTTTAATGTTTACATAGAAACAATAGAGGGCAGGCAAAGCTTACTACGGATAACACGTTTATTCGAAGGCAATAGACATTAATATTTATTCAAGAGATGAAATTATTGTATATTTTTTTTGTGCTGAAAGAAATGATTTCGCTCTTTGTCTTTCAGTGGCATTCTCATTTAATACTTTTGTAAATTAAATTCATTTGACAATTATGTCGCTGAATTTTTCCTGTGAATGTAGCAGGTGACTTTTGAATTAGGGAATAATTTACATTAAATGGTTTTTACTTTTTGTTTTATTTTATTATCCAGCCATTTGGCGATGCTTATTTCTTTTTTCAGTTTTTAAATCTTGAGTTTTTTTTTAAATATGAAAATTTTTTTCATATGTTTGATGCATTTTGAAATGCCGCTTCGAAACAAAATGATTTTAAAATTTATCAATAGCATTTTGTTTATAACTTAATAAATAATAAATAAAAACTAATCATCCTAGATTAAATTATAATAATATTTTTTGAAAGTGATTAAAATAGAAAACAAAACACTATTAACTAATTTAAAATTTATCAGTTAGTTTCGAGTCATATTCATTAAAATATCGCTGGGTGCAAAGTAGGTATTGGGGGAAACGAAATCGATCACAGCGCACAACGTGGCAAAAAATAACACTTTGGGTGGCTAACTGTCATTTTTAATAGGCTCGTTTTTAACTGAAAATAGAAAGGTCAACATGGTTAATCCCACTATAGACTATGTGCAAGGGGGTGGAGAGAAATAATGTCGATGCGAGTGTTCGTGGTGAGCAATATTGTAAAATTATCGGCGCTAAAATTTGAGGTTATGCTGTCAATGTGAACGAATTAATTATTTCTCTATTATACGTCATAATTAAAGAGAAAAAGATACCCAAAATAAATAATTTTCACGTACCTTTTATGCTATACTATTTATATTATATGCAAACAGCTAAATTAAATGATATTTGTTTAATAAAAAATTTCACGGTATTAATAGACTTCGTGCACATAGCCAATAGTCATAAATAATCGTCTAAAATGTATATATTACGATATTTTATTGAAATTATTTGTTTGTTAGTACGTCAAAGTCCACCCAAGTTGCTACTAAAGTCCACACGTTAGTTGGCGCTGTCATCGCGCACGCTGCGAATATCATCGACCCCTGTAACAGTATAGATCCTTTTTAAACTTCCATAGATCCCAAAGGGGTCCATCTGGACCCCGTTGGGAATCCCTGGCTTACATCATATATTAATTACATAAAATAAAATAAGAATATCTGATTTTTTAGATGTGAGTAAATATCAAAATCTTAAATAATTAATTGATTCATGTTCTGCCCTACATTTTCATAGCCGATGTTGATGTGAATTTTAAAACAAAACACTCATTAATATGTGGGATTAATGAACATTTTTCGTTTTCGTTCAAATTCATTTATCATATATTTTTCTTTTAAATTTTATATGAACGCGAATTCGGCGGTTGAGTTGAAATATTTATTTTACTGGATCATTTAGGATGCACTCAATAACGGGGAGATTTGCATACACACATACAAACACACAAACATACACTGGTGAATGTTATTGAATAATTTAGCGATGTTTTTGTAACAACTCTGCAAACGTGTTTTCGATATTTTATAATTTATTTTAATTAAATATATTAATTGAAATAGAACGTTTTAGAGTTAGTGTTTTAATAACAATTTTGATTGTATTGTAGTTTATAAAATATACAGTGTATTCTAAGTTGATTAAACCATGGGAAATTTAACATTGGGTGGATTAGAAGTGTTGTAGTAGCCTTTGGATAAATATAACGACTGTGATTGGTGCATTTTGAAATGCAATGCAATGCCGCCGCGAAACTAGTGAGTACAATACCGGAATCCCGAAATACCGAAAACCGGGATCCCGGCGATTTTTCTCCAGTATTACGATACCGGTATTAGTGCATATAATTCCGTTATTTCGGTATTTATAATTAGTACTAAAATACGTACAAAGTCACAACTCGAAATAAAAATTGAATTTGAAATGAAACAATTAAATTATTTTTATTAATTTTTTAATATTTTTTTAAATTATCCCTTATTAAACAAAGGGTTATTTATAGTTTTAGCATCACAAACTATTTTTCGATGAATTTATATTTATTTACGTCTCATTGTTGCAATGTATTTTCTATATTTCTAGAATATTCCACATGTTGAAATAAAAATTGAATTTGAAATGAAACAATTAAATTATTTTTATTAATTTTTTAATATTTTTTTAAATTACCCTCTATTAAACAAAGGGTTATTTATAGTTTTAGCGTCACAAACTATTTTTCGATGAATTTATATTTCTTTACGTCTCATTGTTGCTGTTTTTTGTACTTTTTCGACAAGATTGTAGTATATTTATGTTTTCTAGAATCTAAAAATGTAAGAGGGTCTATAAAGAAAATCATTCTTAAAAAAAGGGTCTATGTAGGAAAAAGATTGGGAACCTCTGCAGTGCAAACCCTTGAAGATATTTTGGCAAAAAAATCTAACTAAAAAAATCCCATTTACTTTATATATGTATTTGTACAAGAAGTGGCGGACTAGGGAATCCCCCCCCCCCCGCCCTTCATAGTTCATTGTAGAATATTGTTTTTTTTTTTTTAATTGCTATTTTGTATTTACTGAGAGCAAGAAAAATGGTATCATATATAATATTTAATTAATCAAACCCTGACAAAATTTACCGGGGCGACTTCCTCCTCTCTTTAGTCTGCTACAGTATATAAGTTTATATTCGAAAAAAGACTTGACCTTTAACATGTTCACTTAATCAAAAAATAATAATACCATTTTTTCCGCACCTTGAAAATCAAATACCTATTTTAGGTATAATAAACTCTAAAAAATAATATTTAACTCCATCCCTGTTACAGCAACTCCAAAAAAAACACATTGAAACAAACACAACAAGAGCGAGCACAATGCACTTCATCATGCGTGGGAAATCCCTACATCCGGGCGAAAACTACTTTTGAATTCGCGCGCGCATTTAAAATAATCTTCTAAGACCATCCAGTAACCGTAAATCCCAGATTAAAAGTTAACCGTCAACAAATAAATCAAATGCAACGACGTCGCCAACCTGGTACCCGTTAAATTTGGGGCTTACGCGCGCGCGAAAACTTTACAAAAGTAGCACGGTAATCCGCGGCGCCTCAACCATCGCCGCCGCCTACAAAAGGCTCTCTTTACTTCTTGTTCAAACGTCTGTAGACAGTGGTGTTCTTATCCAACTAACCTGATGTCCGGTATTATAAAGGAGATAACAATATTTGTAAGCTAAAAAGCACTTTCAACAGGGTATTAATTATGTGATATTATCTATAGATTTGTTTTGGAATTTAGATCAGTTATACTTCAACTTATTATACCACAGTTGGTAACCTTGATCGTACAAGATATGTTTCATATATTCGCAGCGTGCGCGATGACAGCGCCAGCTAGCGGTTGCAACTAGGGTGGACTTTGACATATTAACAAACAAATAATTTTAATAAAATATCGTAATACATTTTAGACGATTATTTATGACTATATAAGGCTATGTGCACGAAGTCTACTAGCGCCGATTTTTATTATTGTTTAATTTGTTTATTTTTTTTTTAAACAAATATCATTTAATTTAGCTGTGTACATATAATATATATAAATAGCATAGCATGAAAGGTACGCGAAAATTATTATTTAATACGCGCATTCAAAGTCACGTGGTATGCGTAACGTAACTGTTTCCTAAACAAACTGAAATCAACCAATAAGGATCGAGTATTCTGACATTTTGAATGTATTCTGACGTCATACTAGTGACAGTTCTGCTAGACGCGTTTGCGATCACGTGACAAATAGGTCAAACAATATATTTTTAAATTTGGTCTATTATTAAAATACTGACTTATTTCACATAAAAAAAACTTGATTATAAATTATAGTAATGTATACTACACTATTAACAATATTTTAATATTAATTGTTAAAAGTGTCAAATACCATATTGTCACTACAATATTAATCTGTTCACCCTGTATTCGATAAAAATACATTTTACAATTGAGTAATGAAGATATAACATAAAATAACTACACCACAAATATATTAGCGGCGAAGAGCAAAGCCACCGAAATTGGAAACGAAGGAAATGAAGAAAATAGTGCATGGAAAATGGCTTTATTGGGAGAGGAAATCGTAGCAATTGATCTGAGTGGTTTTTGCCATTAAGAGAACTGTTTCATCTGCCGACATTATTGGGTTCCCAGTAAATATATACTCTAAAAAATTATTCCCCATACCCCGCTACTATCTATGACAGTCACTATACCAAATATTTTGTATTTCTTATAGTTCACCCCCTTCCCCCGTTCCCGAAAGCTTATGAATAAAAACATATTGCTACAATTGGTAGCAATTACAACGAATAGAATAAGACAGAAAATATTAAAACGGTTTCCTTTTTATATAAATAGGCTGCCGTCTCTTTTTTAGTACTATTATGAAATATATTACAGTCTATATATTTCTTCTGTTGATTCATATGAGAGTTATGTATTTCATGTCATACAGGGCCGTAACAACTGTTTTTGAATCATGAGTAGTTAAAAATAAAAATAAAAATGGTGTGTGCCTCACCAGTAAGTAAAGCTTAAATAAATAATCAAACGTATTATTTTAACACAAGAAAGAACCGTATACAAAACACAAAGCTTGACACCAACGTAAACTGACGCATTCATCTATCTTTCTCTTATATATTTACTCATCTCTCTCTCTCACGCATAACTAAAGTTAAGTGACTTGTACACATGTGAAATTCATCTATCTTTCTCTTATATATTTACTCATTTCTCTTTTTATCTCTTACGCATAACCGACGTAAAGTGACTTGTACACTTATTTACACATGTGAAATTCATCCTTCTTTCTCTTATATATTTACTCATCTCTCTCTCTCTCTCACGCATAACCGAAGTTAAGTGACTTGTACGCATGCGCTATTCATCCATCTTTCTTTTATATTTCTACTCACGCATATGCTACACTTTCCTTAGCGTTTCATCTTTAAAACGTGTCGAATATTTAAATTTGTCGAAGTCATTCCAACTCACAAGCAGGGACTTGAACCGGAATTTATTTATGGTTCGGGTTCGGGTTCGGGTTCAACAATAAATTTCGGTTCGGGATCAGTTTCAGGTTCAGCACGTTGCAATTTTTTTGGGTTCAAAAACCGTTATTTTTTTAGGTTCAGGTTCGGGTTCGGGTTCAAATAAAAAAAATATTTGCTAAATAAATGCACAGTGCTTCCTCGTGCTAAATTCATCAAAAGTAGTTAATTATCATGATCAGACATGATCCAATAATACAAGGTCTGTTTGACAGTTCGCAGTTCATTTATTCTATACTGTGACGTCATCACCATGAAATTTTTATAGTAAGGAATTTGTAACAAATGGAATATAAGTAAATAAACTACCAATACTGTTGTTCCCCCCTCCCTCTTGCACTAGATTTTAATAATTTTGAAATGGGATCGTTTTCAAGCTAGACCCAACCAAGTTTCATTAAGTGGTTCAGTGGTTCATGAGTTATGTGTGACAAGGATTCAGGAGACAAACACGAAACAAAAACGGACCTGAAACGGAAAGATCAAGTTAAAATTTTTTAATCGGAGAACAATTTTTTGAATCTATTTCATTCTTGTATCTTCGATATTGTGGTTAACCATTGAATTTTCATACAATTTTAATAAAAAATATTAATTCGACAATTTTCTGAGTACCTAATTTGTCACGATTAACATTTGCAAGATTGAAAGGAGCAAAGGGAGTATCCGTGAGCTACGGTGGTTAAATTGTGCCTATTAGTAGTAACTTTTATTATCATTGTAGTGACGATAGTGACGTTAGTAAAATACTAAAACAAATTTCTTGAACCTTTAAAAAATATATGGTTACCGGATATTCATTTAAAGGTTCGGGTTCAGATTCAGGTTCATTGACATTGAAATATAACGGTTCGGTTCGGGTTCGGGTTCATGAAAAATACGGGTTTTTTCGGGTTTCGGGTTCGGGTTCGGGTTCAGGTTCAGGTCCCTGCTCACAAGTCTCGTTAAAAAAGTTTCACTTCAAAAAAAATTTTAATATGATTAAAACTTATAATATTAAAGCCATTGTTTAAACAAAACAAATCAAATATCTAATACTTAAGTACCCCCCCCCCCCCCCCCCAAATTAACAGACGATGTCCTAGTTTTCTCGAAATCTCTCTGCTATTTGTATATGGTGTCAACCTCCTTAAGGTTGTTGTTCACTAAAATCGATCACTACAGAATTTGTTAAAATTTTAATATTGTGTTAAGTAAGTTCGCATTTGTAAAAAAAATTTCAGGTCAGTTTACCATTTCGTTTATTAATTATAAACGTGCAAAATTGGCCTCTTATACATTGCAAGCATAGGGATCCACTTGGAATTTGATATTCGTTTAATTCGTGTATTAAAACTAAACGTCAGATTTTAACCAAAAACGGATATGTTATAGATTGGTAATTAAGGAATGGGTATATAAAATTTTAGAATGATTTACCATCTCCTTAAATAATTATTAATTTTTAACTTTGATAAATTCCCGAACACATGACGTAAATATACGATATGGCAACAGCGCATTCGGCGCGCTTTTTGAAATATAAAAACGTGGTATTGACAACTGACGCGCGTTGTAAATAGCAAGTGATTATTGACTACATTTAATGTTTTTATTTATAATAATTATAATATTGTAAAAAATAAATCTTCTGTTCTTGTCTAATATTGTAAATTGTTGCCAGATCTATTTCTTCTTTATTACCGACATAGCAAAACCCTGTAGTCTGTAGTTCATGCTAAATTCCGTTAGATGCCACAACTTTCAGTGAACAACAACCTTAAGTAGATACTACACAGTCAAAATCGCAAATATACGTTCTTACATTTTGTGTTACAAAGTTGCGCTACTGAAACTATTTATATGCATGTACATATTTATTAAATTTATATATACATATCTGCAATTCAAATCTCAGTTTTTTTATGGTATGGCTGTTTAGTGTTACTTCATAAAGATGTAAATGTTTTACTTACATTAGTTTTTGTATAAATTTCTTGGCCAAAAAGAATAAACCTAATGTAAGATAAAGCCTCTAAAATTTAATATTGGATACATTAATTTTTAGTAGAAATTGTTCTACATGTTTGTTTTTACAAGCTTTTATTTAACTTCACTTGTTATTATTTTGTATTAAATATATATTCAACCATTCAGAATTAAAAGTGACTAGAATTTTTTTATACATTTGTACTTTCATCTAAAAAAGGTTTAATTCGTCTGTGTCGGGCATTGTTTTTTTTATTAAGGTTCTCAAAATGTTTGAAAGTATTATTCTTACATTTGATTTTTTATTTAGGTTGTTTTGTCCCTTGAGTCGATATTTCTATGGAAAATTGATATTTGGTGCATGAAAATTAATATAAAATTTTGAATTTTAAATTTCGTTTAAATCATGTTTATTTTACTGAAAATGACATGAAAAGTTGAAATTTACAAACCGCAGGTATGTCTCTCTAACGGTTCTCGAGTTATGGTCTCTTAAAGTTTCCGTTTTTTCAAAAATTTTATGAAAAATGGCCGTTACTTTTGAACGTGTAGTCGGATTTGATTTTTGTCGATGGATTTGAAATCAGCGTGTCAAAATCTATACAATGACATGTAAAACATTTCAAAAGTCGACAAAAAAAATTTTGCGAAAAATTGAAAAAATTAAAAAAATGTCGATTTTTGATCAAAAATTTTTTTTCTATTTTTAAAGTATTATACATGTAGTCAGATAGATTTTGATACGCTGATTTCAAATCCGTCAACAAAAATCAAATCCGACCACACGTTCAAAAGTTACGGCCATTTTTCTCCAAATTTTTCAAAAATCGAAAATTTTGAAGGGCCATATCTCGAGAACGGTTTGAGATACAGACCTGCGGTTTGAAAAATTCAACTTTTCACGTCATTTTCTTAATAATAAACATAATTTAAACGAAATCTAAAATTCAAAATTTTATAGCAATTTTCAGGCACCAAATTTTAATTTATCATAGAAAAATCGACTTTAAGATAAGAAAATAAAAAAGAAAATTTAAAAAAACTATATATAACCCTACTAAAAGAATGATTTTCTTTATAGACCCTCTTACATTTTTAAATTTTGGAGAACAAATACACTAAAATCTTGTTGAAAAAGTACAAGCAATATATAGCAAATACTGAATCAAAAAGAAAAAAAAGACAAGCAATTCAAAATTTTAAAACAGAACAATTTTTTATAGATCCATTAAATAATAGAAACTCTTTTTAAATTACCATAAACCCGAGGGGGTCCACCTGAACCCTGTTGAGAATCTCTGTTTCAAACCTTTGTAGGTACCCTTGCAAAAATTATCTTTTAGTTTTGTGTAAATATACTTTTTAGAAGTAGTGAAAGTATTTATTTTCAACTTTTATTTCTTTTTACCAAATATATTATAATAATTCTAAATGACAGCAATGAAATACCTGACATCAGTTTTTCTTCACAAAATTCCCAACAAGTTTGAAAGTGCCATTAGTTTTTCACCCATAAACCAAAAAGTTTTAGCAAAATTCATATCGGAAAACATCTCACTTAAATTGATTCGCGCGCTTTTAAAAGTTGCTCTAATTATAAAATGGTCGAGCTAAAAATTAGCAAAGAACATAAATTTCATCTTACGCTAGAAAAGCAAAATGCAAATTAAGATTTAGTACAGCATCCGATTTTCAATTTAAACGCAGACAAAATCGTTGTGTTAATTTTATTATAATTTCCAAGTTCATAAATCTAGCGAGTATTTAGGTACCCCTTTCTATATTGTGATTTATAACAATAAATCACAATAAGCAATAAACAACGAAACACCCGCGGGATGCCCTGATCCCGAACGGGAATTCTGAACTGACGAGAGACGCAAGTCTATTTAAATATTCAAACTCAAAAATATAATCAAATACCTACATTTTTTTATAGATACGCAAGGTTAGTAAATGACTAGGTTTGCTTACTTGTGACGTTACCATGAAGTTCTTTTCTACCTTCTTGATTTTTTTATTTATCTATGATTTTAAACACAAATCACAAATAATTATAATTAATATCATGTGTGAAGCTTCACTATAGCAATAAATGAATAGCACAAACACAGAACATAATAATAAATCAATCACGATCTAATTTATATTATGACAGTTTGACAGCGTTGGCGACCATTTGAAATCTAGAAGGTTGAAAAGAACTTCATGGTGACGTCACAGGGCAAGTAAGCATACCTAGTCATTTACTTACCCTGATAGATACCTATATATTATTTTGGTTAATATTTTATAGTTATTTAAAAAATACTAATTACGTAAGGCTTTGGGGAAGAGGGGGGGGTCTGTCAAACTATACGAATCCTTATGTGGGAGGGGGTACAAAACGTTACTTACGTAAGGCCTTTTTTAAATTAATTATATTGAAATACGTTAAAAAATAACAATTAAAAACCTTACGAAAGAAAAGAGGATGTGTCACCCATAACTTATAAATTTGTATAAAAAAGAGAAAGGGGGGTAAAAAAATTGTTTAAGTTATAGGGTTTTAAAGGACAAACCAAGTTGGTTAGTTTATTTTTTAATTTCTTGATGACTTCAAGGAAATTGAAAGTCAACATTGTTTTTTCGATTGCATCAAAATCGTATTCTATGAATGAAAACAAGTACATAATTTTCATTCAAAACAACAGTGGCGTAGATAAGGGGGGGAGATTAAGGGGATCAATCCCCCCCCCCATGAATCCAATTTGTATACTTTTCACCATATAAAAGATGATTTAATAGTAATTTAAAAAAAAGGTCTTCAAAATTGATAATAACTAAAAAAAAGTCTTCTAAATTTGCAATGACCAAAAAAAAGTCTTCAAAATTGGTCCTTAGTATAAAAAGCTATCTACGCCACTGCAAAACACCCTGTTTTCATTTTACAGTTTCAATATTTGTAAAAAAAATATGTCGGAATAAGAAATTTAAAAAAAAAAACAATTTCAGCGTTTTTTTTAAGTTCATAAAGTTTTTACGCGATTTTAAGATTCTATAAGTCACATCTTGCATAGGATCAATCAAAAATCATTTGATATCAACAAAATAATAAAAATTACAAAAAAATAAAAATTACACGAAATATTAATATCTCGTTTAAAAATCCAGAGAGCCTCGTTTGGTCACAATAGCGAATTTTATCTAATGAGTCTCCATCGATTTACGAATATGTGTATTAAATCTGAACCAATGTGACCCAGACGCCCCTCCCCCCACACCACAGTATTTTTTGGAAAGCCAGGGGTTTGATTTTCAATATGCTCCATTTAATTTAAAATCACACCCTTTTATAGTTAATCAATTTACTCAAGCATGTATAATATATTTGTTTATAAATCAGGCGCGTATCCAAATATATTTTAAGACTTTGTTTATGAAAACTTGAATGTTATGTAAAAAAATAATAACTATAGTCTGTTTCATTTAAGTTTGCAATGGTTGCTGGAGTTTTTGACGGTAGAAATCGTGAATCGTACCGTCAAAAACCCCAGCAACCACTGCAAACTAAAATGGAACAGACTATAGGGGAAATAATAATAATTACATTTTTACGTAAAATAAAAAAAATAGATAAAGTATTTCATGAGGAAGATTTAGATGTATAAATTGTCGATATTTTGTTCAAATTTCATCGTAAAAAAAACTATAGTCGAAGAGGTATTTATATCTTTATAAGTGAAAATAATGTTTAACAGGTTTATTGCAGATAAAATTTATATCCCCAGGTAACAGTAGGTCTTATGTATTATTTTAAATATAATTACATTCTCTATTTATCATTTTTGTGACGACAGTAAAAATATACAAAACATTTGACACATTTTAAATAAAAAATACATTTATAACAAAAACAAACATTTTTACCTCGACTATTCCAGTTCCTCCATTATCTAAGTTATAATCTTTGTATAATTACTATATTATATGTACTACCCTCTATATGTTTTATGTATATAATATTAACATTACACATTGTACTACTATATTGTTATATAATTGAGATTAATGATCTATGCAAGTAAAACTTAAAAAAGAATAATGTTAAATCATTATTTATTAAAGAAACGTTCTATGTAGGAATATACAGGGCGAGTCATATCAGGTGGAAGAAAAATATATTTATATTTATTTGGTGTAATTTTAAGTTAAAATCTGCAATACTATCTTTACTATCGTATTTCTCGTAAACAGTTATTCTTATGATAAATTAACAAAGTATATTTTTTATGTATTTTGTGGCATATAACCATATAAAAGTCCCAAATATAGGAAAAAAATTAAGAACATAAAAATATTAGGTAAAAATCGGTGGGATACTGGCCCCATACACCTGGTTTAAATAATCATACTGGAAATCGATAACACGTAAATTTCATAACTGTACACAGAAAAAAAAACTGTATTGGGCCAAGAAAACCTTGTTTTGTATATGACGAAAACAATATTTTCTTAATATAAGAAACATACTCTTAATCCAACTACGTTATTCCTTCGTTCAAGAATACTATAGTTGGGTTTAAGAGATTATTGCTTATCTTAAGAAAATATTGTTTGCGTAATATACAAAACAAGGTTTACTTGGTTTGAGAAATCTTTTCTACCAGTGTATCACAATGGAATTAAAAACTAAATCTTTGGTGGTATGTAATTCTCTCACGAATAATTTCCGGACACATGTTTATATGAACTTTTTTGTTGAAATATTTTTCTCGATCAACTGTTCAAGTTTGTTCCACCCTGATATAACTCATCCTGTATACAAGTAGATATACTTAATATATTTCCAAATAGTGCTACAGCCTTATAAATAATAGCATTAAAACTTATATAAATAACACATGAAACTTTATTCAAATTAATTCAAATATAATTACTAATCTTGAATTCCAATCAAAATAACAAATGTTACCACGCAAACCAATGTGAGCTTGTATTAATTTAACAGAATTTTACATGCCTTTTATCCCAAAGCTTTTCAAAATGTTCTACAAATATTTTATTCTATATAATTAAAAAATTGTTAGGTTATAATTATTTTAAAAATGCATTTAATTAAAGGTAAGTCTATTAAATAAGACTAAAGAGTACATAAAGATGTCAACTCTAGATCAGGGCTTCTTAAAGTGATATTCCGCGGACCCCGAGGCCGCGAAGAACCACGAATATAACAAATAAATTTACTATCATTAAATAAGTTTAAAGGTTCAAATATGCACTTTCTAAATTTTATAAATGAAACCAAAAAAAATTGATTTAAACACAACTGGGTTTAAAAAAATAGGGGGGCCGTGAGTTATTAATATGAGCTGCAAGGGGGCCAAGACGTTAAAAAGTTTAAAAAGCAATTTGGAAATATTAATTTGAATTTTTTTTACACAAAATTTCCTTCACCAACTAAAATTGACGCACTTAGATTTTAAGAAACCGAAGAGTGTAATCAATTATGGTAGTAGTTTTACAGGGAGTGGAAAAGGTGTTAAATTTCGCGAATAACTTTAAAAAATAAAAAAATTATTGAAATAGGTTTTAAATAAAAATTAAACCTGAACAAATATCCAACAATTAAGTTAGTTTTTTTACTATTTATTTTATACAAAATAATAAATATAAAATATTGTTTAAAAATTCAGCTTACGTGTTACTAAAATATAAATAAAGAGGGTCAAATTTTTAATACTTGATACAACGACGTGAATATGGCTTGATATAGCGGCCTTCTCCTATCCGCGCCATAATAACATCGACTGCCATATTTATGCGCGAAATTTAAATTCGCCAATTAACGTTAAAGTCAGAATTTAGAGGGGGCCTCTCTCGCCGTCGTTATATTAAGCGGTCAAATAATCAATACCTTCGTTATATTGAGCAGTGAGTGCACCTATCACTAAAAAAATGTGTTGGGAACAAATAAGTATTAATTGATTCAAGTAAATGATGATTTTATAGTTACAATAAAATTATGATTCTAATTTAAATATATTTTTAGGAAAATATGTATTTTTTAATTTTTTTTATAACGCGTTATGTAAGCGATATAACAAAGTTTCATACACAGAAAAAAAACTGTATTGGACCAAGAAAACCTTGTTTTGTATATAACGAAAACAATATTTTCTTAATATAAGAAACATACTCAGTGCCGGATTTACCAATAAGCAAAAGAAGCAATTGCTTAGGGCACCCGACTTTAGGGGGCCTCATTTAAAAATTTGGGAAAAATTTAGGTGAGGAGCTAAAAAAAAAAAAGTCTTCAGAATTATTAGTAATTTTTTTTTATAAAAAAAGCTAAAAAAAAAAAAAGGTCTTCAGAATTATTAGTAACTTTTTTTTATAAAAAAGGTAAAAAAAAAGGTCTTCAGAATTTCCACGACTAAAAAAAAAAAAAAAGGTCAAAATTACAAAAAGGGGCCTTTCTAAAATTTGTGCTTAGGACACCACATATGGTAAATCCGGCACTGAACATACTCTTACTCTTAATCCAACTACGTTATTACTTTGTTCAAGAATACTATAGTTGGTTTAAGAGATTATTGCTTATCTTAAGAAAATATTGTTTTCGTTATATACAAAACAAGGTTTACTTGGTTTGAGAAATCTTTTCTACCAGTGTACTCTACTATAATATTACTATATGCACCCATACCAACTCGACACAAATTGTAGAAAACAATGAACAATTTCGACCCTAAATCTATACGGAAGAATAATCCCTTAATAGCAGTAATAATTTTTTCCGTTAATCCCAACGTCTTCGGAATCTAACTAGCGCCCATTTTATTAGATACGTAAGTCAGTAAAGATCGAATCTGTGGACGAAATAAAACAGAATACGATATGTATAATGTGAATTAAAACTTTACGAAAGGCAATTAGGTTCCTCTGCAGTATTTAAATATAACACCGAGTTGGTCTCTTGAGAATAATTAAACTTTGATAAAGATTAAACACAGCCTGTGTACTAAACTTATAAAAGAAACACACAGGGAAAAAAGTTAACAGATTTTTAATACATTGTTTCTACCAATGCTATTATAAATTATTTAAAACAAGTTTATTTTTTATTTAACACTTCTTATATCGTTATATCATACAGAGAACTAAATATTTAACTAAATGATCAAAGAACATAGATGAAAAACTATATGCAATAATAGTTTAATGATTTGAAAAATAAACAATGAAAGGACCCCGCAGAATCCTTATGGGAAAGGGGTTTCGGTCAAACTCTTTGAAACTTTGGATTCTGATAGTCCTTGATGAGTAGATTAAAAGTGTCAATGGGCACTAAGTCCTAAAAAACTCAAACTTTTAAGATATAGCCTTCTAAAGTTGGGGATCGTGCTCGCCTTTAATTTACAATAAAAAAATTTGTAGAACCTTAATTTTCACACAACTATTTGTACGTGTTCCCAAAGACTTATATAATCGATTGTCACCATAAAAAATTAAACTTTTAAATTCTTTAGCCAATGGCAGTACTTAAATCTTATTATTACGTCTTTTTATTATAAATCAATTTTTTATTTAAAAAAATGGATTTGTTTATAATAAAAAAATCGTAACAATAAGATTTAAGTGTTGTCATTTATTCTCAATGAATTGAAAAGATTACTTTTTTATGGTGGCAATCGATTTAAGATGTCTTTGGGAACACATACAAATAGTTGAGCAAAATTTAAGGTTCTACAAAAAAAAATTGTAAATAAAAGACAATCATGATCCTCAACTTCAGAGGGCTATATCTTAAAAGTTTGAGTTTTTAGGAGTTAGTGCCCATTGACACTTTTGATCTACTCATCAAGGACTATCAGAATCCAAAGTTTCAAAGACATTGACCAAAACCCTTTTCCCATAAGGATTCTGCGGGGTCCTTTAAAAATTTGAAACACAACAATCAAATTTAATAGTAAACAATTGACGAATTAGTGGTGGGCAGGGCTTAGGGGTGTGGTTTGACCGTAAAAAACATATTTTCATTGTCACTTGGTGCCATTCTAAACGTAAATAGACTGTACTGTATACTACATAATTTAAATAAGTAGTATGGTAATGCTGATTTCAGTACCGAATCGGACTAGGTTTAAACTCGGCATTACATTACTACTATTCCTTTTATCGTTACATTTGATAGTATAAATAATTGAGCATTGCATTTACGCATAAATGTTGCATACCACTGGTATACAACATCTATTTTAATCATAGCAATCACACCTGCTAACTCCGGCTACCATCAACATAGTGTTTAACTTTTGACAGTTGGATAATGAATATGCATTGGAACGTAGACAAGGACGGTGTTATTGGATTGTTGATTGTTTTTCTCACTCGCACATATATACCTACACTCTACACCTACATATTAAGCCACAGATCAATATGATATAAAAATAAAAATATGGTGGCATAAATTGTGTCATTTTTTTCGAATTTTAGTTATTTTTGATACGTGTAAACCAAGGTCGTTAAAAATGTATGGAAATAAATATACGTGATTTGTCTACTAATATTTTTTATTGTTCAATATAGAAGTCCGAAAAATGGATCAGTTATAGAATTAACACTGTCTGTTTGTCTGTCTGTCTGCCTATCACAGACTTCTTCTTACTAAACTTTTGATCTAGAAAGCTGATATTTGTCATAATTATAGTAAATTTTGACCATTAATAGCAATCATTCAATTTATGTTGGAATACTCCTTTCAGGCGGGTGGAAGGAGTTAAGGGGTTATTTATATGGGTTATAGGAAATTGATTTGACTTTATTTTTAATTGTCATATTATGCATCTCTCTCTACTACCTTTTGTTACAAAATAAGAATTTTTAAGTTATTAAAATTTAAATGAAATAATTTACAGTCAAGAAAATGTTTGTTAACTAATATCTCGCAAACAACAGCTCTAAATAAATTTTGATTAACAGATTATTAATCAGTGAATTTTTCTGAATAAGAGATCTCCTGTTCTGGGACAGCCTGTATATTTTTTTTACTGTTATTAAATATAATTTTTTGACAACCAATTTGCCTCCCTTATAAAGCGCTAGAAAATTAAAAATGTATTTTTATAATTCAAGTATCCTATTGGTCCACCATTTAAATACTATAATTATGTCAATCCTGTATTCTTTTTTTGCAAAAACTAAACGATAAAATATTTTGAGATTTATTATATGTTTATTTCAAATAAATAAAAACAACTAGACTGTCTAAACGTCAAAAAATTTAATGAGCAAAAAAAATAGAGCGATCTTTCGATTCACAGAATCATCTTCAGGCCATTAACGTCATTACTAGTATAATTTATTTCAAATATATACGCTGCTATATTAAAAGAAGTTAGGCTGTATACGCTCCTGACTGAAAATATATCAAAATCTGTTAATTGTACCTATGTAAAATGTATCAAATATTATTAAATTTTGATTATCTCTTGAAAAATTATACATTTGGATATCTATCTCAAAATTTTACCATTATACAATTAAAACAAATATACTTACATATTTCTAAACCCGTATTTATTTATAAAAAAAAATATATATAACGTAAGGCATTCCTAAACGAAATCAATATTTCATCCAACAAGAAAATTGTCAAAGATAAATTATTTTTAAATTTATAACAGTAATTTATTTTTTATTATACAGAATAATTACATTTTGCTTTTCAGTTGTACGTGAAAGGAAAGCTTTTCATTAAGTTATTTATTAATTCTCTATACGATTTTCGTGGAAAAATATTGCTGAATAAAAAAAGTGTATTAACAGAACAAATGGACGCCATTGAAGACTGAATCAGCTGAAAGGCTGTTCATTTCGGCAATGAAATTGAATAATTACCGGGCGTTTCGATAGAAAAATAGAGCAATCGTTCAAATGGTGAAAAATAATAAATTCACTTCATCGTTAACATTTTGCTTATTTGTTAAATAAAAGTATATACAAGTTATTAAACATTGTTGTTATATTTGCCTCAGCTAAACCGCTGAACCGATCTTAATGAAATTTGGCAAGGAGATAGCTTGCATTCTTAGGAAGGACATAGGCTACTTTGTATTCCAAAAAATGATTAGATATGTATGTAAATAAAAAAAACGGTATGGAGAACCATACATAACTTCCATATCTTTAAAAAAAAGGTATAAGAAAATTTTAAATTGACGTCAGAAGTAAAACTTACCTGGGTCAGTCCGCGGTGACGGTCGTGACATTTCAACTCGGATTGGAGTTCATAATTTCTAAATAATACTATTTAATAACATGGTTTTACCATTTTTCTGTAGATCTTAATGTAATACATGTATATTGAAAGAATGAAAGATCTACGGTTATTTTACTAAAAAATGCCAGCGATCAAAGCCCTGTGACGGGTGTGACGCCAACTATTGCAAGTCTTGCAACCTCTATTCAAAATCTCAAAAAAAAAATTTTGTTTATAAAATAAATTTCCCTTAATTTGGATTGCACTACAAGTTTACCTAATCTTATAAAAATTGGTGTGATAATACTCACTTTTTAAACGATAATAGGTACAAAATTTCGAATTTTTCCGAAACCTCTAATCCGACGGGCACCAAAATCAACAAGTCTGGAGTACTCACTGAGACAAATATTTTCCCCAAACATAATTCAAATCGGTGCATTTTTACAGTAGTTATCGTGAATGAACGAAAATTCTACATCCAGACACACGCACATCCGTCATGCGGAAATCAACTTTTCTTTACTTTTTGAAGTTAGTACAATCAAAATCTGCTCTTATCTCGGACACGATATTTCGACGGTATTACAATACTTCCATTTCTTTCAGAACATGAAAGTAAAATCCGCCGTACATAATATAATACAATCAGCACTCTCTAAACTTGAAATAGTGAAATTTTCACTGTTTTTCTTAGTGATCAACTAATTCACTGGAAAAAAGTGAATTTTATCTATAAATAGTGAAAATTTTACTTTTTAAACAGTAGATTTTTTTTTCACTTGTTTGATTAATGATTAGTGAAAAGTGGTTTCATCTTTTTACCGCGTCACTGAGAGCGCCATATCCTACGTCGTTTTTCAAGTTCAGTTTTATACAAAACTTAACTCTCGCTTCACTTTGATTCAGTATATATACGGCATTTTAGCTAATATTAATGTAGGTATGGTATAAGTAATAATATTACGGTAAGTAATAAGCTGATATTTAATTGATAATAGATATTATATATGCTCTCTAAACCTGAAATAGTGAATTATCACTAATTCACAGTGTATATTCACTATTTGCCACAGCTAAAAGTCGGCCACTTGGAATTAGTGCATGTACACTCATTTACCCAGTGAAATGATGCACTTATGAAAACAGTGAAATTCACTGTAGTTATTAGTGAATTTCACTGATACATTAGAACTATTTGCCACTAATAACTACAGCGAATTTCACTGTTTAAATGAGTGTACATGCACTAATTCCAAGTGGCCGACTTTTAGCTGTGGCAAATAGTGAATATACACTGTGAATTAGTGATAATTCACTATTTCAGGTTTAGAGAGCAACAAGTAATAAAAATACAATATAATCTAACAAACAATTGTCAACCCTAAACACGCACGCACATACACACACACACACACACACACACACACACACACACACACACACATATATACACACACATAAACATATAAACAGCAACACTCATATTACCATAATCCCAGGAACAGCTCTGAACAGGCGACCATTTAAATGTTAATTCACACATACTCACACATTATATAGCGTCTATATACATATACATTTATATAGGGAGGGGATTCCCCAAGCAAACGAGTGGGCGGGGGTAGAGAGTGAGACAACGATATAATTAAGATTGCTTAACGACGTTTAACGAGCGCGTATAACGCAACGTAAATCCAATAACGATTATCCTGTGGGAAACATACATGTCTATATTATAATACATAGAACGAGAAACATTGGCTTCTGCACTTAACACCTATATTGTAAATGAAATTATATGTTTAGAGATGTACCTGACGTGTAATAGGGACTGCTTGCCCAGAGCTGGGTTAAGAATGCACGCTTACTACTGTATTAGGGCACATGTACCTCAAAATGAAAAAAAAAACTGAACCCTTATAGGATAACTTTGTTGTCCGGCTGTCTATCCGTCAGAATTTTTTTTTCTCAAAGGTTATCAAGTTGAAATTATTATCAAATTCTAATAGTCCTGTCAAAAATTCAAGTTTCTAATTCAATGTAATAAAAAGATACAGCCTTTTAAAGGATATTTTGATACTGACTGATCAACAGTTGACCTAAATTCTTTAAGGCTGTTCATGCCGATTTTTCCGAAACTAAATTCTACGAGATGTCGCCACAGTAGAAAACAAAAATTATTTGCACAAGTCTAGCCCTGAGGAGAAATGACAGATACAAGTAATTCAGTGACAATTGACGATCGAATGAAAAATGGGATATTCTCGAAATTAAACAGAGATGAAGCTACAAAGGATAGAACTAGTTCTTATGTTTTTAGGCTTACATTCAATATTTTTAAATGAAAATTGCAGAATTATTATAAAATTAGAAAGCTTAAGCAAATATCTATGTCGTGGTATATTTTTTTCTCCGTATTTTTCAAGAATTTTTGTTATATATTGAGTTTTATCATATCAAGAAAAATACACACATTTTCAGATTTTTTTATATTAAGTAATATATAAAAAAATTAAATTGAATGATTAAGTATGTCATAACATAGAAAAATTAATCTAGTTTATCACTGTATTTTTTTCCGAAATGATTTATTAATACTGGTCAGAGCTGAACTTAAAATACAAAACCGTAATTTCTCTATAGTTATTCTTATGGCAATTCAAATAGCATGTTCAGCCTTAAAGTAAAAATTCTGAAAATTTCTAATGTTATGTGGAATTAGTAAATACGTAACAAATTTAATTTTGCAGTTTCTTTCATACAGCGTCTATACATAAAGACACCTTCAATGTCTACATAACTAACTATATTGTCAATAATTAAGTTTCGATACGGAACCCTCAGTGCGCAAGTTCCTCTCGCACTTGTCCGAATTATGGATGCATTTTTATTCAAATAGAAAATAATTTAATAAAAAAGATACGCTCATCAAATAGATTTTGACCCGCTGATTCCAAAACCGTCAACAAAAATCAAATCCGACCACACGTTCAAAAGTTAAAGCCATTTTATTTTTCTCCAAAATTTTGAAAAAACTAAAACTTTAAGAGGCCATAACTCGAGAACGTTATGTGATACAGATATGTGGTTTCAAAATTTTAATTGTTCACGTCATTTTCTATATAAAAACTCTAATTTTAATGAAATCTAGTTGTTGATTTGCGATTAACTAAAAAAGCGGACTGTATTTTTTGCTGTATTTTGTTGGTAAAAATATAGAAAAATAAAGGACTTACCCCAATTTCGGAGTCGTCTCGCTCTTCTCGCTCCAGTTGTAGGCGGAGAATCAGAGGGGAAAAAGGAATAATTAGGATGCCTATGTGAGCTCCACTAAGTCCCCTTGTAAAATATATTTTCACCAACAAACTTATAAAATAACGAAAAAACTAAACACAATATTTTTATGTCACGAAAAACTAACAAATTATGAATTTGTTATTTGAATTGCGGTTTTGCGAATTTCAACTAAATGTGTTCGTCTTGACGACGTGTTTCGAACTGTGTTAAAAATTGATGCACAAACATGCCTTTTGAATTAAATTGGAATATTATTTAAAATTGCATATTTATGCCATCTATTGACTCTCTCGTCAATCTATAACAAAATTATTAACTTGGCGTTAACACTAGTTATTTTTTTTATTTCATGCTTCACAGTTCATTTTGTCGAGACAGGTCAACTCAGCGCATTTTTATTTATAAAAACACTAACTATAAAAAAACTCTTTATAAAAAAAATTAAATTTCACTGTCCCGCCCCTGTATTATATTCCCATAGACGTGCACACATGGTACATATATAAACAAGGCAATTACTTTATAACTATATGGAGGGTAATATCTACCGAAGGAACTTTAATTATAAAATAAATACAACCCTCTGAAGGGAATCTTCAGGTCCTCTAATTTAAACTATTTAGTTGTGCACACACTGAAGAACACTCTGTCTTTTAGCAGCCTAAAATTTAAACCCAGCTAACTCATTGTAGGCGACACTAATTCTTGAGGATCCCGTTGAAATTAAACCGTATAGAACTTCGAACTAAAATATACCAACTGTAAATAACATAAAATATATTTCATGTTTAATGTTAGTTCAGAGCTTTAGAAGCCAAAGGGAGAAACAAAATATAGTACATTTTTCACTTGCATTAAGTACACTGGTAGAAAGGATTTCTCAAACCAAGTAAACCTTGTTTTGTATATAAGGAAAACAATATTTTCTTAAGATAAGCAATAATCTCTTAAACCAACTATAGTATTCTTGAACGAAGGAATAACGTAGTTGGATTAAGAGTAAGTTTCTTATATTAAGAAAATATTGTTTTCGTTATATACAAAACAAGGTTTTCTTGGTCCAATACAGTTTTTTTTCTGTGTAGTTTGAGATACAGATCTGCGAATTTTAGCGGACGGATTTGCAATCAATATACCAAAATTTATACATAATGACTAGTAGGTATAATACTTGACAATTAAAAAAAATTGGACAATAATTGGACATTCGAGAATTTAAATGTATAAATTTATTATTTTGTATTGTTCTTTATGATTTTCTTTCTTATTTTTAAGTTAATATTTCTATGACATATTGAAGTTTGACAATTTCGAATTTTAGATTTCATTAAAAATATGTTTATTATATAGAAAATGACGTGAAAAGTTGAATTTTTTAAACCGCAGGTCCGTATCTTATAACGTTCTCGAGATATGGCCTCTTAAAGTTGTAGTTTTTTCAAAATTTTTGAGAAAAATGACTGTAACTTTTGAACATGTGGTCGGATTTGATTTTTGTTGACGGATTTGGAATCAGGTTGTCAAAATCTATACAATGGCATGTATAACCCTTCAAAATTCGACAAAAAAAATTTTCGCGAAAAATCGAAAATTTTCCAAGGGGTATACCTTAAAAAAATGTCGATTTTCGACCAAAATTTTTTTATCGAGTTTTGAAATATAATACATGTCAACATATAGATTTTGACACGCTGATTCCAATTTCGTCAACAAAAAACAAATCCGATAGCACGTTCAAAAGTTACAGCCATTTTTCTCCAAAATTTTGAAAAAACTAAAACTTTAGAAGGCCATATTTCGAGAACGTTATAAGATACAGACCTGCGGTTTAAAAATTTCAACTTTTCACGTCATTTTCTATATAAATAACATATTTTCAACGAAATCAAAATTCAAAATTTTTGGTTAAAAAAAAATTTCAGTACATCAATGAATTGATTCAAACTACTCTGATTCACTAAAAAAATACTTATTTTTCCAGTTCCCTCATCTCTAATAGTTACATAATAATCTATTAACATCAAATTTAAAACAAAAAATAAATCAAACCCGCAGAACACTGAGAAAACAAAAACCTCTACTAAAATCCACTAAATATACATACTCACATAGTATACATACTACATACATACCAAAGAATGAATACATCATATACGTATATTTGCTATCGTTCTCTCATACCCCCACCCCCTCCCCTCCCCCCACCACTACAAGCTCGTCTTTCCCGTCATCCAGTAATAAATGGCACAATACGCAGATATATATCAGTTATGTTCGGAAATTGAAGTCTCGTTGGCTATAGGGGAATTATGTTTGTGATGTTGGTACTTTGTTTGTATAATTGACGCGCAAATTGAAAATCAGTTATCTCCAATGTCGAATGCATGTTTGATTGTTTGTTTTATTTTAACTTTTTACTTGTTTTGTATGTGTGTGTGTGTGTGTATGCTTATGTTTTGTTTATTATTGATCTTTTTTCCGCGTAGCCGTGGGGTATTTTTTAACAGGTGGTTTACACACTTGTTGTTTAGTCAGCCAATGTTGGAAACAGTGTGGTTTTTCTGAAAGTAACCAGTATCTATCTAAAATTTTAAAGTAGAACTTTCTAAATCGTATATGAAAAATACAGTCGTTTTTTTAAATTAATGAAAATGTATAGATGATTTTTTTTTAAGTTGGTTTCATGAAGAAAAAAAGTAAAAACGCTGAAATAGAACGATAGAAATGTCTCCGTTATATTATGTTTTTTGTCTTTCTACTCTTTTTTCCAAACTTTTTCAATCACATAAAATTGAATCAAAAATTACTTAACCGGTTTTTATGGGTATTTCACTGATGAAGGCTTTAGACTAGGTATAATTAAATAATTCAGGCTAGATATCACGCTACTCGATCAAGGGACTGCACAGAAAAAAACTGTATTGAACCAAGAAAACCTTGTTTTGTATATAATGAAAACAATATTTTCTTAATATAAGAAACATACTCTTAATCCAACTACGTTATTCCTTCGTTCAAGAATACTATAGTTGGTTTAAGAGATTATTGCTTATCTTAAGAAATATTGTTTTCGTTATATACAAAACAAGGTTTACTTGGTTTGAGAAATCTTTTCTACCAGTGTGAGCAGTGACTATTTATTACCTACTGAAGTCATTTTAGTTTGACGCTCCTATTGGTGGAAGTCCCAAATAAATAATTTATATTTTAAACTCATTACTGTAGTAAGAATATCGAAATTTTTGACACCATATTTAGATTATCGGTTTATACATAGATAAATCGAAATTTAAACAGTTCAAAGTTTCATAAAAATAATTTTAAAATTTAATTTATAACTTAATAAATTAAATTGTGTCACGAGCGTGATCGGGCGTGAGTAGAAAATACAATTCTTGAGAAATCGTGAGCAGAAATCACTCACATGCCCTACTAAATCCAGAACGGTAGGTACCAAATTTGTTTATATCCGACAGTAAAAATATTAAAAAACTCATTACTAATAATTTCTGGAAAGTATGAAAATATACTATTCCCTTTAATTTTTATTTAAATTTCCAACAAAAAAACATCCGTGAAAAGTTAAATGATTAACAAGACGAGTAAAAAAAATAATAATATAACTTCAAACGTCGATGATCGTACAAGAGAATTTTTTTAATAATAAACTAATAATGAAACATTTAAAAACAAATATTAATTAAAATCAACTCCCTACCGTCGTCTCACACACATTCTCTCTCTCTCTCTCTCTCTCTCTCTCTCTCTCTCTCTCTCTCTCTCTCTCTCTCTCTCTCTCTCACACACACACACACACACACACACACACACATACACACAGCAAGGTCCTCTATATATTCATGGCAAGGGGCATACAACAACACAACAGAAAGCGAACACAAAAATTACAAAAACCATATTATATATAGGTATATATATAGTATGTAGCGCTCACCCGGTCCCCGGAGCGCCGTTACATCAGCCGGTACTCCGGGGTTCGAACCTAGCTTACGAGAAAACTCAATAAACATTCACTGTTCACCTGCAGTTCCTTATGTTGCACGTGTGTTGTACTTCCTGTTTTGTATTGTCTTATTTGTTTTGTCAGACTTGATTTTTTTAACAAGTAAAATTATATAAAAAAATACTTTTCAAAAACAAAAATGCACTAAAAAGTAAAAAATAAATTTTCAGCTGTCACAATTTTTTTTATGTTTTTATGACTAAAACAAATAAAAGCGCGGGGCGCTCATGAAGGTAAATGTATAGCTTTAAATTAATTAATTATTTCATTATTGTGTTGAGTTTCAAAATAATTAAAACAAACAAATAAATCAAAAAAAACTATAATGTAAACAGTAGGTATTGATGTTTTATTTATTTATTTATTTGCATTCCGTTTGTCACAAATTCCTTATTAGAAAAAATTCTTGGCGATGACGTCACAGTATAAAACAAATTAACTGTCCAACAGGCCTTGTAAATATTTCATAAATTAAAACATTTTGGTATCTCCATATCTCTATAATATTCGTTTGTGTGTGGCTTATAGACTCGGGAACTACTGAACCGATTTCAATGTGGTTTCCGCCAATAGTTAAATAATTTTTATGTGCATATTCATCGATATTAATATTTTTTTAAAACCTAATATTTGACATCAAAAGACTAAAAAAATATTTATCAAGTCGTGTTTTGTTTCCATGATGTCACAGCATACAAATGGTATTTATATAAAAACATACTAATACCCAGTATTATCAACCAATTTAAAGCTCCTTTAGCACTAAATGCTCCTTTAAAGTAAATTTGCTGTATTACAAACGTGATTTAAATCAATAATTAAGCTTTCAATGAAAAATGGACATAATATATGTTGTAAAGAAATACTGCAGATAATTTAAAATCTATTTAATTAAATGTATTATGCTTGGATCTGTTGATAATATGACAGTTAGTTAAAGGAGCATTTAGTTAAAGTTGATAATACTGGGCGTAAGCCATGGAATAAAGAATTCTATAATAATTTACGGTTTAAATATTTTATTAATTTAAGTCACTATGATGTTGTGGATATTAACCCGGGTAACACCGGGGCCAGTGCGTTAGTATTTAATAATTTTGAGTTGAGGACCGATCCATAGAATAAAAACAAGTACAGAACATTTTGACCATCACGTACGACCTGTCTTGTATTGTCATCACACGATGAAAAATTTAATCTCCAATCCTGAGTGTCATGGGAGCAGGTCACTCGGGGACACACCGTCCAATTTCCAGCCAAGTTCTGTGTTCCAGCAGCCAGCTATCCAACTATCGTAGCTCCCGGGGATTAGCTGAAAAATGTACTATACGACTCAATGGTATCTTATTTTAATTGAAACTGACTATTCTATAAAAATCGTTCGTGACGACATCTATTGATGCTGATACAATATAGTACATGTATTGTGATTGTGGTTACTGGTTACTGTATCAAATAAGGTACTAGACTGGTGTCTTGACAATACCCCAGGGTTGAACTTTGTTAATTAAATGTACTGAATAAGAAATATTTGTTGATATTTGATTACTGCCATTACTGAATATTAATCTATATACATTTAACTGTCTTACAGCGTGATTTGAAGACAGTTGAACATTTTGTTTAAAAATAGTGAACAAATAAATATCGAGAAAAATAATAAAGTGTAATAATGAAATGTGGTATTATTATTGTAGGGGGATGGGAGGCATTTAAGGATCATTACTAGAAAAAAACATAAACCAAATAAAAGGTATATAGTTTTTAAGAAAGAACGAAATATTTCAAAAATACGAAAAAATATATTTAAAATTTTCAAAGTACGTATCAGTCCAAAAAGGACATATTAGTTATGAAAAAAATGAAGTTTTCAATCAAAAAAGAGTTGGAAAGGCATTATGTATGCATATACCAAAAAAAAACAAGATATCTAAATATAATTCTTTGTTAAAATTCACTGTTTTTAAAATTAAAAATTATTTCAGTAAATGATTTCATTACCACTTGAAAATTAAATATCTACATTAGTAATTATTTATATCGTGAATAATGGTATAAATATTATAACGTTTATTCTTAAGATATATTTTGCATTTAAGGCTGAACATGCTATTTGAATTGCCATAAGAATTACTATAGAGAAATTACAGTTTTTTATTTTATGTTCAGCTCTGACCAGTATTAATAAATCATTTAAGAAAAAATACAGTGATAAACTAGATTAATTTTTCTATGTCATGAGATACATAATTTTTCAATTTAATTTTTTTATATATTAATAAAAAAAATCTGAATTTTTTTTTTTGATATGATAAAACTCAATATACACTCGACAAATTAATTAAGGGGACACCTAAAAAATAGCATGTTTTCAAATGCTTGTAACTTGGTCAAAAATTAACTTTTTTCTAAATTTTTTTATTATTAAATTGAGCAAATTTACTCTACTTTATGATGGTCTAATTCGTTCCTCAACATCTTTTAATTTTTTTACTTTTTTATGTAATTATATAAATTAAAAAAAAAACTGCATATTTTGACACTTGATGTAGAGTGCATTTATGTAGAAAATGAAATTTTGAAATAACCTTTTTGTAGAGAATTTTAATACCTTCAAATTTATTATGGTGCGAAAAAAATGTGACAAAAATTCGCAAAAGTATTACAGTTTTAGTGAAAATCAGGAAAAAATAATTCAAATGAATATAGCCGGAGTAATTTTGGTGGTACAGAAAATAAATAAAAATAAAAATGAAGCTCAAAGTATCACCTTTCAGATTATGCAATGTAATGATAGATTTTTTTATGAATTACAAAAAATATTCAAACTTTAAACAGAATAGAAAATATGAGTAATTAGACAGTAAAATTAAAACAAAGAATACATACCCTAAACATTACATTTTAGGTAGCCCGAGCTAGAGGTCTCATTAACAATACATGTTCTTTATAATTCATTTTTATTTTTTTAAATAGGACCATATTACGCGAAGATATTCAACTTTGATGTCTCAACATCAGAAAACCCAAAAAAATTACAAATTGCAAAATTTTTAATTTTTTTTTGTAAAATAAAGCAGGTCATGTAATGTTTACGAAGTCAAAAAATACTTATTTTTACTAAATATTTATTTTTACATGCACAAATGCATGTATACAGTAAGCACACATATTTAGGTACAATTTTAAAACCATATGGGTCATTTTGGGTTATTATTTCAGTAAAATAATGCATTTTTTGACTTCTTAAAATTTTTCATAAGCTGCTTTATTTCGAGAAAAATTTCAATAAATTCCAATTTGTAATTTTTTTGGGTTTTCTGATGTTGAGACATCAAAGTTGAATATCTTCGCGTAATATGGTCCTATTTAAAAAAATAAAAATGAATTATAAAGAACATGTTTTGTTAATGAGACCTCTAGCTCGGGCCACCTAAAATGTAATGTTTAGGGTATGTATTCTTTGTTTTAATTTTACTGTCTAATTACTCATATTTTCTATTATGTTTAAAGTTTGAATATTTTTTGTAATTCATAAAAAAATCTTTCATTACATTGCATAATCTGAAAGGTGATACTTTGAGCTTCATTTTTATTTTTATTTATTTTCTGTACCACCAAAATTACTCCGGCTATATTCATTTGAATTATTTTTTCCTGATTTTCACTAAAACTGTAATACTTTTGCGAATTTTTGTCACATTTTTTTCGCACCATAATAAATTTGAAGGTATTAAAATTCTCTACAAAAAGGTTATTTCAAAATTTCATTTTCTACATAAATGCACTCTACATCAAGTGTCAAAATATGCAGTTTTTTTTTTAATTTATATAATTACATAAAAAAGTTAAAAAATTAAAAGATGTTGAGGAACGAATTAGACCATCATAAAGTAGAGTAAATTTGCTCAATTTAATAATAAAAAAGTTTTGAAAAAAGTTCATTTTTGACCAAGTTACAAGCATTTGAAAACATGCTATTTTTTAGGTGTCCCCTTAATTAATTTGTCGAGTGTATAACAAAAATTCTTGAAAAATACGGAAAAAAATATACCACGACATATAGATATTTGTTTAAGCTTTCTAATTTTATAATAATTTTGCAATTTTCATTTGAAAATATTGAATGTAAGCCTTAAAACATAAGAACTCTTTCTATCCTTTGTAGCTTCATCTCTGTTTAGTTTCGAGAATATCCCATTTTTCATTCGATCGTCAATTGTCACTGTCAATTGTATCTGTCATTTCCCCTCAGGGCTAGACTTATGCAAATGATTTTTGTTTTCTACGGTGGCGACATCTCGTGGAATGTTTCGGAAAAATCGGCATGAACAGCCTTACAGATTAATTTTTGCTTCATTACAATATAAATACTCCAGTATGAACTATGTATAACAGCGAATAATCAGAATATTAATAGTGCTTACGTAATAGATTCAGAAGCTTGTACTGTACGCTGATGAGTCAGTCAATCATCATAAAGGAGTTAGCAAATTTGCTAACTAGGAAGCACTCTCAATTGTTGTATCAAACTTATATGACAGTTCTCTTGGAGTTTTATGAAGACTAACAAGTTTCACGCACGCGTTGTATGTAAACATCAACAACGGTATTAAAACAGTGGTGATATTATAAAAATTATTTTATACGGTCAGAGTTGCCAACTGTATTACAATAAGTTGAAGTATCACTGCTCTATTCCATAGCAAATCCATATATATAGATACTATCACAAAATTAATACCTCATTTGAGAGTGCTTGCTAATATTAGATTATTAATTTAAAATTAAAACCGAATACAACAATCAATAAGCAATCCTACTTTAAATTTGACTACGAAACCCTTCTAAACTCTTACTATAAAAAATATCACCCCAAAGCCCTGTAGCAATTTTTCAGTCTTTGCAGTTTTATGGGAATTTTCTTAGAGTTTCATAACTCAGAATATAAATCGAATAGATCGTAAATACCTTATCATTTGATTAAATCAATATATATGCATAAACAGCATACAAATGCATTCTCCAAATTCTCCCTCATACATGTATATATACCCGCCGATAGATGGCAGTAATGCTCGTGGAGAAAAGCCACCGTTACTACTCTTATCACATTGGTGTAAATATGTTATAAATATTAACTGCTACTGATATACATGTAACCCATTTTATATTTAATGATTATTACGTATTTTCTATTCTTTGGTGATGTCAGTTCATCCAGCGGTCCTTTATATGTTTAAAGATCGCATCTTATCAATTTTCATTAACTAAAACGACTAACTCTTTTATTAACCAACTTGAAAGAAAATAAGAGGTTCTGAATTCGATAACAATATTTATTTTTTATTTTGTACATAACTCTGACAAATATGCACCTATTTGGACGATTTTTTGTTTGTTTGAAAGAATATACTCCCGAGATGATCCCTTATAAATTTTATTAGAATCTCACCATGCACTTTGAAGATACGTCACTCAAAATGGAAAAATAAAATATATGTTGAAGAAAAAATACAATTGACTTAAAAAAAACTTGAAGCACTGAAAAGTACATACATATTATCAAAATTAAATTTATTAGTTTTTAATGTCGGTGAATTAAAAAAAATGTTTTAAGTATTTTTTACGTCAATTTTATTTTATTTTTTTGTTTTAGGGTTTTGGATGGACATTAATAAGTAAGTTACTACGAGGAATTTTTTTAATTTTCAAAGATTTTAAAAAGAGACATTTAAAGCTGCATAATTTACCATTCTAATGAATGAAGTGAAAAATCTAATAAATGACCCTTTTTTAATCACGGCCCCTTTATTATACTAAAAAAATTGAATTCAGACAGTTATAGAAAAGAGAATGATTTTTCATAAAATAAACTAACCTAACTTCAAAAAACGCAATACATACCTACGATCAGGCCTGGATTTAGAAATTTGCCGCCCCTAGGCAGTTGCGAAAACTACCTCCCTCTTTTTCAAAATAACTATTTTTTTGGTTTATTATGCAAAATTAAAAAAAAGACATTTTTTAGTTTTCGACAAAATTTGCCGCCCCTTAATTTTTGCCGCTCTAGCCACGTGCCTACACTGCCTACATGGTAAATCCTGGCCTGTATACGATCTTATATAAAATAAAACCAATTTAAGAAAACAGTGAAATCACGTTTTACTGATATTATACAGGCGATCATAAATTCCGGTCTCGTACAGACAGACATATCCGTTCCAAACAAATTACCGGCTTGGGATAATGTCCAGGATTATAAACACTCCCGTGACGTCATCGGCAGACTCGATTCACGCAAATCTCTGTATTATCGACACGGATGACAATGATGACGACGCACGATAGGGCCGGAACTACATATACGGACTAAAACAAATTCTGGACCCAATAAGTTTTTTATGCATATGTACCTACCATGTAATTTTTCTTGCAAAATAAAATAATAGTTGATATATTATACATTGACAAAATAAGTAACGAATTTTAATAAATATAAAAATTTCAAACATCAACCATTCTTTTTTCCAAAGCTTACTTGACTTGAATTTAATATTGCACTCGAGTGATTGTTGTAGTTTTGGCTGATGACGTCTCGAATACAAACATTTTTTAGTTTTCCATGGCAATTGTGATTTTTATTCAATAATGAATAAAATGCGTTGTATCTTTGCTATGAGTTGTTTTATTATCGAAGATACGAGAAGCTTTGCAATCGTATAGTATTTTAAATGGAAAAAAAATGTTCTCCGATTTCAAAAATTTCACTCGAGAATCGAGATGTTAGTATTAATACGTGTTTAATACTAAACTGATTATTAAATTTCATAACTGTATCACAATAGATTCATAAAATATTAAATAAAAACTAATTTTTAGGCTAAATCTTTGGGGATATGTAACTCCCTCACGAAAAATTTCAGGACATATGTTTATACGAACTTTTTTTCTTGAAATTATTTCTGTCAACTAACTATTCAAAGGTGTTACACCTGATATAACTCACCCTGTATACAACACAACGTCTAATTTTTTTATAATATTTTTTTCAATAAAGCCTCACTTTTCATTTAGATACATCTCGGGCCTCAAAATATGTAAGTACAACCCTGTACTTAACTTAAAACAAAACAAAAATAATATGACATATCTTTCAGAAATATAAAGTCAAAATGACTACAAAACAACAAAAATAAAGCAAAAAATCGATTTTTTTTTAATTAAGTATAGGTAATAAAAAGTAGCTCCCGAAATACTTTTTTTTGCTTTTATAGCGCCATTATAGATTGAATTTTCATATTTTATCTCGTCCTCCACCCAGTGGCGTAGTAACGGGAAGGGGTGACCCCCCCCCCCTTTAAATATTCTAAAGAAATGTCAAAATACTTTCCAAAATTTAACGCGTATGTATTTATCCCCCTTTCCCTCCCACCGAAAATTAATTTAATAATAATTTTTTTTTAAATTTAGCTTTAATATGTATATTCCATTTTCCTAAATAGAAACCAACAATGTCCTGCTGCATATACATATTTTTGGAGTGTAGTTTAGTATACAACCCACAAAAGATATGGCATAGGCAATAATTAATTCTAATTGATATTCGTACCTTGTGCGGGTCATCTGAGTTAATTGGGAAGCAGTGGCTTTGATAATCTGAATTTATTACAGGCCGCATAAAGGATGTTGATTTGGATCAAAGATACTTATATTTATGCCCGAAACATAAACAGAGCGATAAACGAGTTTACTAAAATATTCAATTAAATCATGTATTTTGCATATACGAGTTAAAGCAGTGATTTACAAAAGGTGGGGCGGAATAATTATGGGGTCTGGAATGGAAAATCAATGTGATAAAATAACTGCTATGGCATTTTGTAAAACAGGTAACGTACCTATTAATAAATACCGCTGGTATTTATGTAATTTTGGTTTTAAATTTATACGAAAAATTGTTATCGAAACTTGATGGCGGCCATTTTTCCAAATGTTAAACTCAAATTTAAAATATTATATAATTGAGTTGTAAAAGATGGTTCAAAATATACGTTTCTCGTATAACGATATTATAAACGATCTAACAAAATTTGCTACCTCGCTAACACTTTCAAACGGGGTATGCAAACATATATGACAATTCTCTTTAAGTATTTAATAGATAGTTTCATGCGCAGTAAGATGGTTTTTATCGTTTTTACTCAAGTTTAGTAAATATACTTTACATATGTACCCAGTGGCGTAGATAGCTTTTTGCGATTGGGGGGGGGGGGGTGGGGGGGGGGATTTCAACCGAAGACCTTTTTGAATTTTTTTATTTTTTTCTTACAAATTTTGAAAAGTAATATTTTTTAGTCGTTGTCAATTTTTTTTTAGTTATCAGCAACTTTGAAGACCTTTTTTTTGGCTCTTCATTTTAATTTTTTGCAACGCAGAACCCCTTGTTCCAGTGTCATGGGGGGATATGACAGTATTAAATCATCTTTTATATGGTGTATAAAAATTGTAAAAAAAGTATAAAAATTGGACTCATGGGGGGGATTGATCCCCTTACCCCCCCCCACTATCTACGCCACTGTATGTATCTAGTGTTTACTACCTATGCACTAAACTGTCAAAAACTTTAAGAGATGTCTAAGGTGTATACAATAAAGACACAAAAATGAATGAAAAAAATACATAAATGCAAGGGATTTTAATAAAATTTTATTTAATAATTTTCCCTACCCTTGTCTAACCGCATGTACACATTTACGTTGGTAACAGTGACACATTGTTGTCTTTGAAACCTCGAAAAACAGTTGACATTTTCTTCGCCAATGTAGTAAAAGTTCACTCCACATGTCGTTGTCGTTAAACAAATGTCACCAGGCTTGCCAACCTTTACTTGAATCCGAAACATGGACGGTTTCCCTCCGCAGCCGACTTTGATCGAGTAAAAATATGCAATACTGAATTCTATCTCCTTGCGAACAAAAAAATGGAATGAAAATTTATTAGCGTTTATTCGCTTATATGCTCGATTTTCCATCCGTCCGTCCGTCTGTCTTCCACCGCGAGATCTCGGCCCACTGACCACCTAAAGACCTAGGGTTTTCGCTAAATGGTAGATCTGTGGTTCTAGTTTAGCCCATTTTAGAAATTTTTCCTATCATCCCCCCCCCTCCTAAAAATTTTTCATATATGGCTTCATGTACCTCATTGGACTCGGGATTGATTCACGAATCGATTGACAAAGGTATTTTTTTCTTCGGACGCCCCTGCACTCTATTATTATAGCCAATATAATATAACAAAAGCCGATCGTGTCTAGATTTAAACCACCAATTGTCGGTTATAATAAAAACTACAGACACAAGAATTGTGGTGGCGTTTAATCCACAACGACGGCGGCGGCGCTTTCAGATTACACATACCCGTTGCATTGGGGCGTAAAATTGCAGCCTGACCGCGGGGACACGTTTCGCCGTCCATCATCCGCCAACGGAAAATTGCATTCGAGCCTCTTCTTGCTCGTAGTCATTTTATCTCACTTGGCTTGGTTACATTCATAATATGCAGTGCATATATACTATATTATATAATGTACTGTGTGCAGTAACAGTAACGCTATGTTATGTCACACACAGGCCCGGATTTAGAAATTTGCCGCCCCTAGGCAGTTGCGAAAATTGCCGTCCTCTTTTTAAAAAAAAATATTTGAACAAAAATAAAAAAGCGTATTATGTCGAATAAGATTTTATATACCGGTGACCTTTTTTTGGTTTATTATGTAAAGTTTATTAAAAAAAAAATAAAAAACCATGAAACCTTTTTTTAGTTTTCGTCAAAATTTGCCGCCCCCGAATTTTCGCCGCTCTAAGCACGTGCCTACACTACCTGCATGGTAAATCCGGGCCTGCAAACAGAACAATATATAATAATATTAATGATGTTTACGATACAACGGTTCGAACACGACTGACTGAATGCTCTGTTATACGGCCAATGTTCCCCCACTCTTATACTTTAGTTGTATGCGCGACGAACGTATATCTACGTAATATGCACATCTCGCTTACAACAGTCACGCCTCTATTATATCAGTGCATTCTGAATCATGAACCAATCATGAAGCATTAGAATAAGGAATTGAACTATGTATCTCTGTCATACAATTTGTTGAGTCAAAATATAACCGCTGAGTTAAGTGGTTCGCGTATTCGAATCAGTGCGCAGTAGTTGACTGAGCAACCCCCACCACATAATATTTGACCAATCAGCCGCGCGGGAAATACGTCTTCCTTCTTTATGCTGCGTACAAATCTAAATTTCTTACTTCTGCACAGCACGACCGGTCGGGCCGCCATCTCTAGCTTCCGTTTTTTTGCTTACCCCTTCCACTCGTGTTTAACTTTCTATTGTATCTTTGTGGAACCAATAAAGCAAGGTTTGCTGTGGATATTTTGACAATCGCCATTTTATATAAATTTCTTATCTCAGCACGAGCGGTCGGGCCGCCATCATTAGCTTCCGTTTTTTTGCTTACCCCTTCCACTCATGTTTAACTTTCTTATTGTATCTTTGTGGAACCAATAAAGCAAGGTTTGCTATGGATATTTTGACAACCGCCATTTTACCTATATAAATTTCTTTGCGAGGGCGTATTACATGAAATTTATGTGTGTAGTGATTCAAAATAATTTGTAAATCTATTATGTAAACAATAATCAAATATTCTGAGTTAGACAATACATACAGAACAATTTATAATAATATTAATGATGTTTACGATACAGCGGTTCGAACACGACTGACTAAATGCTCTGTTGTACGGCCAATGTTCCCCCACTCTTATACTTTAGTTGTATGCGCGACGAACGTATCTACGTGTCATATATGCACATCTCGCTTACACCACGCCTTTTTTATATCAGTGTGTATAGCTAAGTGTGTACCCCCACCACATAACATTTGACCAATCAGCCGTCTTCCTTCTTTATACTGCTGCCTACAAAGTATATTTCTTACTTCTGCACAGCGGTCGGGCCGCCATCTTTAGCTTCTGTTTTTTGTTCTACCCCTTACACTCATGTTTATTAGCCTTCTTATGGAACCAATAAAACAAGATTTGCTGTGGATATTTTGACAATCGCCATTTTATATAAATTTCTTTTCGATGGCGTATTACTTCGACATGAAATTTAAGTCTGTAGTGATTCAAAATGATTGATCTATTATGTAAACAATATTGGTAGTTTATTTATTTATATTTCGTTTGTTACAAATTCCTTATTAGCAGAGGCAGATTAAATGTCGAGAGCGCCATAGGCAAGCACCTCATCGGCGCCCCTCTTTAAAGACACTTTTTTTTTAATGTGTATATTTTTCGTGTGCTTACATTTTGATATTTTTCTTCTTTTTCCTTAGCCTTCTTTTTATATGCTGCACCCTGCACCACTAGGTTTTTTCTTCAATTAACTTATTCTTTACTTTAAGTAATAAACTAAAACGTAATGGACTACCTACACTACACAAATACACACAAATACAAATTTTCTGACATTCAGCAATTCAGCTTGACCCCTCCCTACCACTGTTACGTAATTTTTCATATTAAATATAACAATGAAATTTCCGAAATTCAAATATTTTCTTATTGTTGCGTCTATACTTATATTTTGTTTATTAAAAGTTATCACATCATCTTTTTGTGCACACAAGAATCTTTTTACATTGTGTATTGTGTAAGTATATAGGTGCATGGGTAGGTACTTACCAGTGGCGTAGATAGGGGGGGGGGATGAAGGGGATCAATCCCCCCCCATGAGTTCATTTTTTTTTACTTTCGACCATATAAAAGATGATTTATTACTGTCATACCCCCCCCCCATGAGACTAAATCCCCCCCATCGCAAAAAGCTATCTACGCCACTGGTACTTACTGACACAATTATTTTTTGTTATTTTTCAAAAATTTCGCGTGCGCGCCCCTTTGTAACCTCGCGCCCTAGGCACGTGCCTAGTTTACCGTATGGATAATCCGCCTCTGCCCTTAGAACTGAACAATTTTTTTTTTTAATTGAAAAATTAAAAGTAACCTCTATTTCTTATTAGTCTAATGTCAAATTTATATTTAAAATATATTTATAATTAATATAAAATATGTACTTTTTTTGCAGCAAATGTCGAAAATGATTTCCCCCAACCTGGATCGTTCCATAACATTTACAGCTAGTCGCAGTATACAACCTTGAACACTAGGAACACTTTTTTAACACTGTGTTTTTAAACATTATTTTTAACACTGTTTTTAAACATTCTATAGAATTCTAATAAATCTAAATCTAATATAATATTTCATTAATTTAACTGTATTTTTCAGTATCACTTACGTCATCTATCACGGCGTATTGAAACTTTGTGTCGGTAAGGTAGCAATCTGTAAATCTGTAGTATTAGTTCGCCTTTTGCTCAATAGAGAACTTGATAAAATAAAGATCCCTAGATATTTTATATTCATATGTAATTAATTTTTCATATTTTATAAATCTAATCAATATTTCATAAGGAATAATAAACAATACTGAAGCATTATAGTTTTATTTAAAAGAAAAAATAAATAAAACAATGTACGAAAAAAACATCTCCAACAAAAATGCATACATTTATTTATTACACATAACAGCTCTGCTAACAATAAGTATTTACTAGTTTTTACAAAGATACATACTACGCTTTTGTTGCATCAGGTTTTGTTGTTTCCGGTTTCCCCCCTTCAGGTTTCTCTTCCCGTTCTTTGTTCCAACCCTTCAAACCTTCCGGTAACGTTGTATCTTCTTCAA
This sequence comes from Sialis lutaria, assembly GCA_949319165.1. NCBI lineage: Eukaryota > Metazoa > Arthropoda > Insecta > Megaloptera > Sialidae > Sialis > Sialis lutaria. Next base: position 32,547,797 of record OX439234.1, read on the forward strand.
ACGACCCAGTTCCCTCAACAAACTCTTCATAAGTAGATTTTTCTGGGAATGGACGTGGCCCTAACAACTCTATCATATCATCACGACTCAATATCTCTTGTTTAAGTAATCGCTCAGCTACCTTAGCCACATTTTCTCTGTGCTCCTTCAACAATTCCGTGGTTCGTACGTGCGCAGATTTTATCAAAATTCTCACTTCTCCGTCAATCAACTGCGCTGTATTCTCTGAATATGGTTTATCTAGTACCATTTCTCCAGGCTGGGGCATATCAAAACTTATATTTCCAACTTTATCATTCATGCCGTAATGAACCACCTGAGCGTACGCACTCTGCGTGATTTTCTTCAAATCATCTTGAGCTCCTGTTGTAATTTTACCAAAGAATATTTCTTCAGAAACTCTACCACCTAAAGTCATACACATACGATCAAACAGTTGTTCTTTTGTGTACAGATATTGTTCCTTTGGTAGATACTGCGCATAACCTAACCCTTTCCCACGAGGTATAATTGATACTTTCAATAACGGATCAGCGTGCTGCAAGAACCATCCAGCTACTGCATGACCAGCTTCATGGTACGCCACCGTCTTTTTCTCTTCAGGTTGTAAAACGTTTGTTTTCTTCTCCATTCCCGCCACAACTCTCTCGATTGCTTGCTCAAAATGTTTCATAACAATCGTGTTCTTCAAATCACGAGCTGCTATCAACGCTGCTTCATTACAGACATTCGCAATATCAGCCCCAGTGAAGCCAGGTGTCAAAGCAGCCATTTTCCTCGCTAAATCCATTTTATCCAACTCAGTCTTGAGTGCTCCTAAATGCACTTTGAATATACTAGCACGACCTTTAATATCTGGTGCAGGTACAAATATCTGTCGATCAAAACGTCCAGGGCGCAGTAAAGCCTTATCTAATATGTCAACACGGTTTGTAGCAGCGAGTACGACTACATTTGTTGTAGTGTTGAATCCATCCATTTCTACTAACAACTGGTTGAGTGTGTTTTCTTGCTCGGAATGGCCACCAAAGCTTCGGCCACCTCTCTTACGTCCAACTGCATCGATTTCGTCAATGAACAGGATACAAGGTGCATGTTTACGAGCCATTGCAAACATATCTCGGACACGTGATGGACCTACACCGACAAACATCTCGAGAAACTCAGAACCAGATACTGTTATGAAAGGTACATTAGCTTCTCCAGCTGTTGCCTTGGCAAGAAGTGTTTTGCCTGTACCAGGTGGACCTGTAAAAACATTTTATTGCATTATTACTGACCAAACTTGACTTAACGATGTTTGGGACATACAGTCTGAGACAAAAATAATATAAATCTAAATAAAATGAAAGATCAAAATATAATTATGAATTATTCACTTTAAATGCTTGTAGGAAAATCAAATTCGTTTTTAAACTACATAAACAATATTAGTACTTATGTTTATAACCTTATTTCGTATTTTAACTGTTATTTTAGCCAAAAAAATTAATATATTTGTTAATAATATGAAAAATTTTGTTTGTGAATGTCATTTAAATTTATCTGTCAGAAATAAAAAAATTCAAATATTTTATTATTATAAATGACTTCAGAAGTAAAAATACTATTAAATAACACAAGAAATATTATTAAATAACACTTTAGAATATAAATGTAATGAAAATGATAATATAAGTCGTTTACACGCATAAATATATGAAATAAATATGACAAAAGTACAAGACGTGGCAACCTAATTGCAATCTGATTGGTCCAATTCAAACTGTCATTATTTTTGTGCATACATTTAGTATTCAGTGCATTGTTGCCAATTCATCACTTTTATTTTATGTAATGTTTTCTTACACAATATTTTTTTTTTTCTCTGAAATAAGTTAGTAAAAACTAATAAGTTTTGTACATAAATAAAACAGATAGTTTTTACTATAAATAGATTTTTGGCTATGTTTTTTTGGTGTTTAAATAAGGTTTGAATTAGATTTTTTTCAATTCTCTATAAGAAGACATGTTAAAATGTCCAAACTTTATACTGCTGTAACTTTTAAACGGTGTAGTAAATCGTATTGAACATCCTTAATATATTTAATTACCTGTAAGCATAGCTCCTTTTGGAATTTTTGCACCAAGATCAATGTACTGTTGTGGATTTTTCAAAAAGTTAACAAATTCCATGATTTCTATTTTAGCTTCCTCGCAACCTGCCACATCTCTGTAATATAAATCATTCAAATATACCAAAATACAAATTTAAAATTGTAAAAAACAAATAAACACTTACTTAAATCTAACTCCTATATCATTTGAATTGATTAACTTCGCTGTAGATTCCATAACTCCTCCGAACAGTCCACCACCTTTTCTTCCCCCTCTACCGCTCATCATATCAGCCGAACGTCTCATCATGTATATTAAAAACCCAATGATCAGCAACGATGGTAGTATACCAGATATACTCGACAGTTCAAGTTCAGACTTGTAGATCACAGGAACAAAATTAGCTGGTTCCACGTTCATATCAATCTGTGCATTCTCTAAATTACGTTCAAATGAATCTACGCTCCCGATGTTAAACCATAAGATTCCCTTCAAAACAAAAGAAAAAAGATAAAAGATATGTAAGTAATGAAGGTGTTTATAATACTTCATTACTTACAGATCCATCTACAGTGTTTCCTGGTGTAAGACGAACACGGACCCATTTCTTATTTACAACTTCTAACTTCTCAACAATACCTCGAGCAAGGTAACTAAAAAATATATATGTATATGTTACCGGCAAAGTATGAAATTCAGGCATTCTATAGAATTCCTAGGAATTCTATAGAATGCCTAACGATTTTAGGCAAAGTATGAAATATTTGTTAAATAGATATTTATTATATACTTTACCTAGGTATTCTATAGAATACCTAGGAATTCTATAGATTGCCAAGATAGTATTAGGCAATGTATGAAATAAAAGACAAAATAATATTATTAAAGCAGATAAATATTATTTAGTTAATTTACTTAATTTTAAAAAGTCAAAATTCATACATAAATATGAATTTGGTTCTTTATTGTTAAAATAACAAAATACATGAACAATAATACAACATTTTATATTATAATAAATAAAATAAAATATTAGTTTCAATTGCGTATGAGGTATGATATTATTTAAACATTTAATAACATATTAGTCCAGACGTGTATTAAGTAAGATTTAAGCCCCTCACTGTGAAAATAACAAATTCACAAAAACAATATTGGAACCTTAAATATTATATAATCAACTCAGTCCAAAATTTGTCCGAGTACGTATTAAGTGAGATTTTGGCCCTGAACATTCAAAATAACATAATATTATCAGATACACATTCTTAAACACTAGTTTAGATCACCTTACTGGACAGACATACATTTTTCAATTATACGCGTAAATATAAAAAGTTTATTTTAATCAATAATTCAGTATTGAACTGACAATACCAAATTGTAATCTAGAAACCTAGCTATCGAGAATGAACCAAGATTTTTTATTATATATTTGCATCGGAAGTATTTTTATAACATAAAAATACATATGATTGCTTCACCCCATTTATGTTTATATTTCATACATTGCCGGCTATCAGTTAGGCATTCTATAGAATGCCTAGGAAATGTATATAATTAAATTCATTTCATACATTGCCTGGTGATTTCAGGCATTCTATAGAATACCTAGGAATTCTATAGAATGCCGGATTTCATACATTGCCGGTAACATATATACTGCATGATAGACGCTTGAATACTTATAAAATATAAACTAACAAAATTCATTTATTTAAATATTTAAAGCATAATTTTAAGGATAATATATACAAAATTGTATAAAGAAAACAAATTCTTCAAGTTTTGAAACATCTCATTGTTTAATCGAAAGAATTTTATCAATGTTTTGATAATTTATGAATAAAACTATTAATGTTTATGTCTGTTATGAAAATATTTCAACAAATATGTAATCAAAACATAATTGTAGATATTTAATTATAATCTGTACAATCATAAATGATATCTGATAGATATCGAATTTTTATTTATCAGTTAATATAAACAGACGAAACAATTTATGTTAAAATAATAAACATTCTCATTAAATTACTTTTTTTTAAATATAGAAGTAGTGTTGAAATATTGAATATTAGTCACATAGAAAATTATTTGTTTGGGTTTTTATTTTAGAGGTTAATTGTTTAAATAAAATAATACCTGTGAACGAATTCTTTCCATCCGATTTCTTTATAGCTCATTTCTAAATAAGTAAACGTTCCTATAAGAGCTATGGTTCCTATTACTCCAAACATCATCCATTTATCTTTATCGCTGTCCCCAAAATTTTTACCTCCCGCCCTAAAATAATATTTTAAATTGTGATATATCGGAAACTGTGCATAAAAAATATTGAATAGATCCAAAGGACACGATAAAACTGAATTTTGTCAACGTACCGAGCCCCGGGTCCTCCAAACAGGCCAAATGACCATTGATCGTACGGTCTAGAAGGTGGCTGTGCACCTTTAGAAGGTAGAGGTCTTTCATCTGGTTTTGGTCGCACATCAGCTTGTTTCTCTTTAGGTGCACTTTGTTTTGTTTCTGGTGCAGGTTTCTCAGTTTTTGGCGCTTGCTTTCCATCACCAGGTTTAAAATATTTTTCAAACCCTTTTGGTGGCCGTTCGCAAAAAACACGCCACTGTTCAAATACTGTTTCTAAAGTAGGTACTCCAGGAGTACTTTGTAATAAAGCTAAATTTCGTTTAAACTGAAAAAATACATAAAAATGCAATTTAGTGTAGTAGATGTCAAAAGTAATGCATATATTTCATCATACCTTCGCATTGTTGATTTGACCGCATTGGACCCCTTTCCAAAATATTTTTTCTAATTTTCTAGTTGTACTAAGAAAACGATGTGCCATGACAATTTTAATTATTTTATTCTTAAATTATTGTCACATAACCCCATACCTCAGAATGTTAAACAAAGTCGGTGTTATAAGTTCGTCTCAACCTAGAGAACATGCAACATTACGTAAATTTTTTGAATTTATATGTAATAATTTTACGTGCTTAAAATAATAGCAGTTAACTGAATTTGATGAAAAAAGCTATGCTAACCTAATCAAAAAATTAATAATATTAACTACAATTTTTAAAATTAATATTCCATTTATTTTGACCCGCTCTTGGTTCAAAATAATAATGGCATCTTGTAGATCACGTGATCATTGACGGCGTGACAGTAGACAGCAAGTACTTCAATTATTTTTTCAGGCATGATGGCGCCAAATGATTTTATACAGTTTTGTGTTTATATACAATATCATATAAATTCGCGAAATTTTTTAAGAGTGAATGATTAAAGACTGTTACATTAACAACATCCATCAATGTACACATCAACCTCAAAGGGTGAGTGAATCGCTAAAAAGCGTGGAATGTGTAATGAGGACATGTTGGTTATGGTGATGACAGATACATCAATACAAGAACGACATTAAGATTTAACGCTTGTTTTCTTCGAAAATAACTAATTCATGACATAATTAAAAATTATCAATACTGAACGAGCACATCAAAATAAAGTATATGTGAGAATGCAATGCATAAAGTGTATTTAAGAGTTAAATATTTTGGCGCGGGGTGGGAGGGGCTATACAAACCAGTCATCGACTAGGCTGCCATCTACATTGTCAATGTTGTTAAGCTTACCAAATGGAGTCCAATGGAGGCTGTACTTCGCAGATTTACTAATTTTTCAATATTAAACATGAAAAATTATAATGAAAACGGTACTGATGATGTTTTTTATGTGCTTCGAAGTGGCGGTTTCATAAAAATAGTGTCATGGAACATTTGTGCGCGTCTGTGCATGAAACTAAGGAGCAATGTTTACACTAGACATGGGAGCCACCTCTAGCTTTTGATCATTAATTGTATTGCCTCATTACTCATTTAATTGTATTTTAGAGCTTCGTATTGAAATTAACAGTCTTTGGGACGACTGGACATTCGATTTGCAAGCTATGAAATTATGAACAAACATTTTGTAGTTCAGAAATATAACAAATGACCAATTCATTTGTGCTGTTCAATACTTTCATTTTTACCACTAATGCATTGATTAATTCATTAATAACTTTTAAAACTTTAAATTAAGCATAGTAAATGTTTTTATATGATGCATTTAATGTTTTCATAGATGAATGTAACATTTATTACCTTTTTTTATTTTAGAAATGTCGAAACATCGCGTTACACCCAGAGAGTAATTTCATAGCTATGTAGTAAGTAAGTTGCACGTAATCTCATGTATTTAGTTTCTTCCCTCAATTCTGTGTATATAATCAACTCAATAACTTTTTATACTATAATATATACTAAATTATATTATATTAAAATACCAAACAAGTTCCATAAACAACTTATGCTACATGTTTATCATATAAAGGCATGCTGAGAACATTTCGATATCCTTTTTAAGTAAACTTATAGTTAGTAGATATGAAAAATTATTAGTCATAATTAAATAAGAAAATTAGAACTGTTGGTTAATAATAATCTATAGTTTAAAATATTAATTGTGATGTGTTTGTTTATCTTAAAATGTAATGTTTTATTCTTTTATTTTTTGTAATTAAGAGTATCTGTCTGTAGTATGTAGCTCAATCATAATATGTGACATTTAAGAATGCTTCTTAAGTTATTAATTCAAGGGATTTTGTATTAGGATGTAGTACTATTTACTCACGACACAAAAATACTCGTATCTAAACATGCGAAAAGAATAAACACTATAATATCTACAATTTCACTGTAAAATATTTCATTATCTTTATCATGTAAATACAATATTACACTTTTATTTTATTTTTTAAATAACATTCTTAATGCTGTGTTAATTTTTGTGATTATCTTTGTAGTATTTAATCTATTTTAAAGACCCTTTTCAATCAAATATTAATATAAACATGGCATTCAGAGTGTTAATATATTACATAAATTATCGTGATCGTTATAAATGTGTGTATTTATGAAACAAACGGCATATTTCAGGTTGTGTGGTGACGTGTTTGGTGCACCACCCGACGGTGAACATTTGAGGCGGCGCAGCATGTCCCATAGAGCGAAAAGGCCCAATCGGACTGACGATGGCTCGGCCCCGACCAAAAGGCGTAAATGTCGGATCACGGCAACGGAGGAAGAAGAAGCGGCCGCCCTGGTCGCTTGGCAACCACGACCGCTCAACGACCTCAAGATATCCAGCATCTACAACCGTAGTGCTACAGAGGCACCCGCGGAACTCTTTCGCAAGGTAATATCACAATTGACTTTTGTATTTTCTTATTTATTAATTTAATTTACCATGTATTTTAATGCATTTCTCGAACTAATTAGTCTGTACTCGATCCTGGAACCCTTTCCTTAAAATTTGTCTGTTAACGACTTAAGTAAAGAAGAATACATGATTTTTAAGATATGTTACCGGTTAAAAGTGAAACTAATATTTGTCAATTTAAATCACAATATAAAAATATTCATAAACCAAATGATATAATAGATTTTTTAACACAGTTGATAAAATTGTGTGTTTCAGGATCTCATCAGCGCCATGAAGTTGCCTGACTCGGAGCCACTAGCGGCAGACGAGTACTGGGTCATCACAGATCAGTGGAAACAGGAGTGGGAACGTGGCGTGCAGGTGCCGGTCAATCCAGACTCTCTTCCAGAGCCGTGTGTAACGGTCACGCAAACGCCTGCCACAAAGCCACAGCATGAATTCAAATTGTGAGTCGTTAATACTGTACTGTGTTTTGTTTATTGTTTATAAGGCATGGAATATTAATCTGTGAACACCCTTGGCCTTCTGCCTCCAGTGTGAAAACATCTGGCGTTTTTTCTTATATTTTTCTAGGTAAATTTTCCTGAAAACTAAGAAAATAATTCAGTATCAATAATAATATCTATCTAATTTCTTATTAAACAACAGGGTTACCAGTTTCTGGAAAACCGAGAAAAGTCAGAGAATTTTGCTATACAGGGAAAAGTCCGGGAATTTGGTTGGAAGTTAGGAAATTTTTATAAAAATGCAAAATCACACAAATATTTAAAGAGTGACATTTTTTTTTTTAGGATTTTTATATAAATTTTTTAAATAAAAAACAGGGAAAAATGGTAAAAATTCTCCTGAAAAACCGGGAAAAATCAGGGAAATTTGTTCCAGAGAAATACTGGTCACCTTGAACAAGCTTTTCGTTTGATATAGATGCTATTTTAGAAGCATTTAGATTTAACAGACACTCCATTTCTCTAAAATGGTTTTATGAACATTTATAAGGTCTAGTTAAAATTGTAATAATTCATAAATGATTTTGTAAACTAACTTGATATTGAATATAATGCTTTAAAATGACGTAAAGATAGATCCTGCCATTTTTCATCAAATAAGATCACTCTTATATCCTTGAATGAAAAATGTCATACGTTTACTACCAAAGTTGTAATGGCAACGATATTAATGCCTGATTGGTTTCAAATATATAAAATAACTGTGCTTCAATTACCAGATATTTACAGCAAAATGTTTTATTTATTTAAAGTAAAATTAGTTTCACAGGGACCCACTGTATTTTTTAAGTAAGTTGAGAACCGGTGAACTAGAAAATCATAATAACAGCTTCATGTGACATGAATTTATTTATTATATTATTTATTTATTATATTTATATTATTTTCACTAATCAAGTATTCAGTTTAATATTTCAATATTGAAATATGTATCTTCGTTGATTATATTTCAGCTATTAGAATGAGTTTTTAATCAAATTTTAACAACAGGATTTTTATAATATGTATATTTATTTAATGAAAGGTTAGTTGATATATTTTTATTACAGCTTTTGATAAATAGGAAAGCATACAAATAGAATAAATAATTAAAAATGTATATCTGTTAAAAAAATATGTAACTCACAAAAATTTAAATAATTCATTTTTAATTATTTATCCTATTGTACAAATTTGTATTTTTAATTTATATTAATTTATATATTTATAAAACATTTATTAGCTGTGATAAGTACAGATTTAGTTTGAGCATTTACATGGCTAAATAATAAAATTTTCTTTAAAATAAATCAGCAACAGTATTTTTTGTTTTATACATATTTAAATTGATATAATTGTGTGGAAAACATTCCAATTTTTATTTTATTTCTCTTTACAGACCTAAAAATAAATATATCCGAATAACAAAAGATGAGCAGTTCAACCCAGAAGAACACTACATGTCGAGTGCAGCCTCGAGAGCGGACGCCGCGTGTTCCTATGACCTCGATGAGTGCGATGCATCCTGGTTGAGGCTCGTCAACCAGGAGCGAGCACTGTGTGGGCTCTCTCCAATCTTCGAAGACCAGCTTGAGCGTGTCCTCGAGGAGCTGGAGGTGCGGTGCTGGGATAAAATACAGACCATTATGAAGAATGAGGAGGGGCTAGGCATCGAGTATGACGAAAATGTCATATGTGACGTGTGCCGGTCACCAGACTCCGAGGAGGGTAACGAGATGGTGTTCTGTGATAGTTGCAATATTTGTGTGCATCAGGCGTGTTATGGAATCACGAGGATACCTTCCGGACAATGGTTGTGTCGAACGTGTGCCCAGAGTATACGCCCTGACTGTCTGCTGTGTCCAAACAAAGGTGGTGCCATGAAATGTACGCGTTCTGGCCAAAAGTGGGCCCACGTGTCTTGTGCTCTGTGGATACCTGAAGTCAGTATCGGCTGTGTCGAGAGGATGGAACCAATCACGAAGATATCAAGCATACCTCACAGTCGGTGGGCTCTCATCTGTGTTCTGTGCAGAGAGAGAGTAGGTGCTTGTATTCAGTGTTCGGTTAAAACGTGTAAAACGGCGTATCATGTGACATGTGCTTTTAAACACGGACTAGAAATGCGTGCCATCATCGAAGATGAAAACGCTGATGATGGTGTCAAATTGAGATCATACTGTCAAAAGCATAGTGTTTCGAGTAAAAAAGAAAAGAATGCGTGTTCTGGATCAGAAGATGACGATTGTAAAAGAAAGAAACGTAAAGATATGACTTCTGAAGAAAAGAATCAAGCCAGAGCAGCGAGATTACATGAAATAGAAGCTGAATTTGATAAACAAGTTAACTACAAAGATGTTGGTCCTCAGTCAGGTGTTGATGCAGAAGGCCTGCAGCACATTTACAATTACTGGAGACTGAAACGTAGAGCAGGTCACAATAAACCCCTCTTGCCACCCAAATCTGAAGATGTAGATATATTGTCTCATAAACAGGAGCAGGCTGATCGTGATAAAATGAAGATGTTTGTCCAACTGAGACAAGATTTAGAAAGAGTCCGTAACTTGTGTTACATGGTCAGTAGAAGAGAAAAATTGTCTAGATCATTCTTCCGTATGAGAGAACAAACGTTCCATAAACAAGCTGCACTGTTATCAGACAGTGCAGACACTCTTAGTTGTTCTGTAGAATCGGCTGTAATCGAAGCAAATCATGGTCCTTCGATATACGACAGATTATATTCTCATGCTGAAGCTAAAGACCACACGAATGATTTTGATATCATACTAGCAAGAATAGCAGGAATCAAATCTCCAGATTCAGGAGCTGAACGAGTGAATGGAATGATCAAGTCAGAGAGACGAGATAATAATCCATATAAGAAGATATACTTCAATGGTTCATCGAAGAGACGCAGCAGCAGCATGTACGGGAGCAGTTGTTCTGTGTCGAGTGCAAGCGAACTAGATCAATCATTCAAGAACAAACGACCGCCGGACCACAACATGAGTACGGACGACGAAAAGAGCCCGTTACCATCTAGTTCTAAAAAGAAATCACCTAGTGCGCGTAAACGTCGTGACAGTGTCAAAGCAACAGGTAAAAGACGTGGTCGACCTAGCCTGAGCTCAAGGACGAAAGTTGTAAGTTCTAGTGAGGACGAAAGTGTAGAGTGTCCGAGGACTCGTGCATTGAGACAAATCGAGTTTGAGTTAGGTGACAAAATATCGGGTAGTGACAGTGACGAACTGATGCTGATGCGAACGACTAAAACATCGGACGTTCATAAAGTGTCGGCCATTTATTCTGACAGTGACAGTGTACGTAGTTCACGAAAAGACCCTGATGATGACCATTCTGCAAGTGACTCACAGCAACAGCCATTCAGAACCAAAGCAGCTGTTAAAGAGTTCTCTCAGCAGTCTAAACCGGGCAGACCACCAAATTCAGCACGTAAAAATAAACTACAGAATGATGAAGAAAAAGATAAAGAAAATCTGAAATCGCCTAAGAAAAAACCATCAGATTTAATAGTGCCACAGAGACAAGCAGCTAAGAAAGCTACAGAGAATTTGAGATCCACAGGTACGGTTAAATCTAAAGAACAAGTGCAGCCTGAAACAGATAATCAAAAATCTGCCCCTGCTATCACAAATGAAGATGCTCCAAAAGTTAAAGCAAAACCAAAACAAAAAATAGCATCTAAAGAACAAAAAGATACAAAGAAAGAAATAAAACAAGATATATTTGATATTGACAAAGAACTTGACAAAGACGATGGTCAAGAAATTCTTGCATATGTACCGCAGAGACAGGCTGCAAAAAAGGCAGCAGAACATATAAAGAGCGGGCTTGGAAAACCTGGTGTGACAGAACCTCAACAAGAATCGACCAAAAAAGAAATTGCAGAACCTACAAAAGCAAAGAAAGAAACAGAAGTTGTGAAACCGAAACAAGAAACAGTTGTGAAACCGAAACAAGAGACAGTCGTGAAACCGAAACAAGAGACAGTCGTGAAACCGAAACAAGAGACAGTCGTGAAACCGAAACAAGAGACAGTCGTGAAACCGAAACAAGAGACAGTCGTGAAACCAAAACAAGAAACAGTAAAACAACCGGAAAAGAAACCTACGAAACAAGTAGTAAGTTCATCTTCGTCTTCCACCTCAAGCTCTTCCACTGACTCATCTTCAACGAGCAGTTCTGACAGTGAATCAGAACCATCACCAAAAGTCGAAGAGAAAAAACCAGCAGCTGCAAACAATAAGGGTGCTGGCGCCAAAGACTGGCCCTTTCTTGACAAGGCAGCCAAGTCTACGGCAGACGTGCCCAGTAGCAGCAGCAGCAGCAGCAGTAGCAGCTCGTCAGATTCAAGCGATTCATCAGATTCCCCCGCTATCAAGAAACCTCCGGTTCCACCCAAACCTAAACCAACTAAACCAAAAAGAGCAGAGACTGTCGCCGCTCCCAAGCCCAAACCAACAAAACAACAAGAAGTTGAACCCCCTCAGAAGTCGGCGGCCAAGAAGCCCGACAAAACGTCTGAAAAGAAGCTTAAAACTTCCGACGGGCGGCCTGAAGTCGAGTTTCAGCCGCCGATTACTGAAAGAGAGGAATCAAGAAGAAGAGGGAAAGCAGGGCGGCCTAGAGTTAACAAAAAGCCGAGTGACTCGAGTGATAGGCTCAGAGATGCTGCTAGCAGGACGAGAGATGCTGGTGCTAGCAGGCACGGGAGCGGTGATGTGGAACGGGACCTCAGAACTTCAGACAGAGGTAAGAAGGAACAACGTCAGCCCGAAGTCAGGAAGAGAAAATCGAGTACAATGGAAGATGCCGTTTCACGCCATGAAACTGCTAGCTTATCAGAAAACGTCAAAACCCGTACCGAAAAAGAGAGCATCAAGTCCAGTAAACTTTCTTCTCCGGTCAGGAAAACGGACAAGAAGGTAATTACCGAAGAGAAAGAAGAGAAGAAAGATGTTGAAGTCAGTACATTAGAAAAAGAAATAATGGAACGCAAAGCAGGCAGAGATAGTCATACTAACAAGACAAGTAAAGCAAGTGCTCTAGATAAATTATTTGAAAAACGTGAAAAACAAACTAGATCTTCTGTAAAAGCGTCACCTGTTAAAGAAAACAAAGCTCCGAGTCCAAATAAGAAAGATAAAGTATCTAATAAGAAAACTAAAATTGATATACCAGAAGAACATATACGTAAAGAATCCACATCTAAGAAATCCCCTAAAAAGAATTTCGAACATGAAACAGAAACTCAAACCGTTGTTGAAGATGATAAAACAAAAAATAAACATAAAAGAACAGAAGAAATCATTGAGCCATTATCAAACAAAACTAATTTACATAATGAAGTTAATCTAGAGGACAACAAATTAGATATTGATAAAGTACCTAAAATTGAAGAACAATTAACAAAAGATAAAATTGAGAAAGCGATAGAAATTGATGAAAAAATAAAAATACCTGAATTAAATTGTGATGAAAAAACGTTAAAAAATCTTTCACAATATTCTAGATCGATATTTTCACCAAGACCATCTAAAGATAATAGTGCACCTTCAGATTTGTTTGATTTTGATAATGAAATATTAATGGTAGACGAAGCTCAAGATGATGGATTCCGAATATCAAAAGATTCAGAAGAAGTTATGAGACCGCTAACTTTTTCATTTGGTAACGAATTCTTATTCAAAGAAGATTCTAAAGAAGACAGTGCTCGTGAAACTTTGAATTTAGTAGAAAAATTAAGAATGGAATTATCAAAGAAATCAACTAGTAACACGCAAGTTGAAGATATGGAATTAGAACCCAAATTAGAAAACGATGAACTGAAACCACAACCACAAATTATTGAAAAGGAAGTTGAAGTCAATCCACCACCTACAGAATTACCTATAGCTGAAGAAAATATCAAAGCACCTGAACCTGAAATACCTGAAGAAATCAGAAGTAGTTTACCAGAATTATATATAAATACGCAAATGAATTCATCTGCATATCCACCGTATCCAGGTAGTAATGGAATGGAAAGAGAGTTAATAAACCAAGAAAAATTAGAAAAGAACATAACGGATACGTGGATTCCAGAAAATAACAAATTTTCACAGGATTTACAACTGGAGCATTCTGAAATCATTAACGATGAGCAAAAATCTGATAATTCTAAATTAGAACAAGTTTGTGATAAACAAGTTTATCAAGAAAAATCAACAGTTTCTGTTGACAGTGAAGCCACAAAAGCATCATCAGATATACAACCTATGTTGGAATCACCAAATATGCCACCACCTTCACCTTACCAAGAACTGCAGTCTCAAGCAAAATGGGCAGAAAGTGAAGTACTACCGGTGAGGAGATCATCTTCGTCATCTGCTGCTTCAACTTCATCAACAGGTTCAAGAAGAAATGATGATACAGATGTATGTAAGAGGGACGATGTGTTGATACCTTCTCACCATAACATGGATCTCACATTCGGTATGCTTCCTTTTACGGCTGCTACACTAAACGATCCTTACCATTCTTATCCTGAAACATCTCCATTTGTGACTGGTCCTGTATCACTGTTCCCTCCTCAACAAATGAGCACGCAATTGCCTTTCCCTTCCCCAGGTGCTGCAATGTTCCCACCTACTTTCTCTACACCATTTTCCAACCCACATTCTGTCCTTCAACAATATTCTAAACCTACAGAAGATATTCATTTCCAATCGCCGTGTACAGCTACATTTACGTCTTCACAACCTAACATGGCATTCACTGCAGCTATGATTATGCCACCATCAATGACACCCAAACCTGAATCTACCGAACCTACAGAAGAAGAGCCTACTCTGTCACCAGTGATTCAAAGGACTGATGACATTGTTAATAATACACCTGAAGTAACTCTACAATCTCCTGTGCCGACTTCTGCACCGGTTACACCGGTTGTTGAAAAATCTCCAGTACCTGTCGCTGTTGCTAGCACCACTCCTGTTGGAAAGAAATCTCCATCTAAACCAACAAGAACTTCAGCTAGAGTTGTAAATCAAGGAAAATCACCAAGCAAAAGTCCAGGGAAATCTCCAAGACAATCTGAAATCACAACAAAGCCCAATAATCAAAGTAGAAGTAGAGGTGAATCTAAAAGAGGTGGTAGAGGTGGACAAAATCGAGGAAGAGGTAGAGGACGTGCTAGGGGTAAAGGCAATCATCAAATCACCGTTAGTCATTTTGATTCTGATTATAATACAATACATGACAGACTGATCGGTACAGTCTATGATTTAGATTTTGATGATGACATAGCAGGAGAAAGTATGGAAAACTTACGTAGTATGAGGGAAAGAAGGCGCTCAACAGATATCAAAGAAATAAATTCTCATCTTCCTAGAGAATCATCGGAATCTCCTAGATTTTCAAGTCCTTCGCATAATAGTAAATCTCGGTCTTCGTATATGAATGATTTAAGAGACTTGAGACCTCCAACTCCGGTCAGTGATTCAAAAGAAGTAATGTCACCACTCACAACTAGTCAACAAACATTTCCTGATATTGTTGAACCGGTTTTACCTGGACCGGTCGACATGCGAACTTATAGCGGAGCTTACGAAACACCTAGTACGGTTGTTGATGCTTACACAAATCAACAACAGTTACTCGGTGCATTTGCAAGCGGAACTGCTGATCATCCAGTCACTGATAATATAGACGAAGATGATGAAAAAGAATTACATTCAGCTTTGGCTGCAGCAATTACTCCTAAATCAAATCCTGTTCCCAGTATCAATCATGAAACTTGTGAATTAAAGGCATCACTTTCAGATTCCAGAAATCAACTCAAAGTTAAAATAAAAGGACCTTTCTTAGATGCCAAATACACATCAACAATTACTCCTTTACCACAACAACCTCACATAGAGCCAGTGATAACAAACAACACGTTATTACCATCTGTAACAGCAATGTCATCTGCTGCAGCTGTAGCTTCCTCTGGAACATCAAATCTCAGACGGATGAGAAAGAAGGAGTTATTGAGAGAATACTGGACACAAAATATGAAAATGGATGATACAACTGCAAACTCCATTACAGAACAAGCTAATGTACCTGCGGCACCGTTAGTCAACAGAACTAATATAACAATTCCAAAAGCTATTACATCCATGACCAGTATACCGACCAAAGAAGATTACAAGGCGGTCGTCGATGCAAACATGGAAAAGAAACGCAGAAAAGAGAAACTATCAGGTGGATCAGCAGCAAGGGAATTGCGAAACTTAGATCTGTCACCAGACGATGAACCAGATATGCCTGAGAGAAGACGTAGTATCGGTTCAGCGGGCAGCAATGCATCCAACTGGTTATCTGTTGAATGTCCGGCAGCTTACAAGAGACGAGGAAGGCCCATCAGACCTTCTCCTGTACCGGCGGCACCGAAACTAAAAATAAAGATCAGTTCTGAGGGCATGACCACATCGATGGATGACAAGCGGTGTAAGCGTCCACCTAAAAAGAGGCTCGGTATCACAAATGTACCGGTTCCAAGCTTCGAGGATCTCAAACGTGAAAGCATGAATTACCGTCGCATTGTGATGGCTCACTTTGACGAAGAAAAGAAGCGTAGCAAAGTAAAAAGCGAAAAACATAAAAAGAAAAAGAAAAAACGACCACCGGAAGTTCAAATTATAAGCGGTAATACTCCAAAATTAATCATAAGGTTTGGTAAAAAGAAAGAGGAAAACTGTACTGACAACGTGAGCACGGATGCGGTGGTTTTATCAAAGAGTACAACGAGTTCAGGAGACCCGGTGCCTCGTACCGAGCAAGCAACAGACAGCAGGACGGCAGCGCCACCGTCAGCAGAGCCTCTCCCAGCTGCACCACCCCCTTCTAACGAGTCAGGCACATCAGCGCTGAGGAAAGTACGGGCGACCAAAGTGTCTCCGATCAGGTTAAAACTAGCCCGGTGTCACGAGGGTTCTGGCTACGTGATGAAGTGCAACACAGAGAGCGCTGGAGAGCAGACAGCGACGTCCCCGGTCCTGTCGCCTCCACCGCCCTCGGACCCCGCACCACCACCACAGCTCAAGGACTGTCAAGTCAGATGATAAACTGTACCGTAAATGCTCTTTGTATTATATGTGTGTAATGTGAAGTGATATCCAGTGAAGGACATCGCGTTTAGGTAAATAGTGTTTCACTTTGTTTTAGATCACTTTGTTAATGCTGTCTCATAATAGTGGATGTTCGTAGACTAGCGCATCGTTGCACAGTGTAGCAGTTACCTATCGTCTCAGACTACGCGACTGCAGTGTAGTGTACAAAGGTCAATTACTGTTGCATAATATGCGGATTCATATTTTTGTACATATTGTAAGTTATATATATGATGCATTGTGAATATTATAGTACTAATTTATAAAATATTGATTTAATTTCTCGTGTTGACAATTTTATATAGAATCGTTATTGATGTATATCGATCAAATGATGTAGTGAAACAAGCGGTTTGTGTGTCGTCCACACTAAATAGATAGATATTTTATTTTATTTGTCAAGTTGATTGTGCTTGGTTTTTATATTTTTTTAATTTTGTCGATATGACGATGGTTGTACTTCGTGGGTGCCACAAATCATTTAAAATGCAAACCACTTGTTTACAAATACCTAAAAAATATATGAACAGATCCTGTAATTTGTTATGAAGACCATTGTAGTGTTTTAAACTTACTGAGGATTAAGTATTCTTGTATATATGACAACAATTCTATTTGCTTAAAGTAATTCAATTAATAGTGGTAATAATTATATATATCGTATTCAGTACATTTATAAATATACAAATAATATTGTGATTATAAAGTATTTATATAAATATATATATATATTTTATTGTTAATTTTAAGTACGTATCTAATGCACTCACTCCTTTTATAATATTTATAAATGCCATAAAACATTTACACTATAAATATTTTAAAAATTACAAATTTCAAAACTAAACAATTTAAATAAAAAAATTGATTCAGACCGTTTGAAATTCATAAGTTTTTTTTTATTGTCGTTTGTTAACCAGAAAAAAAAATAGAAAGATATATGTACATAAAAAAATCAAAGCAATTTTGTACAATATTGTAGAAATTAATACAACAAAATCCGGTTAGTTAATAATTTAGCCCAATTAATCATAAATTAATCCATTGTTTCTTATATTTGTTTGTTTTAAAACATTTTCCAAAAAAGAACTTACTGTTTCCTAAATTATTACGTATTGCATGCTCATATATATATTGTAGATATTTGTCAAAATAAGACTATTCCGTTACAAAAATAATAGTAAAGGTGCTAAAAATATATTACCAACAACTTTAGTTTGTGGCAAAAATTTAAAAGTGGAATAAGTAGTTAAGTTCTGAAACAAAATTCCTTTTTTAAAGCCAAGAATAATTATTGTTAGTGTAAATTTCTATAATTATGTACAAAATAATGACAATGAATGAGCCTGGCACTTTAGCCAGGGTCACTAAATAAATTATTAAATTCGAGCTCTGTAAACTACAAACCGAAGTAACATTTATAGCGTTTCGCAATTCTGGTTATTAATAATTCTTGTTATTATTATTAATATGATGTTTATTGCTGTAAGCGATTTGTTAGTTTAAAAAAATAAAATCATGAATTAGAAATGTATTAAATATGATAAATATTACTACTATTAAGTACAAATATCCTCAGTAATGTTAATTTTTTTTCAATCGAGATGATATTTTTTGTTTTAATTTTATAAAAGAATGTATTTATTTGTTTTATAAAAAAAAATATTGAAACTAAACTATATTTTATATTATCATATATTAAATAATTATGTTATGAAGTTTCAAGACAAAAGTAATTTATATAGAACGAAAGGATTTAGTTATTTAAAAGTGGTTTTTATAAAAATGCATTTTATATCAATAGATATAGAATACAAATAATTGTTTTTAGCCTTGCAATGTTAACTTCTTTTTGAGCGGTTTCATTTTTGAAGCTTCTGCGACGCTTATGATGATAATTACTTGATATTTGATCGTATTATGTAATTAATTAGATAAAATGTAGGTTAATAAATCAAGCTGTGTCATAAGAAGATACTCAATTTGCTTTAATTTATTTATGTTATGTTTAAACAAGCAATATGACAGTTTTATTCAAAATTATATCTTGTACATTATTATACCCAGGGAAAAACGATCAGATTCAATTGGATCCAATTTTTTTCAGATCTGTAAAATAGTTATCCGATTGGATCTGATCGAATCCAATCAGATCTGATAATAGCGGTCAATTTTCAGATCTAATTAGATCTGATTAGATCCAATTTGATCTGATCGGATCCAATTTGACCTGATCAGATTCAATTGGATCTGAAAATTGGTCACTATCAGATCTGATTGGATCCGATCAGATCCAATTGGATCTAACCAGATCTGAATTAAAGAATAACTTGTTGTTTCTACTGAACAACTCATCATTTAATATTTATAAGAAAAAAATATTATAACATTACCTACCTACCTTTATACAAACTGGAAACATGCTTCTCTGGCGAGAGGTAATTTGCGATTTTTTTTATCCAATCAGATCAAATTAGATCTTATCAGATCTTATTGGATCCAATCAGATCAGTTTGGATCAAATCAGATCAGTTTGGATCTAATCTGATCTGATTGGATCCAATCAGATCTGATTAGATCCAATTGGATATAAAATCAAATATAAAAATTTTCATCAAAAATAGCATCAGATCTGATCAGATCTCATCAGATCCGTAATTTGGCCCATTCAGATCTGATTAGATCTAATCAGATCTAATTGGATCAAATTTCAGATCTGCTCTGATCCAATTAGATCTGATCGCTTTTTCCTGGGTATGTATGGTACTTTTTTCGGATAACAGTACACTTCTTTTATAAGTTTTTTTTTTGTATAATTGTAAATATGGGAATGTCTAGATTATTTATTAAAAAAAAGTTATACAAATATTTTATTTAAAAGATTTAATATATTTTATTATTGTCTTTAAATATGTAAAGATTTTTTTTATTTTTTACAAAAGAATATGCTTACGAAATAGTTTCAATGTTTTTTTTTTCTTTACGTTTGTTACAATTACCCGTGAAAAAATAATTTAAATCTACGTAGATCTAAGCTTTATACTAAATTATTTAAATACATACGAAAATACAGTTTTGTATATGAAGTAAAAAAGTAAAACGTGCTGTTAGCGAGAGTTAAGTTACAGTCTTACTAATGATGGTTTACTTTAGATCTACATAGATAGAATTTATTTTTTCGTGGGTATATATGTTAACTTGTATATTAATAGAACATATTTTAGTTTTAATTACATCTAGTGTGTAAATCAGGGTTTGTTCATTTATTTTTTAACAAATGGTATATGTTTTTAAAAGACTTCGAATTCTAAATCAATATATATTATTTATAAATACAAAATAGTTTTTATTGTCTACTCGCATAAAGTAGGTATATACCTTTTAGACCTCATTGTAATTTGTCATCAAATAACAATTATTGTACAAACATCTTTGTACAGTGTCTTTTATAACATGTTATTATTGTAAATAATGTACCTATATCATATATACTTCAATGAAGCTGATCTTGTAAGATATCACACAAAAAGATCACATCACTTATAATAATCTAAGTTTTTATATAAAATTATTTCGTGTTGAAAAAAATGTACATGCAGTGATTTATCCTTTTAAGAACTTATCCTTTTCCTTACGACACTGTACCAATGAGCACCAAACAATTTCATTCAATTAATTTGGTTTTATTTTAGACCAGTTGTATGATTAGGAAATAAAACACGGAATACATATTGCTCCGTGAGTTATTTCTAATTCATGTCGGATTGTTTTATTGTTAATTGTATTGTAGATTTTTTAATGTTTAGTGATTTTATTTTATTATTTATATAAATGAACAGTATTATTTTTATATTTTTTAAATGTTTATAAAAATATATTTAAAGAAATGTATATAGAATAAATTTAATTTTATATTATTAAAAAAAATCAATCTCCAAATCATATTGATGCAACAGTTTAGCAAAATGGTATAATATACAAATAACAGTTTGGTAATCACTGGTCAGTACAACAACTTATATTATTGTTATGAATACTGATTTATAGAACAAGTTATTTTTCAGAGTTGCAATATTGAAATAAATAAACTAATCATTTTTAAGATATGAGTATTGTTTTTATATTGTTAGCAGTGCAATATTATAATTAATAATTTTAACATAAATTTTTACAGACAATGAAATTTCTTCGTCAATAAAATATTACTTATAAATTATATCTTTAAATAATTATTGTCCATTTTACCAAATGGGGTTTATTTTCCTGATTTATAATAATTACAATATTATATTTGCTAATTTTTATTTATTTGTACATAATGTTTATAATTTCAAGAATTTACAATAAAATTAATAAATCATTTATTTTTAATGAATAAAAAAAATTGGGTAATTAATGATATTTGATGAACTCTTAAAATAGTAACGTTTATTTTTTATAAAACTAAAGGTAAGTAGAATTTATTAACAATGAAACAATAAAATAATCAGAAATATATTAATTTTACATATTTCAAAAAAATTAAACGCATTATTTATTTATCATTATGTTTACATGACATTGTTTTGCATTCGCATTCAATAAGATATCTGATAAAATTATATTGCTTTTACTCAATAATGCAATAACCTTTATCGTCATTATTGATTCATTATAGTGTTTAATCAATTAATACACGTATTGTATGTTATCAGCGTGATAGTATTAACTCAAAAATAGTTTTTTTGTGCCCATATATATCCAATATATCGACATATTGTAATATATTTTATAAAGTGATTTTTGTTTTGAATATTCAATTTTCATTGTTGCGACACATAATTAAATTATAAATTCAACAATGAAAATGACAACAAACTGTCACATTTTTGAAATGTGTCGAGTTGTTCTATTGGCCTATATACGAATGTCGTCTACAGCCGCAATATTGTAGGATGTGAAATATCAATATTTTGCCCCGGAATTCGGCGGTAAGACTGTAAAACTGTGCGCCGACGCCAGATCAATGGTGGGGCGGAGGTGAATCAATATAAAACAGTCCGAGTTGAATTTAGAGATATGTAACACACACTGATATAATTTTTTTTTACATCTTAAGTGTTGTGAAGTTAAAAAGTTAAGTGCTCATATTAGTTAAGTGATTAATACATAATTATAAATAAAAATGCAGCCACCCCCAAGAAAAGTAAGTCGAATTTTATAAAATAATTTCTAATTGTTATCTCGCTTATAACATTCTTTTGATATACAGGGAAATTATGCGAAATTTTTGAAAAATCTTCATTCCGAACAAATCGCTAAATTGCAATTAAAAAATCAACATGAATGTGATCTTTTGGAAGATATTAGATCATTTACTATTAAAAAATCAGCATTAGAACGGTCGTATTCAGAGGTATATAAAAATCGATGTATTGATTGTATTTATAATATATGTTATATTCATTTGAAATTTAATTAACAGGCACTACTAAAAATTTCATCCGCTTATCTAAATAAAAAGATACCGAATATACCGGACATTAAATTAGATGGAGGTGAAGAAAAATGGTAAGTTCAATAAATCGGTATCATTTTTATCTCAATCGCGAATCTTATATATTTTTTAATCCGAAACATTAATCATTTTTTTTTTATTATTTACTGGATTGAATAAAAAAAAATCTTTAAATATTTTTATTTGTACGAAATATGGACCATTTTATATAATAATTAATTTACTATATAAATATATATAGGCAAGCATAATACATATATATTTATCTTGAAGTACTTACATATATCTACATAGGTACCTACCGCGAAAACGTTTTTAGTAATTTAAGTTAATTTAACAATGTATTTTTAATAGAATTTAATTATTCATTTAAAAAATACATTTTAAAACAGTGGCGTAGCTACAAAGTTCGGGACTTCATTATGATTCATACAGGCATCATTTAATATTTACAAAAAAATTTTGTACGCCTGAGAAAAAAAAAATTACATCAAATATATCAAAGATCTAATTTAAAATTTTCTCAAAATTTCGATCTACATCGATTACAATAGATTTAATTTGATCTAGGTAGGTTAATATGATCATGGTAAGGCTGTAACTTAACTCTCGCTAACACTGTGATTTTATTTACTGTATTAATGTATAGTTGAGATCCATCCCGAATTTTGATTAACAGAGATCTATTTAATTTTACATAGATCAACGAATTAGTAGAATGATCTTAATTGCATCCATACCAATTTTTAATCTTTGCTAGTTTTATTTATTTATTTTCGAACAAGAGAAACTATTATAGGAGCCACGCTACTGTATTTTAATACTGCTATCAAATATTTAGGAATATGTGGAATGTATGGAGAACAGTCTTAGAAGAAAATGAAAAATTGGCTAGAGCACGTTTAGCAGCTGTAGAAATATTTCAGCAACAAATAGCTGATGAAGCAAAAGTACTTAGAACCCATAAATTAAATACTTCAAGAAAGGTAAAAAAAAATGTAATGGTGTACTTTTATTTACATTAACAAAATCACTATATTTTAGTGTGTTGATCTTCTAACTGTAGTGCAGAAAGAATTGCAGACGTGTGTTCAAGATGTAGATAAAACTAAAAAATTATATTTTGATGAAGAACATAGCGCTCATGATGTCAGAGATAAAGCGAAAGATATCGAGGAAAAGTAACTATCAAATTTATTCATATATACTTACCATTTGATTTTAAAAAAGCTTTATTAACATATCAAGCCCTAAATACTAAACTATCATAAACAGGGGTTTTAGCTGGGCGTTGATGAGCCAGTCACTTAAGGCTTCTAGCTCTTTATATAGATATATATTTGACATTGTATTCTATGTGGTGTTTACACCGAAAAAACAAAACATAAACATTGTGTCTTTAAAATATATAGGGTTTATTGCTTTTTTGTCATAAAAACACTGTGTTTCTGTTTTGTTTTCTCAGTGTAAACACTGCATAATAAATAATCTTACATTTTTTTACTTCAAGAAATTTAATCATTACACTCAATTTTTTTGTTATCCTGTTTTGCTCGATTTCAGAATCTGATTATTTTAATAAATCATTCCTAATTCTATTTGTTAATTAATATATTGATTATACTAGTATTTCTTATCTGGAATTCTTTTGATTAATTTCTGGAATAATGATACTATTAATTATTCTAGATTAAAGAAAAAGAAAGGCTCATTTTTCCAATCTATAACATCACTTCAAAAGAACAGTGCGAAATTTTCATCAAAACGTGAACAGCTTGAAGAAAAGTCATCCGGTGCTAGGAACGATTATTTGTTAAGTCTTGCAGCTGCTAACGCACACCAGAACCGCTACTTCGCAGTAGACTTGCAGATGACACTGGCTATAATGGAGAGCAATGTGTTTGACAAAGTAGCCGAGTACTTGACACTAATGGGTCGTACTGAACTTCTGACATGTTCTGCAACACAAAACTCGTACGGAAAGATTCGGGACCAAGCCACACAGCTCACACGTGAATATAATTTAAAGTGCTGTTATTTATACTATCCTGTTTTAAAACAACATATCCAATATGATTTTGAACCATGCGATAATGATCCAGTAGACCATATTACGGCCGATCATGAATCAGCTGCTACTGCTTTAAGCAAAGAGGCTCGTAGATGGGCTTCAAGAATAGTCAGAGAGAATAATAATATCAAAGAGCATGTTCGAAAACTACAATTATACAACGCATTGAGAGAATCTGGTCAAAGGGTTGATCCAAACGATCAGAACGGGCCTGATTTAGAAACGAAAATTGATGATTTGAAACAAAGTATCAGGAGGTCAGAAACTTCGAAGATGAAAGCGGAATCGAGAATCGAGTGTCTTCGAGCTGGTGGAGTTAATGTAGATGAGTGGATGCACGAAGCGGAAACATTGAGCGTACAAGATATCCCAAGGTCTGCTAGTTCTCTTTCAATTAGAACCGATGCTTCTGGAGCTGGAGTAAGTCATTATTATATCTTTATAGGAGTTAATAATATTTTTCAATACTAATTGGTTTTACAGGAACAACCAAGTTCGGATTCATTTTATGACAGTGACTTTGCGGATGGAGAACCGCCAGCTGCTCCAGAGAAAGTGGACTCTATTGACACTGAAGAAAGCCAGGAGGCAACCTACGATACTGCTGAGGTGGACGGTGAGTGGGGTAGGCAACGATCTGTTACTCATGCACTTTTTTTATATTTACGGCCACATACATTACCAGTCAAAATTAACGGTACACTTTTTAAAAGCATCGTAATTCTGTTAAAAAATGTGATATTTATTTGAAATCATAACAAAACGTATCACGAATGATCAATTAAATTCTTGAAAAATGGTTATTGTGTATGTATAGCACTCACTTCACGAACACATTTAATTATTCACAATGTTTATTCACCACAATTTAATTGAATGATTTTTTAAATTTTAAATTTTACAGAAATATTTTTTACATTCAAATTTATAAAACATTTTATTTATTTTCAACAGGCATGATCAGCATAATCGTTGCACTGCAAATTATTTATAAATTACTGTATAATATATATTATATTCATTATTATGTGTTTTACATTATCAAAATAAAATTTATTTAATATTTTTAATACTAAACGTAATTACGTATTAAAAAGAATTTCTTTCTAATCTATTTGCATATTATTGTCAATAAACTATAATAATGAATACAAACACTTCAACTGTTTATTTTAAGTAAGTTCTACAGTGAAAGAATACTACATGTACGTTTTAAACATATTATAAATACCTACAGTTTGTTTGATAAGAGCGTGTCAAGCATAATTTAATTTTCTACCTTCTTAGCGATGGTAGAACTGGCTCAAGAATTAGTTTTCCCAGTTACTCTCTTATTAGACAAACTGTATCATAGATAAATTTTCTGTTTAACAAAATATAGATAAAATTAATTATATGTTATTATTAACCCTTACGAGACTGTGAATATTTTAAAATAGCTGACTATTTATTTATATATCATATAGCTGCAAGAGAACGGTTAGTGATTGAATATATTATGCTCAAATAAATCATTTGTATTTGACTTTATTGCATAAAAGCAATGTTAGAACAAGAACGGCAGCGCATAGAACAACTGACAGCAGGATGGGACGATCCAACTCAAGTGGACTGGGGCGCAGAGGAGGATCATGATGAGGCAGAAGCGCAACGACTAGTCCAACCCGTACCGGGTCTCAAATGTACAGCACTTTATTCTTATACGGTACGTATAGTTTGTTTCCCTATTTCCTATTCTTCTACAGATAATATAAATAACAATATCAACAGGCACAAAATCCAGACGAACTATCAATCATTGAAAACGAACAGCTGGAAGTGGTTGGTGAAGGAGATGGTGATGGTTGGCTGCGGGCACGTAACTACCGTGGCGAGGAAGGGTTCGTACCGCACAACTACCTGGACGTGGAGCGGGAAACAACAGGTCAGACACCCGGTCTAGTAAACCAGATCTCGTTCTCATCTGTTGATTATACAGTTGAAGAGCAAGACGAGGCAGAAATGCCTGGCGAACAGACGGATCAAACGCAATCACCTGAACAAGTGTCAGTTATCTCTGTGCCTGTTTCTAAACCAGCCGAACAGGTACGTAAATAAATAATGCTTAAAACAGTTCGGTCAATTAAAGGTTTCAAATGTTGGGGATTCTTACTATTCGCAGCGTGCTAGGGTGCTTTGACATATTAATAAAACATCGTAATATATACATTTTAGATGATTATTTATGACTATTGGCTATGTGCACGAAGTCTACTAGCGGGCAATAGAGAAGGATTGAACGGATTGAACTCTCTTTTTATTATTGTTTAATACCGTCAAATTTTTTAATAAACAAATATAATTTAATTTAGCTGTTTGCATATAATTTAAATAGCATATAATAAAAGGTACGTGAAAATTATTTATTTTGAGTATTATCTCTCTCTTTGACAGCATAACCTCAAACTATGACACCGATGATCTTACAATGGTGCTCACCATAAGCACTCGCATCGACATTATTTCTAACTCAAGCCCCTTGCACATAGCCTATAGTGTAGTTAACCATTTTTAATCTATTTTCAGTTTAAAACGAGCCTATTAAAAATGACAGTTAGTCCACCAAAAGTGTTATTTTTGGCCACGTCGTGCGTTGCAATCGATTTCATTTCACTCACTACTTACTTTGCACCCAGCGAATACATAATAATATTTCTGTAACAGGAACAGGAACAGGAACAAGAACAGGTAACATATTGCTGCGCTCTGTACGACTATGATGCTGATGGAGGTGATGAACTTACCTTCGAGGAAGGGCAAGTGATCAAAGTGTTGAGCAAATACGCTCACGGTGTAGATGACGGCTGGTGGGAAGGAGAACTTGATGGGCACAGGGGAAACTTTCCGTCACTTGTTGTAGAGGAGTGCGATGAGTACGGCGAGCCTCTGACTAACCAGTGGGAAGAGACTCCGCCATGTTCAGCCCCACCTGTGTTCACGCCACCTGATGTGCCCAACTTCCTCTTGCAGCCTGCAGAAGTGATCATCACACAAGCCACACCTATGCACGAACATCCGCGTGCCGATGAAGCTATTCTAGGTTAGAACTTTGTTGTTTTTTGTGTGTAGTGTTTTTGTTTTAAAAAACTCGAGTTCATTTGTATTTTTATTCAAATTAACAAAAATTAAGAAATAAGAATTAGTCTTGGCAATCAAAACAACAGTTGCTTCAATTTTGAGAACCAAAACTGTGTAAATGAATGAGCCTGGCACTTTGGTTTAAGTTCATTTACACGGTTTGGATTCTTTTTGCTTTAATTGCCAATTAATAGTATTGATGTTGCTCGATTCTATAGTATTGAAAATAAATCTTACTTCGTATATTTGCATTTTTATAAATAGTTAGTGTGTTTAAATAACTTGTTTTCTTTATAGAATGTAAAAATCAATATTTTAAATAAATAAATGCAGAAACATAGTAACACGATTGACATGAATTTATATGGTTTTGCTTGTAATTAAAATTAAAAAATAATTGGGTATTCAAATTTATTACTATGGTTCTACATTTCTGTACGTATCATTATAATAATGCCTTTATCTTTTCTTGTATTGAAACTTATGTAACTCAATTTATTCTGCAGCCACGAGTACGCAGTATTTATTGATCAAATCAAGTCAAGTTGGCCAGTTAAATTGTAGTAAATACTGCGTACGTATGGCTGCAGCGTTATTAACGTGAACACAAGTTTCGCATTGATCTTTTCTTACTGTTTCATAAATTCTTTTTATGTGTGTTTCATTCCTTAAATATCTATTTCCATTTATCTAATTATAATATAGTATATTTCAGTGGCTCTCAAACTTTTTAGGTGATATTTTTTATCTAAAATTATTAAATTTATAATTTGGCACATCTACTGTTTGAGAACTACAAGTATAGTCAATAATACTTTGTATTATTATTTAAACTAAATCCTAAATGAATCGCTATAATGTACAAAAATTTTATTTATGAAATAATTGTATAAAATAATACAATGTATTATTGTATATTAATTATTTTTAGAATTTGATATATTTTTGTAGTAGCTCGCATTACATTTAATGCTTAATTGGCTTACAGAATTTAAGTAAGTTAACATATATAATTGATTTAAATTCTGTATTTGCATCCTGGGAAAAAAATGGTAACAATTTGTATATACCATAAATATATATGTATGAAAATGAATTATAATGCATCCAGTAGTGGAACCAAAACGAAATTCTGTTTCAGTTTTAACTGATAATGTTTATAATTTCAGAAGAAAAAGAAGAAGATGCACAAAGTCCCCCAAAAGAAACAACGGAAATAACAAACGATGTTGCTAAAGCAAGTGGCGGTTTTTCAATGGCACTTAGTAGAAATCATCAACAGCAATATGGAAGTCAGTTTACTGCTGAGGAAGATGAAGTCACGACTTCTGATGTAAAAGTAAAAAGTACGTTCTTTTTTATTTTATAATTATATCAAATTATCCGTTAAGATACACCGAATAATTTTTTAAAAACACTTTAAATTGTATTTTACACGCTAACAGTCGATATTCCAAGTTTAACAATTGAAGATGAGGTGAGTTCTTTGATAAAAACCCAAATATACTTCATCAATAATTTAAAATGTAAAAACAAAAAAATAATTAATAAAATTTTAATTTAAGAGCGGCCAAGAAGTTGGTGGAGAAGATGATAAAAACGAAGACAGCTTTGGTTTAGAAGTAGCACAAATTGTAATAACAGCAGCCACGCCTATGATAGAGGAGCCCGAGACACCGTTCCCTCCTGTTCCAGAAGAGGGGAAGGAAACAGATGAACAGCCTTCAGAAGAGCTATCGGAAATACACGAGGAGGAAGCGACAGTCGAGGAGATAAGTAAATCAGACAGTGGCGTGAAAGAGGAAGTCCCTGAAGACATAGATGAGAAGTCAGCTGCAGATGATCTACCGACAGACTCTGCGCCTTTCCCTACGAGTAGTAGCTCTGCAAGCGATGCCGATTCCACGGGTCCGAGCACAGCAGAGAATTCTCAAAGCCTTCCCACTAGGCCTACGGATGATAGCGACCAGCTACCGGAGAACGAGATCCCCAAGCAGGTCGTCGGAGGCCGCGCGAGCATACCTGACGAACTAGAACCTCACCAGTTGGCCCAGCTTCAAGATCTCAAGGAATCAAATGCTTAAAGTGGTTTTTTGTAAAGTTTACTTTAGGTAATTTTTTTATATAAACATATTACATTAATAACGCCAAAGATGAGAATATTATTACCCTTACCTTAAAATGTTTGTAAGTGTTTACCGTATGTATGTATATTTTATTTACTGTTAAAGATTTGTTGTATATTATATTCATATATATAAATTTATCCGGAAGACAAGAAGTGAAACCACTTTCGATCTCACGTCTTGTTCTCCTTGACGGATGTTAATCATATCGTACTTTGCATCACGTTACGTTGCGTTTATTTATTTGGAAGCAATAATGTAAATTGTGTATAAGATGTTGGTTTTGGTATATAAATAAAGCTACGAGCATGTACTATAATATAGAATGTATGATTAATAGCAATTTCTAATAACTGCGGTTTGTTTAAAGGCCAATTTATATTAAATAGCTTTGAAAATATCAACCAGTTTGTTTCTTTTACATGCAATATTACCAACACACTCTAAATTATTTAATGTGAAATGTGATTTCTCAGGAAAAAATTTATTTGATCTACGTAGATCAATTAAACTGTAACTTAACTCTCACTAACAGCCTATTTTTACATTCTGTACTTCAATGATGATAGGTCTAGTGCGAGTTCCATCCTAGATTTGATCTACAGATATCTATTTAGATCTATATAATTTTTTCCAGGGGTTATTATTTTACATTTAATTAAATGTACATAAAATTTCAGCACTGCAAAAAATCAGATGTACAGAACGGAATGAATATGTACAATTTATTATATTTTTAATTTCTATTTTTAAAAGGCCTAATTTTATATATAATTTACATGTAAGAGAAACAAATTAAAAGTTAATGTAAATATTGTAGACAATGCATAAGTAAAAAAAATATGTATAAAGTAATTTTTTTATATTTAATATTTTTCATCGGTCAATACATTTAACTGTATTTATTAGTACAATTATGAGTGAATTTATTATTATTAAGTAGACAAATGTTACTTATTATAAAATAGCTCTAATAGTCCAATTATATTATAACTATAAACAATATAAATTAGTCCAAATCAAAATCGTAGAAGATACTTTTTTTTATTTGTTATACTCCCGTCAAAAAGTATATATATATATACTTCTAGAGAAAAAGAGCAATATTTAAAACTCTGTACCGTGACATATCTAAAAAAATACCTCTTTATGATGTCAGTTACGTGGCCGTTTTGACCATAATTACAAAGATTTGAGAATTATCCTTTCTCTAGTAGACGTTAACTTTAAATTCACACTCATATCTCATTATTATATATTATATTATTTATTTTATTTCAGAACTAAAACAAGTATTAACTGAATTTTAGATCCCTCCAATAATCGCATATACGAAACCAAGACTCATAATTGAACTGATATTAGTTCCGATAACGTTTATTAAAAACGTTCATTTACTATATTATACACTTTACATTTGTAGATACTTTAAAACACTCATTAGTGGAAGGTTTTTAAAAAAAATTAAACTATATCATTTTTAA
Source organism: Sialis lutaria (assembly GCA_949319165.1). Classification (NCBI taxonomy): domain Eukaryota; kingdom Metazoa; phylum Arthropoda; class Insecta; order Megaloptera; family Sialidae; genus Sialis; species Sialis lutaria. Next base: position 32,579,106 of record OX439234.1, read on the forward strand.
AAAGAAATTAATGATGTACACTGAAGGAGAACAATAATAAATAAAAAATATTATTCGACAGCGATAATTAAAAGTTGATACAGACTGTGTAAATTTATATACTCGTTTATTATTTATTCGACTGCAAATTATTATTAGTTAGATATATACAGGAATGTTCAAAGAAGTAGCAGAAATTTTAAGGAAATATTCACTCATCTCACTCTCACATATACGTTTCCAAAAATCTAGAGCCATCTATTGTCTAGCAAACGAACTATTAAATAAGATAAATGGTTCTTAACTTGGCTGAAATTAATTAATTTTAACAGATATTTTAACGGTTATTTCTGACACTTTTTTTCAAAACATCCTGTATATTTTTTTATGTTTTAACTGTCAGACATACAACGAATTTTAATTACATACCTTTTAAAACCAATGCAAGATGATCTTTCAAATTTTTATTTCGAAACGTTGAATAAAAAAAAATGTTTAATTCTTGTATGTCTGATTCTCTTATTGCAGAATGTGTAATAATATCATAACTGTTTTTCTTAAACATGTGTGTAAATGTTCGTTGTACATCCACATATTTTCACTATTAACTGCGTACAGATCTAAAAGTGATTTTATTTAAATTTTATAGTTTTTAATATCAAATAGATCAAATATAGTCAGAGTCGTAGTGAGGGATATTTACTGTCCGATTTTTTTATATATGATTTTTGACTCTTATAGCCGTAAGTACATCACTACGACTTTGAATATAAGATATACTTATCGGTTTGTAAATAGTTCGAACAAAAATCTTTCAATATGATTTTTTCTAGTTGAAATTTCGGATGATATAAATATTTCTACGTCAGTGTTTTTTAAACTTTAATATAGCATGACCAATCAACAAAATATAAGAATACGACATATATTTCTTATTAAATATAATAACGATGAAGAAAATTTAGAAAACGCTGATCTAGGGGTATATTTATTTTTAAAAATCACTCTACGTCTGTACTGAACCAACTTTTACAAAATTAATCATTGATATTGATGTATTATAATGGCTGTCGCTCTCTAATAGATTCCTTGTCTTCTTTCAGCGGTGCCTTCTCGTTATTAAAAAAACAAAACTTTGACTTCTGACCCATTATATTGAATAATGCCGAATACGTGCAGGCATTTTGTCAATGATAGTCATTGTTTGTTACATCTATGTAAATGAATGAATAGTGCAATATAATGAATTACTAAATGGTTTTTGTTTTTTTTATTGATACCCGAATTAAAAGATTTTAAACAATTATTAATTATTATTATTAATTGACACTATTAATAATAAAGATTTTTTTCGATTTAACATTTCAAAATATCATATAACGAAAAAAATATTTAACTAAATAATCAAAGAACATAGATGAAGAACTATCTGCATTTGAAAAATAAACAATGAAATTTAAAAAATTGAAATACAACAATCAATTTTAATAGTAAACAATAGGTTATTTGAATACTCGATCCCTATTGGTTGATTCCAGTTTGTTTGAGTAAACAGTTACGTCACGCATACCACGTGACTTTGAATGTGCATTTTGGCGGGAATTTTTTCATTTGAATAGAAAAAGATTATTTTCAGCGTTTTTTCGGCAATATTTTGGAAAAAGATACTAAGAAAGTATCTGTTATACACTATACATATGCACAATTTAATTTTAGGTGTGGGGGTAGGTCTACATCACAGTGCTAGAGGGTAAAAAGGGTATTAATCCAACACTGATGTCTATATATAATAGTAGATACGACCTATTTATGATAAGTATAATAGAATTCTAAAAATAATATAAACAATCATTTTCTACTTGAGTAGATACATTATTTAACACATTTATCATACCTCTATTAAGGTACATTTATACAAATCACGGCACGGAGCAGTGGCGTAACGAGAATTTTTTAAGAGAATGAGAGAAAATTAAAAAAAAAATGAATTATCATTTTCTACTATCAATTTTGAGGCTTCCGCGGTGATCTGGTTATGGATCTTGGTTCTTGGATGTAAACCACGTCAATTGGGTCGTGTAGTTGCCAACGTTTCGTCAAACGTCGCAGTCCACTGCACGATAACACGTCAAAATTTACGCGGGTTACACCCAGAATCCAAGATCTATATTTATTCTTGCAGATAATTGTTAGAGTTCGTGCAATTTTCGTATTTCATCGCGGGTATAATTTTCGTTCGTATAAATTATTTTTAGAAAAGAGATAGATAACATGTATTAGCTATTTGTTCGACTAAATAAAATCCATGAAAGTTACTTTAATAGGTATAAGGTATAACACCCACCCCAAGAATTAAAGGTGCACCTATCCGAAAAATAAAAAAACAACCGTTTTTCCAACACCTAAAAAACAATGAGTGTGTACTTATGTACACGCGTTAGAAGTTATACTTCTTTGGCATGATTGAAAAATGATTATTTATAATCTCAATTTTAACTTGATTAAATGAATAAAATAATGTAATGCATATAAATTTCTAAACAACACTAATATTTTATTTAATAATTCGTAACATTATTTCACTATACTATTTAATCAAATTAAAATTTAATTGGATATTATTTCAAAATCCATATTTATAAATCATGAAATTTGAATAGTTACTTTTTTATATAGGCAATACTCTTTACAGTTGTGTTATTTATTCTGTATTTTCAGTCCGGGGCTGGATATTTCACCGCATAAAATTTCGTTACAATTTCGTTACATTTTCGTTAAATTACTAATTTCATTTCCGTTACATTACTGATTTCATTTCCGTTACATTACTCAATTTTTACCCTCAACGTCCCTAAAGAAGTATAACTTCAAAAATACAAAATTTTCTGCATATTTAAAAAATCATTAAATAAGAGTACGAGACCATTACCCGTATAAATCCCAGTTTATACAAGGTGTTACGAAATCTATTATCGCACCACACAATACCACCCGCACTAACCGCGCAGGTGAGTAAAATAAATCGTTGTCACGGTAACGGCAAATCGCTGTTGGAGCGTGTAGCAACCCGCTATACCAGTGTTGATTCAAGTGTAAACAGTGTCAATACTGATATGCAAACGTGAAAATGTCTTTGTTAGACAAACCCGATCCAAATACTCGTTCTTCATCAAGATCAAGCCAAAGATCTTCACATAGTGTTCAGTCACCTTCGTCCAAAACAAAAAACGATAACGCGGGTTTGAATTTTGTTCTGTTCGGTGTTCCAGCACCAATAAGAAAATCAAGAGGAATTGCAAAATGCAAATCTCCTGTTACATGTAAACTCGTAACGATTACTAAAGATCATTGCGCTGCTAAACTATTAGCTGCAAATACGACTTTAGATTTGGGATTCGAACACCAATCCGAGGATGACTCAATCACCCCAAATCAATTGTTACCTCCACAAACAATGCGGAAATCTTTATCGGATCATGGCGATGACAATGTCTTCGAATCGGAATCAAGCGAAGAAAATACGTCTCATATAGTTTATAATTCCAGTTCCGTTGATTCGATCAATCAGCAATTTAGTCCGCTGGATAATTCATCTTGTGCATATTTGTCGGATAACACAGACGAAGCTAATCTTAAACTAAGCCATAGTTCAAGTTGCCACAGTTGGACTACAGACGAACATAGTGTACGGAGTGAATGCGGAAGTTCGTTGAAAAATACTGAAGAAGTTGAAAACAGTTCGAATGGGGGAGAGTGGAAGAATTTCTGGGAGAAATATAACGATCCAAACGCTATAGTAAAAACGTTCTTTCCTAAAGTCGAATCTGAAGAACATGTTGAACTTGAAGAACCGAAACAAAAACAAGTGGAAGAGATAGAATTTAAAAATATTATCAGAGAAAAAACACCCGCTGAAAAGATACCATTTATACAGAAAGTTATCATGTCGACAACGGATGCAATAGAAGCGGCGAGATGCGCGAGAAGATTATCGGAAATCCTCAGCACGGCAATCAGACGTTCGTCACTTCCGTCAACGAATAAAAATATTACGGAAAAAGATTTGCAGAATTTAAAAAAGATCAAAACAGAGAGCGTTGATGTTCATCCGTCGATTCCGACGCCACCTCCGATGCCATATTCGGCAATACCAAGAAGCAAAAGTGATTCGCAGATAAATAAAGTTAAAATAAGTGCAGAAGAACTACAACAGCAGAAGAAGTTACTGAAACCTACTGAAAATACGTATGTTGAGGTTGAAATACGTTCTACAGATCCGAACGACGTTGCACAAATTCTGAAAAAAGTTATTTCAGAAAGAAGAGACGTTATAATGCCCGCTGAAGAACAGTCATTATGTTATACAAGCAGATCTGATTGGTCAACTTTTGATTAATGTAATTTATAATTGTATTTATCTACTAAATATTTATATTTGTTTTTCATTAGAAAAATTATAATTGTGATTTGTTTAAATACATTTTTATTTATTTTTTTACTAGTTTTAAACGTACTTGAAGTAAATTACTTCCAAAAAGTACTTGAAAATATCTAATCTTATGTAACAATTCAAATACTTTTCATTGTTAGAATTATATTCAAATAAGGAAAATTCAAAATTTTATGTAATTTTGTTTATTTTATGTTGGTTGCACTTCCGGAGCTAGTTTTGGTGACAAAAATTTGTTCCTTTTATTATTTCACGTTGGTACGACAACCGGCATTGTCGTGCGTCGATTTTGGTCGATTTGTTCTGCTTGGGAAGCTTTCAGAATTCGGTATATTTGATTAAATTATTCTGTAAGTATATTTTTTTAACATCGTTTAAAAATTTGATTAATATTTATCACGTGTATGCTATAAGAACATATTATTTTTAAAGCTGTGTATTTATTTTATTTAAAAACATTACAGTCTTTGACATAACATTAAAATGGCTGACCGGGGTCGTCGTTACGGTCACGGTGGTGGTAGGCCACCATACAATAATTATAATGCACCCGTAAACCCGTGGCAAGGCGGAGTTGTTCCTGGTAATAAAGGCGTAAATGCTTCTCCTCTATCCCAATTAACAGATACTCAGGCTCAATTAGCATTAGCTCTAACTAATTTGTTGAGACCTCAGCAAGTACAACAATCTGTACCACCATCATTACTGAGCTTGCCACCTATGGCACCCATGAATAAGAATCCTTATATGCAAGAAAACTTCAGAGGAAATCGCTTTGATTCCAGATCGAATAGACCTGATTATCAAAAGGTAAACATCTTCAACTATGTTATTTTCTATTCTTTATTTTAGATCGAAGTTGTTTTTCATCTTGTATTCTTGAATTTCTTTTTCTGTTAACCGTAATTTCACCATATCATTTTTATAGATTGTTACATCATGATGGATTTAATTATTTTCTTAGATTTAAAATTTTTTCAACTATTCTTCCAATTGTTAATGTTTGAATCACATGATTTTTTTTCTTAATCTGCAAACAGTTAATCAATATTGTTCTTGTTAATTATAATAAATACTTTGACCACTATCATGGTCACCTTACTTCTACCAGAATCGCAATTATCATGGTGCAGATAGGCAGAATTTCTCTGCCCGTAAGAATCAACAGAACAAGTCTGGCTACCGTACATCAATTCCTGATAAATCTAAGCTGGATAAAAAGGGTAATTCTTCCAAAGAATCCACATCTCAAAGTAAATCCACTGAAGATAAATCTGACGCTGATATTAAAATCCTTACAGATGAAAATAATGAAAGGTAAGGCGTTCGTTGCCATTTATAGACATCTTATAGTATTTATACTATTTTCTGACGATCCTCGCATATTTCAAATGAAATTATAACCGTTGACCAAAATGTTTTGTCTTACCTTTTCGAGACAATTACATTCCACGAAATGCCTCATTTTTAATCGACCTCATTTATCTCTTCTTTCAAGTGAACAAACATTGAAGAAACATTTACAAAAAAGTATTTATTAATCTAAAGGTCTTTGAACAATTCTTCTTATATCAGCCAAGTAAACTATATTATTGCAAATCATAATGTCTTCAGTACTTTTGAAAATTTATACTTTGTTTTGTATAAAAATTAAAAAAAAAAAGTATATTTTTTTATTAGTTCATGTCGCAAATTAATGAAGTCTGCAGCATATCATTTTATTTAATATGATGTTAGGATAATATGTAATGAAGGTTTCTAGGATAGTTTATTTTATTTCATGTATAATTATTTATATTATGATTTTTAACAGTGATGAGAATAAGAAAAGGGACTGGAAAGATGAGAAAAATATTAAAGAACCAATGGAAGTTGATGACGATAAACCAAAGTCATCTGAAAATAAAGATAATGGTGAAGACGGTAAAAACGGAACCGTTGAAAAGAGTAAAAAATCTGAATCCCCTAAAAAGAAATCAAATTACAATGAAAAATATGAAGGCATTCCAGAAACCATGTTGCAATGTATGGTTTGCCAGAAACACATGTGGGATCCAGAATCATTTGAAAAACACTTGAAAGGTCGAGCGCATCAATTGATGATGGACAGACTTGAAGAAAGTTGTCGTATCAAAGCCGGTATCATGCGCGAGGCTATGCGATTCTTTGAAGAAAAGAAGAGCATCGAACTGAATCGTATGAAGAGATTCGGTAAGATATCAAACGTCGGAATGGTATCTCATTGCAATATGTGTGACATTGATTTCCATGGGAAGCTTCAGAACCATAGGAAAACTCCCGGACATCAGAAATTGAAGAATTTCATTCATCCACGATGCATCGACTGCCACAAAGAGTTTCAAACTAGACTTGAATGGGAGTGCCATCGCTTTACACCTGAACATATGAGAATGCGCATAGAAAATTTAGAAAAGAAGAAGAATAAAATAGACGGTAATGTTACATTTTATTTTTGTTATATTAAATATAACATGCTTACAATTTTTGAAGTTATACTTCTTTAGGCACGTTGAGGGTAAAAATTTAGTAATGTAACGGAAATGAAAAGCTATGTAACAAAGCGTTACATGGTGGACTAGGTAAGCGTGGTATCAAAAAAACTGTAGAAATTGTGTCTTTTACTTAAATAACACAACTGTAAAGACTATTGCCTATATAAAAAATGACTATTTTTTTAACTCGATTTAATACTGGTGCTGCCATCTAGCACTAGTTGAACCAACTAAAAGCGACATTTACATTGATTATTACACCATAATAATCAAGTTAAAATTGAGATTATCCGTAGTCGTTTTTCAATCACGCCAAAGAAGATAACTTCTAACGCGTGTACATAAGTACACACTCAATGTTTTTTTTGTTTTTTTTTATGTAGGAACTCCTGATATATCAATTGAAGAAGAAGATTCAGCAGCTGTCGATCCAGCCAACATTCAAGATTTTGAAGACGAGTTTGTTACATTATCTGAAAATGTAAATTATAACTATACTGAAAATATGGATCTGTCAGATTTAGAACAACGCTTGCCTAACTTTTCCATTAATAAGCCCGTCGGTAAAAGTTTAATAGCTCCGATATCTGGACATTTTTGTGAACCGTGTAAATTGTTTTTCCCGACTGAAAATGCTGCAAAGGCACATTTGATTTCTTTAAAACATTACACGTCGTTTATTCATATGCTACGTGAAAAGCAGAAAGAGATGAAACTGAAAAATGAAAAGAAGCATGCCGCTAATGAAGCAGCTGAAAACGAAGAAGTCAATAGTAAACGTCGTAAACTTAGCGATTCTGAAAAAGATGAGAAACTAGATGAAGCAGCTGCTGAAGAAGAGAAAGACGCACCTAAGATTGAAGATGTATATGATCCTATGGATGCTGAGAATGAATCTGAAACTGAAATTGAAGAATCGGCTAAACCGATTTGTAAATTAGAATTATCAGATATTCTTGCAGATAAAAAATCATCTAATATAAGTACTACAGTTACTGATGATGATGCTGAAATTAAACTTGAAACTGTGGATGAACCTAAGGTTCCAACACGAACTCAAAAAGCTAGAAGAGGACGCAAAAAAAATTAATGATATTCATAACATGAAATTGTATTTTATTCCATTACAATATATTATACATTTTTATTTCTTGAATTTTATGTGATTTTGTTCCTAAATAAATAGGATATAACAATATGTTTTTTTTTCTTTTCTTGCATGTTTTATATTTCAGATGAAATTGATTTGTAGTATATAGATTAGCTGAGAATAATTAATATTTGAAATTATTAATCGTGATAAATAAATAATTTATGTACAAAAATTGACAAAAATCCATTGTTATGAACCATTGATATTATATATATGTATTAGACATGACAAAAACATTGCAATATTGTGCAATCTATGATTATTTCCATTGGTGCCAACATTTTAGTAATTTTTATCAAATTAAAATGATTCAATAACTTGTTTATTAATAATGATATTAATGCACATTACATTTAATTATTATTAATATTCATATCTAAATTTAATATAAAGATAACAATAAAAGTTTTACAATTAAATTTCGTATATTTGTGACGTATCGGAACTGTTGTATGTTGGCAGTAAATAAATATCCGAAAATTTTCTAGAAGGAAGTTATTTATCTATATTTCTAGCCGTGTGCGTTTAGGTAAAATCGCTTAAAAATGTCAGATTGGGATACAGTTACTGTTTTAAGAAAAAAGTCGCCAAAAGCTTCTGCTATGAAAAGCGAAGCAGCGGTAAATGCAGCTCGACGGCAAGGTGCTACTGTCGAAACACAACAAAAATGTACGTCACCATTCTGACATTTGTCGGCATATGTATTTATTTACTTTATAAAATTTAAAATTACATCTTTAAGGGGGTGCTGGAACTAACAAACAGCACGTCACAACCAAAAATACAGCAAAGTTGGATCGAGAAACAGAAGAGTTGAAGCATGATAAAGTTCCTCTGGATTTGGGGAAATTAATCCAACAAGGGCGACAAGCTAAAGGACTAAGTCAGAAAGAACTGGCCACAGTAAGTTTATCTTATTTATGAAAATTGCTTTTCAAAAACTATTTTCACTGCATAATTTCAAACATGTGATTGATCATTTTTTGTTTCAGAAAATAAATGAAAAACCACAAGTAATTACAGATTACGAAGCCGGAAGGGGCATTCCTAATAACCTAGTAATCAGTAAAATAGAAAAAACACTTGGGATTAAACTCCGTGGAAAAGATCGTGGCAAACCCTTGGTGCCCCCCGGAGGAGCCCAGAATTAGAGGTCTCCGAGGGGCATTGATATTGCCAATGCATCCTCTATGGGGTCTGTAGAGACAGACCGTTTTTTTGTTTATTTTTTTAATGCTATATAAAACTTAAACATGTCTGTATAAAAAGAACAGTTGTTTATATTTAATACATAATAAAATGTAGAGCTAAAATTGTTAAAAATGGTGTTTAAAATTGTTTCTTGAGTTACAATAATTTCAATTAAATGTTGATGCATTTTTTTTTTGATATGTATAAAGATGTTGGTAAATGAAAGAGTTAAAAGTATATCGAATCTTTTGTATGTGAAAATATTTTAACTAAACTTTATGTATTCGTAGTTTTCTATACAAAATAATAAAATAAAAACATAAAATTGTATTTAATATTTATGATATTTTCAATTACATACATATATCAAAAATTTAGTTTCCTGAAAGGAATAAAAAAAAAACTAAAAAAGAACAAAAAAAAAATTACCATATTTTAATTACAAAAAGATACAATATTAATAATTAATGCAATTGTATATAAATAAACACAAAATCATATTTTAATCTTTTCTTAACTCAAACTTATCTTCTTCTATTCCATCTTTAGTAATTATGTTAATGAAAATGCTATCTCCAGTATATATGTCACGTTCAGCAGCTGATATAAATGTATCTTTTAAAATAGCAACAGCCTTTTCCTTTGAAATCGGTGCAGGCGTTACATTCTGCATATTTTTTAACCCGATCTGGTTATCTAGAAGCGGTTGGAGCAAGGCACCAGCGGAACCGCCTGCTCTGTATGTAGCTTTTTCACAATGACCTATTGGATCATAACTGAACACACAGCCTTTGCCTTCGTTATCAAGACCAGCCAATATATTAGAAATATAATACGGGAAAAACCTTTTGTAGTACAAAATAGTTGAAAGCATCTGCGCTATTGCCGGTGTTGTCATTTGTTTATTATGATCATGTTCATACATTTGAGTACGGGCCGCTAGAATGCGAGTTAATGTTAATGCATCGCACCAACATCCTCCGCAACCAAGTACAGTAGTATTCGATAACCGGAACAGTTTGTTTTGATTTCGGGTATAGATTGAAAATCCTGAACTCAATCTTGTGTCTGCACCAATAACAACGAAATCTTCACCTCCGATAGCAACTATACTCCTGAAAAATAAAACCATTTTTTTTGGTTAAATATAATTTTTTCTTTAAACAATCAAATTCTTACCCTCCGTTTTCAGCATAAGGGCTAAAGTTAACTTGTTTTATTCCGGGTACTTGATAATCAGGTAATGTGTTATTAGGAACTGCCATAAAATCCATTTTTAATAAATTTATTTAAAGATGACAAATCACTTTAATCAAAAATTAACAGTAAGCATAGACTACATAAGCAACATAGATAAGACAACAACTTTATATATGTATCTTTTCAGAAGGTCCTACAGTTTGTACAATGTTTGATCAAAAAAGTCTCAAGGTTTAAAAAGTTCACGTCAATACTTACTTCGCTTACTTCTTTAATATTTTTTAATATAATATAAGGTACATATGATGACTAATAATAATTAGCAGTGCTTAAATAAAATATATAGCAATATAGTTTTATCGACCAGGGGAGTGAAGTTGAATTTTAGGGGGAGATTGGTATTCAAGTTTGATGACATTTATGCGCAATTGCGCATATCATGGCGCATGCATATTCAGTACCGCTAATTATAAAAAAGTAATTATTGATAAATTCGATTTTTTTAAATATAAATAAGAACCAGTAATTTCATAAACATGAAAGTATTAACTGACTATGGAGTGTGTATATACACATTTCTTCTATGCATTCTATTAGGTTTTATTTAACATTTTCTAATTAATTTAAAAACAATTTATTATGGCAGTGATCAAGTTTTCATTTGTACCGAATTCTATAAATATCTGTAAAATAATAAAATAATTACAAAGTGTATTTTATAAGATTAATAAGACAATAACAAAATTAAATGATTATATTTACATTAAATAAAAAGTATACATTACAAAACAAATTTCTATAAATATTTCAGAAAAACAAGCCACGCATTCTTCTGCCCATCACTTGTCTATCATAAAGTACATTGAATTTATTTACAAACTGATTAATATCATTACAACCCTTTGTAATAGTACCGAGATAAGTCATTAAGCCAACATCGTTACACTGATTGTAGAAATCTTGACGGAAACGTTCACTCTGAATGACAGGCAAGCGATGACTTAATGAGTACGCCTCTCTTAGAATGTCATGGTTTGACTGAAGTTCTCCTGAAGCTATAGCTTGCATATAAGCCAGTACAAGTTTGACTCGTGAATGTAACATTTTAATAGCACTATGCTGAGCTGTTAAGTGTTCAGCAACAAATGAACTTTCTGCAGCATCATTAGACAACATGCGTGCTACATGGTCGACACCAATTCTTTCAGCTTCTTCAGTAGCCAACGTATAAGATAATGATATAAATAACATAATAGCTTCACTTCCGACTAAATCAATAACGGATTCATACAAGGTTACTGGTAAATGTTCCCCATTGCGAGCTAAAGGGTTTAGTTTCATTAAGACAGGGCATTCGTTGATTTCACATATTTGTTTATGAACGTTGATATCACTGTTGGTAGGAACGTCGCCAGTTGTATACCAGCCCAGAAAATCCATATCGCTGAACACTTGTTTGAATTGTATTTCTTTTGTGGTATAGTAATCTCTGTCAATTATTATATCGTCACCAATCACATTAAAGAGCAGCTCAAAAGAATTCATGATTTCAATGTTTCTTCCTTTTTGTTTTCCTATTAAAGCACCAATTACTGTTTGCACACATCCTTCTTGTGCTCGTAGTCTTGTCCAATGTTCGGAAACGTTCATTATAACTAAAGGATGTAATGACACAGTAACAGATCCCATTAAACCTGATGATGCCATTACTCCTTTTACATTTTCAGAATTTGGCGTAGTTTTAACAGTTGATGGCGTAAAACTCGCCTCAACTTCCATAACGTGATCTTCGGAACTCATAATGAATTTGAAATTACTATTTAAAAAAATTCACAATTTTATTTGTTATTGATAGGTTAACACTTTAATGAGAGTGAAGTACCACCGATTGCGAAAAGGGTTGCCAAAATGTAAACAAAAAATAATAAATATCACACTACACTCATCGCTTGATTTACCGACGTTGTTGGTAATTCAACCGCTTGATAACTTGATTTGACGACATCGAGAGGGGCCCCCACCACCGTGCCAACCTCAACGTTGATTGGTGAATTTAAATTTCGCGCAGAAATATAGCAATCACGGTAGCAATGGAGGGGATAGGAGAAGGTCGGTAAATCGCGCGTTTGGCCCGTCGGTAAATCGCGAGATGAGTGTAATCAGTTGATCTGAAAGGCGAGCACCAAGTTGAACGTACCCTTTGTACGTGCACCTCTGTTTCTAACCATAAACTTCTTACATTGGGTGTTTATAAAATAAATTTGATAAATATTAATGTTGTTTTTGTGATTATACAAAAATGGGAACGTCTGACCAAAAAGGAAAAGATATTTCGGAAGAGTACGGTGTAAATCTTAAAGTTTTACCTACTAACCATCAAATAAAAGAACTTCAAACTATATTAAGAGATAGGTACTGTTTTACTGTTTTAATTATGTTTATAAAACTATTACTATTACTTCTTCATTGTAAATTAGAAATACAACAAGAAGTGATTTTAAATTTTACGCTGATCGCCTTATAAGACTTGTTATAGAAGAAAGTCTTAATCAACTTCCGTTTAGTAAATGTGAAGTTATAACACCAACTGGAGGCCGATATGAGGGACTTAAATATGGAAGTGGAAACTGTGGAGTATCAATTGTACGTTCAGGTAAGATATATCATGGTGTAGTTGTAACTAGATAGTATTTATTGTATAAGAATTTAATAGGTGAAGCGATGGAACAAGGTTTAAGAGATTGTTGTCGTTCTATTCGTATTGGTAAAATATTGGTAGAAAGTGATGCAGACACTCATGAAGCTAGAGTTGTATATGCAAGATTTCCAGATGACGTTGCCAGAAGACAGGTTTTATTAATGTATCCAATAATGTCTACTGGAAATACTGTATCTCAAGTATGTGTATTAGTTGTTTGATTAAAAAATTCAAGATAATATAAATTAATTTACAATAAAATGTACATTTGTTTTAGGCAGTGACAGTTTTAAAAGAACATGGAGTCAGAGAAGAAAACATTATTTTATCAAATTTGTTTTGTACACCAGCAGCTGCAAAGACTGTAGTTTATGAATTTCCAAATGTAAGAATAACAATGTGCTTATTTCTTATAATACAACATTTATAGTCCAAGAGCTGACTGCAAAAAAACTGGCCTATCGAGTAACAGCATGAAATGATCTTGAAAGGCTAGTACTTATACAGACTATTAATAAAATCTTATACTGGCTGGGCGAAACCTGTGCAGAAATGTTTTTTAGGGGGTAAAGTGGGGCAAATTCTAGTTTTTTTGCAAATATCTCAAAAATGATCAATTTTTCGAGGAAAATTGTTATGAAGAAAATTGTAGCTTATAAAATTCTACACAAAAAAGGTATTTATACTTTTTTTGTATAATCAATACTTTTTAAGTAAACTGTTAATCTTGAAAACAAGGTTTGCACTACTTTTCGCTAGTCCGGGTTATTTTTTTTCGAATTCTACGCCCCCAAATCTATAATAATCAACCATAAAATTGCTTGCCCCTAAAAGTTCGGATTTTGGCACTCTTCACTGCACCCTTGACTGGGTTAACAGTTTACTTAAAAAGTAATGATTATACGAAAAAAGTATAAATACCTTTTTCGTCTACAATTTTCTTCATAACAATTTTCCTCGAAAAATTTATCATTTTTGAGATATTTGCAAAAAACTAGAATTTGCTCCTCTAAAAAACATTTCTGCACAGGTTCCGCCCAGGCAGTATAAGATTTTATTGATAGTCTGTATAAGTACTAGCCTTTGAAAATCATTTCATGATGTTACTCGATAGGCCAGTTTTTTTTGCAGTCAGCTCTTGCTCTATTAATATCTAATTAATTTTATTACAGATGAAAATACTTACCTCAGAATTATTGCCTGTAGCACCAAATCATTTCGGACAAAAATATTTTGGAACTGATTAACAAATTTTTGTTCATGTGATTGAATATTTATATATTATAAGTGAAATATCTATATTGTGTTAAATGCATAATTTGTAATTAATAAGTATCAATTAGTGCTCCAATAAATTATTTTCAAAAAACCTTAAAAGTGGTTTCAGTCAAATTATCTTAATTTTTTATGTCACGACACATCTGCAAAGGCAACGGGTTAAAAGTTGTAAAAGCTATTTAACTTTTGATCAGTGACTAAAACTACTTTTTCATAAGGTTTGTGTACCCTTTTAACATTTTGTATATTTTGATTAGCTGCTATAATAAACTGTTTTTATTTATTTATTAATGTTTTATTTAAAATATCTTTTTGGAGGTTAGGAGTCCCTCAAATTCATGAACTTATAACTAGTTACGTTACTCAACAAGAACATAAGGTTTGTGTGCCCTTTTAACATTTTGTATATTTTGATTAGCTGCTATAATAAACCGTTTTTTATTTATTAATTAATGTTTTATTTAAAATGTCTTTTTGGAGATTAGGAGTCCATCAAATTCATGAACTTATAACTAGTTACGTCACTCAACAAGAACAAATTAGTTTAATATGAATTTAAACTTACTTTCTGCCGCTCTTCATTTCTTTACAAACGCCATGGCTTTATTCCTATATTCCATAGATATAATACTGTGTATTAATAATATATCATTGCTCATCGTCAGTGTGATATATTTTCTAGTTTGACTACATCATATTATACAATAAGTACTTACTACATATAACATATTTTATTTTAGGTTATATTTATTTTCAATATATTTAAATACAAATTTTAAGTACACATCATACGAGAATTTAAATATACATATATAATTAAGCTAATAAAAAATTTACCGGTTCTTAAAATTTATTAAGTTCGATATTTTATAACTAAGGAGAATACAGCATGATTATATTTAATATTAACATTTAAAAAGTAACAACGCTTAAGAAAATCTTGAATCGGTACATTATAGTCGTACCTAAGTCTTTCTAGTTCTTTAACACCCAGACCCCATTTTGTTTACGTTATTTAAAAACAGAAGTCATCGTGAAATGCATTTTTTTACGTAGTTTGCTTAAGTGAGGGTTTGAGTGTATGAAGAAAATTAAGTGATATATAATAATAAAAAACATGCTGTCAGACAAAAAATATGCTATCTTAAATAAATAATATAAATATCAATATATTATACGACTAGATAGACACGTCTATATATATTCTATACGATTAACAATAAGTTTAATAACAATTATTTCCGTTTTAGTACAACATATAAACACTTAATCCATTTTGTTATGTTTATAACACATTTATGTACTTGGTACTTTGTCAGAAAAGAGAAATAATTAAGTACCTATACCATTTTAGGTTAGGTTTCTCCTAAATGATTTTTAATATAAATATGTATGAGCAAATGAATTTAATTTTTTAATACATAAGTACAAACGTAAACGACGTGTAGGAAAAATTGGATAGCTTGATTTTTGATTAAATGTGTTTTTATGTATTATTCTATTTAAAGGCTTTTAATATTTATATTTTACTGTCAAAAATATCAGCGGTGTATTATTTGTTATTAAATATTATTATCAAAAACAGTTTTGAGTTGCAGATTTAATTTATGAGCGATTGATTGAAAAATTGTGAAGATTTGTACACCACAGTTTAGCTCTAAAGATGCAGTTACGCATAATTTAAAAATATTATACTTTCGTATCTACGAACTGTCGAATTTTGTTTTCATCCAAAATTTTCCTCGACTTAAATTTCAGGGATGATACCAAAGGGTAAATAGAATGAAATGTTGATGAAATAAATTAGTTTGTACCTTTAGGATGCAATAACTTCTACGGATAACGTTAATTTTATAATTATTTCGGAATAAAACTGTTTTTTTTTTCAATAATTTAAATTGTTACATTCCATTTTCCAATTTTTATTCTATGAATTATGAAATAAAACCACATTTATGATTTCTCTGAATTTTCAAATTAATATTGAAAAATTTTTAATGTTGAAAAAGTGTCCCGCTAATTTCGACCGATTGTAAAATGATGTAGGTGCAGTAATACTAGAAGAAATACATGTATATATAATTTAAAAAAACGTTGTATGGCAGTGTCGGAGAGAACGGCCTCATAGCAGGAATAAATGAACACTTCCGAATATTTTATTTCGTTCAACTGACAGCTCCACATTTATAATACAGTTATTAATTAATAATCAATAATCATTGAATGTTTTTCTTAAATTGACAATGAATTGAAATACCTGTTTTTTCCCTTTACACTTATCCTAAAATACTCGATAATAACAACTAACTAAAACTGTGTCTGTTACAAATATCAAACATTTATATGACTATTCTATACAACCAACAATGCACCTAGTATTTTTATTAGGTGTTTAAGCTAAGCAGTGTATTTTTTGTCAATTTTTTTACATCGAATGTAACTGCAGGGATTTAAATGAAAAACTAGAATAAAAAAATTACATTAAGATTAAGATCACTACATCAAAAATAAATTTATTCTTTATAGAATATTATTTAAGATGTCGCAAATTAAGATTCGAGTTATTGTTGAGTTTCTTACATTAGTATCCAGAATTTTTAAATATTCATTAAAACGATTTATAAAATCCAGGATACGTATTTGTAAAAATACATAATTCGTATATTGTTGTATTTAAATAAAAAACGTAGTGTTAGTAAAATACAAGGAATGACTAGCATATTGTAATATGTACTTACACATATACATTTTTTCATAAGTAAATAAATTAAAAATTATACTGAAGTTTCTTTAAAAACTTTTACAGGATTTTCAAAATTCTTCACATATATATATCTCGTTATAGCAGTATTTTGTTCTGACACTTGATTTCTTGAATTTGATACTTTCATGCCATTAGACATTTGCATTCTAGTTGTACCTATTTAATTAACATACTATTACTAATATATTTAATAAAAAACCTCGAAAAATTACAGAAAATACAAAACAACCTCTATTAATAAAATTCACCGTGAAAATTGCTTCGCAAACAAACAACTAAGTTACTACAAAACTATATAGTAAATATAAAAAGCATTTAATATTTACATATATTTTTTAAGGTTAGGTTAAATATATAAAAATTTCAAAAATCATCTTTACGTAATTATTAGACGTTCCCTTTGATACTAATTTACAGACATATGGACTTAACGGACACCCATTCTAACTAAATCGAGGTTTTGGTTTAATTTATTCTTTTTAGCAAATATGAAAAATAGGAAATTAAATATAAATATATATAAAAGTGATGTGCACTAAAGGTTTATTTTGGGTGAGCAATCCAAGAACTATCTACAGTTTTTATGTGTTTTGCGCTGCATGTGATATTAGTGATACGTGTACCGATCTTGTACTGCCCACCCAAAGCGAACCTGCAGTGTACGTCAAGTTGAAAGTTAAAAAATATAAAAATCTATTGAGTAATTTAATATAACGTCTATATTCAAATTAAAATATACACATATACAACATATACATAAAACGTTAACATTAACTAAAAACAAAAACCATGCGGGTGCATTTTACATATAAAAACTAATTTATATTTTACAAAAGGCATGCGAATCACTTAACAAGTTTCAGTTAAACTAATATACAGAATTAAAAAATGAGATAGTGACCATCACGAGTACACATAACCTAAAAAATTATTATGACATTGCATGTCAACTTTTTAAAAATATATCTTACAAATCAGCTATTTGCATTTCCCCTAGTAATATGATATTTATTTTTTATTTACTACGTTTTGAATAAAAAACTAACTCTTATTTTGAATCAGACTATTTTAAAAGTATGTAGTACTATTATGATTATGACAAACATATTGCATGGGCATTTTAAGATAAATCTACAGTAGAACTAGAACCTTCCTAATGTACCTATCCACTTCTTGAGACCTGACAACCTCAGTATATTTCCCTGATATTTTCAGTTAAAAATAATTCAACAATTACATTCATTGTTGCAAAGTTAAACATAACCTCAAATAAATTATTTAGGTTATGTTTAGGTTTTATTTTTATAATTCAGATTAAAGTTAAAAAGTATACTAAATAAGTTTTTTTTTTTAATATAAATTAATCTATGAAGAAATAATTTGTAATACTTATATGTACGTATAATAAAATATTATAATATATTACAACAGATAAATTTCTTTTTTACATTTTTAAAAATGTACATTGATTTATCTTCATATTGCACTTTATTCATAAAATTACCGTTTTTGGAATTAGAAATATCTTGGGTTGGATATTGTTTAGAAGAATTTGCGTAATAATTATTACATATTTTACATTTGACTTTTTGAAAAATATTACACTCGTTTAGATAATATGTACACACGCAATTTCTGTTAATACTTTTACATTCTTTTACTTTATCACTTATAATATTATCTGAACAATCAACGTTTTTATTTTCTGTACGTAATATATTTTCAAGTCGTGACTTTAATAACTGGGGTGAAATCGGTGTATTGACACTGTCACTCGTTTCTAACTGTGTCGATGTGAACTCTACAGGTTTTGGAAACGTGTAAATATTTTTATCTACATCTTCCGATATCATAGGTGAAGATGAGTCACTTTCTGGCGTGTAAGGTTCATGCAATAGCATTTCTTTAGTTAATGGGTCATGCAATAAGTTTAAATCAATACTTAAATTATGTGCATTATCTAAACAGTTATTAATGAACAAATCGTCATTTGATGCATCTGTAATATTTATAGTGATTGATGTGTCTAAAACATAGCTTTTAATACAAGTGTTTGGCAAACTATCACAACGTTTAGCAATGTCTCTACAATTTTTTGTACCTGTATTACTAAGAAGTTCCAGATGTAGGTAAACTGGCTGAAAAATTAAAAAATTAAATCAATACAATACTTAATTAAATCCAATATCAAAATTGAAATATATAAAAAACTATTTGCTACAAGCGTGCCAAAGAAAAGGTAGAAAATATAGTCCTTTATTGAAATATCAAAAAAAATACCAAAACACTCCACACAAATCTAAAGCTGGGTGACCAATTTCTGGGAAACCGGGAAAAGTTAGGGAATTTGGTTGGAAGTCAGGGAATTTTTTACAAAATGCAAAAACCACACAAATTCTCGCAAATATTTAAACATGACTTTTTCTTAGGTTTTTGATCTAAATTTTAAATAAAAAACACGAGGAAAAACGTAAAAATTCTCCTGGGAAATCGGGAAAAGTCAGGGAGATTTGTTCCAGAGAAATACTGGCCACCCTGTAAAGGGAAATGAATTCCCGTCGATTTGGCTGAAATATAGTATGATGTAATACATATCGTCCCGATCAAGTCTTCATTGACATGAAAAGATCAAATAAATGACAGCAGTTTGTTAAGGCACTTTTTCATGTAGAATTGAACGATGCTTTTAGAATTTTTAGTTTTATAATATCGTATTAATTAATAATAAAAATATTTTTTGTAGTGTTTAAAATAAATTAAAAGAAATACCTGAAGATGAAAGAACCATTTTAAAATCCAGATAAACTGGCTGCATATTAAAAGAAAAGCATTCATAATAATAATATACATATATTAAGTTTACGCGAGGCTTAACAGTGATGTTAAGATTCTTAACATCGATTTGTGTTCATATAAATATCTCTTAACATTAGTTCTATGACTACGGTTATACCTTATGTGATTTTAAAAGATATTTAGTAAGCAAACGCTAGTTAAGAACAGCGCGTAAACATTATATTACGTCAATATTACAGCGCCTCGTTACTATATTCATTTCTCAAAAGTGCGTGAATATCATTTTCCATTTTTTAAACAGTTTTGACAACCACACTCTTAACTGGCGTTAACAAACTGCTGTTAACATCGATGTTTAGCTTCACGTAAACTCGGTAATAGATATTCATACATAATACAAACCTACACAGTTTATTCTCAAGAAAAAGAATAAAAGACAAAGCTTAGGAAAAAAACTTTCAAACGGCAATATTTGGTTGTAATTTTTTTTTTTAAAGGAATCTTAAATTTAGAG
The DNA here is from genome assembly GCA_949319165.1 of Sialis lutaria. NCBI lineage: Eukaryota > Metazoa > Arthropoda > Insecta > Megaloptera > Sialidae > Sialis > Sialis lutaria. The sequence continues at coordinate 32,599,642 of OX439234.1, forward strand.
ATTTCAAGTTTTATTTTCATTTAAAAAAATGTAACTATTCATGCAACAATCCAGGGACGAACCAATAATAAATTAATTAAAGAATTAGTTAAACAAACTGGAGCATCACAGCAATCAAAATATTTTGTCTTCTTGTTCCTATATCTATTTACGTAAACCTTAGAAAATAAAAATAAATCGTACTTACTTTGTGATCTCCCATACAAGTAGATTGTCCGATTATCCCGTATGTAACTTGATTGTTGTCTTTGACTAGAGATTTTGCCGATGAACTAAGAAGAACTCGATCACACCAGGAAGGGCATCTGGTTTGCATGTACTTAGTCGCTTGTTTGACGTTTTCTTCAAACGGATAACTGGGCGGGAACGTGATTGGATATTCATACAACTGTTCTTTAAACGATTCCAGTTCACGATCAAACGTTTTCAGCTATAAAAATTACTTTCTATTACATACAAATTGCCTAAATTGATTAACTTTTAAAGTAATAATTAAATTTGCAATTGGAATAGATAAAATTTTTATTTACCCAATAATCTTCAAAATTTAGAAATACGTCTTGATGGTCCGTATGTGTAAATTCTTTTTTCCCAACGGTAAGGATTATACGACTGCTATCGTCTCTGTACTGCAATTTAGTATGATCGGCATTTTTTGAATTTTGTATCCTTGTAGTTGTCAAACCTTCAGTCAGTTTCTAAAAACGTGAATTCAATTTATAAAATGTCTACGTGTCAGTTTAAAAAAAATTAAATTCTTACCTTTACTACACCGTCTGTATCCGTCCGAAAATTAAAATCACCAAAAACAAAAAATGGTGCAGTCTCAAAATTATCTTCTTGAAATCTGTTTAAGGTATAATCCAAAGCCCTCTTTCGATTTTTACTATATATAGACGGAAATTCTTCCATTGCAACAAAATTTGAAGCATCGTGGAACAAGTGAATGTTTATGAGATCAAATAATGTTCCGTTTATAAACCATCTGGTACGTAAAAAACCTTTTCTTGACCATTTACACTCGGGAAAAAAGTTTTGTGGAAATTTAGCTTTTTCTTTAGTTTCAACGGATTCGATATTTCCAGAATAAACTTCTTTAGAATCGACACTCACAAATTTATTATTTTTAAAATCCCATACTTGAACATCTTTTAATGATTGGTGAATGAAATAAAAATTTCCCAAAGCCTAGAATCAACATAATATGATATTATCAACTGTTTTTTTATTAAGGATGTATGGCATGTACAGTCTGAGTCAACAATAATGTAAATCTAGATGCAATGGATGATCAAAATCAAATTATGAATTATTCAGTTTAAATGCTTGTAGGAAAGTCAAATTTGTTTATAAACTACTTAAACAATATTAGTACTTATGTTTAAAACCTTATTTCCAATTTTTTAACTGTTATTTTACAATTTTAGTCGAAAAATTAATATTTGTGTTGATTACATGAAAAAATTTTATTCTGAATTTATCTGTCAGATTTAAAAACAAAAGAATCATTTTATTATTATAAATGACAGAAATTCAAATATTATTAAGGTAGTTGGTCCATCAAAATGTGATCACATTAGGCCATGAGTACATATTTTTAATTTAGAGAAATGATCATGGCAACGCTGTACAGTATCTACTATTAACTACTTGTCAAATGATTATATTTTATCATCTAAACTACCACAGAATATATTAATAATTAATGAAATCGATTATAATTCCCTTCAATCCACTTATCATATTTTGTAAAAAATTATTTCATTATTTCGTGTATTTTTTACTATAATCAAATGAATACGTTGTTGCCACATTGTCAACAATACTGTAATTTATGTGATGGTTTGGTAGTTAAATCTGGTTAAATCTTAATAACGGGATGGTCAATAATTCTAATTTTTTGTATACTGTTTTCTTTCATATAAATATACAACATGTCAGTTTTTTATGAAAATCTGACGCTACGTTTATATTTTATCTAATAAAACGTTACGTTAGTGTATGGTTAGTCCATATAAGCTGTGTTAAAAATATAAACTTTGAGATCATTTTTCATGACTTTGAGATGGTCAATTTTAATAAAAATGGGCTATTTTTCAGATATTAATCTAGGGAATATTCCTGTGCAATTTAAACAAAATCTGACGAAAACATGTTTACGGACCAACTACCTTAAATAACATTGTTTAGTACATACGTAGAATATACAAATGCAATGAAAACAATAATATTAGTAGTTTATATGCTTTTATATATGAAAAACTATGTAATAAAACAAATCATTACATTTAAGAACGCCATTTTTTTTTTTTTTTTTAATATTTTTCAGCAGTAATTATTTTTTTCTCGCAATTTAAGGTAGTTGGTCCGTAAACATGTTTTCGTCAGATTTTGTTTAAATTGCACAGGAATATTCCCTAGATTAATATCTGAAAAATAGCCCATTTTTATTAAAATTGACCATCTCAAAGTCATGAAAAACGATCTCAAAGTTTATATTTTTAACACAGCTTATATGGACTAACCGTACACTAACGTAACGTTTTATTAGATAAAATTTAAACGTAGCGTCAGATTTTCATAAAAAACTGACATGTTGTATATTTATATGAAAGAAAACAGTATACAAAAAATTGGAATTATTAGACCATCCCGTTATTAAGATTTAACCAGATTTAACTACCAAACCATCACATAAATTACAGTATTGTTGACAATGTGGCAACAACTTATTCATTTGATTTATAGTAAAAAATACACGAAATAATGAAATATTTTTTTACAAAATATGATATGTGGATTGAAGGGAATTATAATCGATTTCATTAATTATTAATATATTCTGTGGTAGCTTAGATGATAAAATATAATCATCTGACAAGTAGTTAATAGTAGAAAATGTACAGCGTTGCCATGATTATTTCTCTAAATTAAAAATATATACTCATGGCCTAATGTGATCACATTATGATGGACCAACTACCTTAAGAGCCCATGTTAATTTAGTTAATTTTAAAAAAATAATTACTCTCAAACTATGTAGTAGAACCTTCTGAAATTTTGTGTGAGTACTTAAGTTTTATTAAGGAATAACTCCTCCAAATTTAAACCATTTCTCGGTTAAATGAGATACCTGCCATACATCCTTAATGTTAGATAACAACATCCGTACAGATGAATCATATCCGAAAAAATTAAATAATAATATAGAAAATAGTTAAAGAGTACAAACCGTAAAATGTTCTGCTGAGCTATAATCTTCATCAATGTATATATGAGCTTTATCGAACAATTTTAATTCATCGCTGGTAGTTAGCATATTTATAAATTCTTTAACATGTTGCATACTTCGCTCATAATTTTTACCTCCGACTTCTTGACAATGTAAAGCAATAAACTGTGGTTCTAATTTTGCAACTGTACTTAGAAATTCTCTTGTCCATATTTGTAACATAACAGATGGCTAAAATTAAATACATTGTAATATAACATTTTCTAAATCATATTAAATTTAAAACTTACATCTTCAAAAATTGATCCAACATTAGCTGTTACTAATAAAGTAGAAATTGTTCGATTCATTTTGTCAGAAATTATTTTTGGAGGTTATAACAATTTATATTTTTTTCTGACTTTTAAATATGACAAGCCGTTTGCCTACACATTTTTTTTATTATCCATGCTTATTTCAATTTCACTGAGATTCACTAATTCTATTAATATATATTTACATGACTTCGTATTATACCTATTTCGTATATAAAATCATTAAATCTTTTGTGCTGTACCCCTTTCGTATCCGTATATTTTGGTTATACTTCACTCATAAGTAGCTCATACACGAGCGGTCCGGATCCGTCAAACTCGTGAGTGGCGGTAGGAGAAATTGTGAGAGGGGTATGGTGATCGGGGAAGCGAGGTGAAGATTACCATTTCCCCCACTTATAAATTTGTCGGATCCGGACCGCTCATGTGTGGATAAAATGACATATTTATTTATGTACATACATAGATGTGTCAAAATAGAATAAGGTAGAAATAGCTCTATGTAGCTGGCTGCAACCCTGTAATACATATTTACGTTATATTTATGAACAGAAAATTATATGTTTACTGAATCTAGAGCTAGAGCCCTAGAGCTATTTGTAATTAAATATAATAATATGTGGAGTGGCATTATATAAAGGCAAAATATTATATTCCATCCATTTCTATGAGAGTGATACATAAATGGTGCACATTTGACCAATTTGATCATGTGCAGATTTCTGTGATGTGCAGATGTAATGCTAAAATTTAAAATATCGATTTCGTGTCTCCAGAACTTATTTTGACAATTCAAGTTAACCATTTTCATTAGGAGTAAAAATAATTGTTAATACAATTATGTGGAAGAATATGAAAATCATATCTGCAGTTTTTACATTGTTGATTACATTAAACTTGAATATTATAGATACAAAATGTGAAACTATATTAATGACTGAAGTATTTGCTTTGCCAGTTGACCCTTTAATGTTTAATTGGACATATGAAGGTGAATGAATGAATTATAATATGTTTAATGCATCATTTAAATATAATTATCATTGATTAAGACTGATCGACGGTATGTTATAAAAACCGAATCATTAGCAATAGTATCTCCCTGAGATTATTCTTATAATAATATTATGTCTCATATTGTTCTTAATTAAGTTATGACCTTGTGGAACGACACTAGTGTCTTTACATTTGTGCATACATAAGTACGAAAACTTAAAATATATTATATGGCCTGGGGAGTCAAAATAGGTTTTCTGCCTGCAAGTAGGTAGAATGGGTTGCATAAACTAAGACTTGCCTTGTTTTAGCCGATGATACATATACATACAGACCGACAATAACAAATAAACCTGATTTACCGTCATGGATTAATTTTATATATAGTAAACGGCATCATCAAGGATATCTTTATGGAGTACCTCAAACACATAAAAATAATATGGAGGTAATTGAAATATACTATTTTAAAAAAAATACAATAAAACCTCGATATTTAATTTTAGTTGGAAATAATCGCTTTGAACAAAGTAAATTACGAAACTAGGCGTTATTCATTTCCTATTAACATAAACGAAAAATTGAATCCTGCAAAATATGAAGTTCAATTAAAAATCGACAATTTAAATGTAGAAGATATGTTTGATATTCAACGAATGGAAAGATTGAAAGATTTATTTAGAAAAAAATTATGGAAAGAGAGCGAAAAAGATTTATATTTAACGTTTTTAGAATCTGCAATACATTTAGGTGCACGACTTCCTTTGCGGCCAACTGAAGGAGAAGGGTAAGTAAATTTGATATCTTTAATTATACTTGTGGAAAAAAAAGAATGCCGTCGTTTTATTTAAAAATATTTTAGCGTAGTTATACGATTTGGAAGTCAACTGGGATTTTCAGTTGAATTAACGGAATTACAAGAAGAAGTTAAACCGTTATGGAAATTACATTCTTGTCCTCGTGATTTCAAACGTACAACTGTTGATAGGTTCTTCCGAGAAGCCGGATTTGCACTCGATTGGTGCGCTTTTCGATTGGTAATTTAATATAACAGTTTTAACTTTCTTATACGTAAATATTATAAATTTTTTTTTAGTTGGAAGATGATGGTTCAGCTTTACATCAATCTACTTCAGTTAATGACCAGTTGGATGAAAAATACAATTCAGAATCAGATTTTAATCGTTGGATTTCTGTGTCAAAAGATGACGTTCCAGTTCGCAGTTACTTTCATGAATTTTTATTTACCATCGTAATACCAATGCTCGTTATGATAATATTAGTTTTAATATTATCGTTGATTTTATGTTTCCACCATGAAGGAATGTAAGTATTATTTTTGTTTTTTTATTTTAAATATTATTATTTTAATTTACGTTTCCATCAAATTTATTTTCAGAAAAGATGAAATGAGTGATGAATATTTTGATTCAATTTTTCATATTTGTATTGAGTATTACAGGTATTTGCGTTTGATTGAAAAATGAAACAGATTTTCATTGATTGAAATAATATAATTTTATATTAATTAAAATATTACGACATTTGATACAGTCTTAATATTTTCAATTAAAATTTGTGATTCTCAATAAAATGTGCACCTTATCAAATCTGACATATTTATACAATTTTTTTTTACAAGCTTTTATTTAACTTCATATGTATACCAGTATGTATGTCAGGGAAGACAAAACTTGCAACCGATTTATAACTAACTTCCCCTCGTACGATTTTCGTCAAATTTTGAAATATGGTGTGTTCTCTGTGACAATGTACTTTTTTATTATTTTTATAGCTATTTATTAAAAATTTTAATGTAAATGAAACTGAAAAAAATGCAGGAAGAACATTATATTGAGAAATACAATAAATTGAAGTTTTTGGTTTTGATTTTGTGAGACTAATACTGCCGTGCTAAGCACAAAAGCGGTATCTCAAAAAAAATCATAAAGTTGATTTTTATGGCATCGAATAGCTTAAAAAAATACGAATCCAATGAACTAAGCCAAATAGCGATATCTTATTTAAAACATATGAAAAAAACCTTGAAAAAGTTTTTCCTATCTCAGGTTTACCTTAAATTACTAAGAGAATTAGAGGTATATCAATAATACGTAGGCGAATAACTGTATATTTTGATACCGCCAAAATTCCCAATATAATGAAAAAATTCCATTTAATAAATCAAAAAAACAATCTGTAAAAGAAAAATAAAACTATTTTAACAAAACGTTGATTTTCTCGAAACTCGCCTTTACTGAGATACCGCTTTTGTGCTTAGCATGGCAGAATAGATAACATTGGTATTACTGTACAAGGTATTTCAGGACGTTAAACTGTGTCATAGTATATTCATATGATACGTAATAAATATTGTTGGTTTTTTTTTCAATATTTTAAACTAATTTGACTTACACAGTAATATAATTAATTTTTTTATTTTGCTATTAAAAAACAGCATTTTTTTTTATAAATTAACAAACAATAAATCAGTATTTTACGCTTTTTAATATAACCAATTTTATTTTAGTTCGAAACGGATGAAAGAGACACCTGTAGTGCAAATGGCTCAATACGAAAACATTCAACGTGCGACTCAAACACTGAGAGTTTTATCGACAAATCGTGATGCAAATAACACATCCTCTGACGTGATTTTGACAACGCAGAGCCATACAAACAGTCCAAACAGTAGTTTGGCCCGCTCGTACTGCAGACCGAGCCCGCCACCTTATCCTGCAATAAACAAACAAGACTTTTGACTAGTAAAACCTCCAGAACGTACTTGGTTTTGTTGAAAATATTACGTTCTGGTATTGAACAAAAAATTCTGGACGACTAACATTTTTTTTTAGGTTAAATTTTAAATTTAACACTGTATTTGTGTTATGTGTGCGTTTAGTGAAATAACTAGAACAAATGTAAATAAACCCCCCTCGCTTCTCCTTTTTCTGAGGAAATTTTACGGTTAGACTAGAATATTACTAAGACTTATGTTTGATGACATAGTACTCCGGAACTATAAAACATATCGAGTTGAGATCGGTCTTAAAATGTTTGTTATATAGTCTAGTTTTTGAATTCCGCTACAAAAAATTTTTTTATTCGAGGAATTTTTTAGCAGCGCGTGAATTCCTCGCCTAGTATGTAATAAATGTAACTAGTCAAAATAATATACAAATAATGTACTGTTATTTATATATTTAAGCTTTAATTATTTATTTTATTTAAATTAAGAGTTTTATATAACAAAAGCAGTGAGTATTTTAATATAGGGCGATTGTATTAGCTCCGATGTTAAGTAACGTCGGACAATTCAAATATTTATTTATAGATTTATATAAAAACGATTAATATTATTTGAACGAGCACTACGATTCAGGAGGAAGATCGTTTTTAGTTTTAAAACGTTGAGAAGCTATTTAGTTGAGAAAATTAAAATACATGATTGTTGCAAAAGATTTTTTATATTATGAAGATAATTGATGTTTATGTAGTAGTGGCAGTTTAATAAAATGATTTTTTATGAGAGTTTATTTTTGTTATACTTTACAGTTAATATTTGTGGTACATATGTAAATATGTACTTGTTAATTATCCATTTAATGACACAATAGTACGATTATTGGTGTAAATATACACTTATAGTTTGTTTATTTACGGGAGGATAATAAATAAATACATACCATATTTGTTTTTGAATTTGTGAATAAATATTATCTACAATAACTTTTATTTTCAATTGAATTTAGGTGAGAAAACAAACTGTCAAAATTAAAAATATTTATGTGAGGTTAGGTACTGTGTAAAATTATTTCAACAATAAACATTATTGACATCATTGACATGATACAAAATTGATTTTATTTTTGAAAAAAATTTTCAGGAATTTGGGGTAAATAGTTTCGAAGTTTCGATTCGATATCACTAGAAAACAAATTGTCAAAATTAAAAATATTTATGTGAGGTTAGGTATATTTTATAAAATTATTTCAACAAAACATTATTGACCAGACACAAATTTGATTTTATTTTTGAAAATTTTTTCAGGAGTTTGGGGTAAAGGGTTTCAAAGTTTCGATTCGATACCACTGGAAAACAAATTGTCAAAATTAAAAATATTTATGTGAGGTTAGGTATTGTATAAAATTATTTCAACAATACACATTATTGACATGACAGAAAACTGATTTTATTTTTGAAATTTTTTTAAGGAGTTTGGTGTAAAGGGTTTTGATGTCACTGAAAAACAAACTGTCAAAATTAAAAATATTTATGTGAGGTTAGGTATTGTGTAAAATTATTTCAACAATAAACATTATTGAAATGACAAAATTAATTTTATTTTTGAAAACAATTTAATAAAGAAGGTAGCCACGATCTCATCTGCTTCAAAATTGAGTACAGTATTAAAAAAATTACGCACAGTAAAAATTAATTTTTTATTAAACGTATTTACACAAAATTTAAAATACATGTTTTTATTTTTTAAATTTCTTCGACATTTTATTATTTTTTTGTTGATTTTTAAAATTTTTCTTTCGTTTGTTGTTAAATTTATTATCGCCCATTACTTTCTTTTTATCAAACATCATTTGATTTCTTTTCTCTTCCCAATGTATTTGTTTTTGTGTAGCTTTATCTTTATTAAACATTGCATTTATTGAACCTGGTTTTGATTTAGATGTTCCCATACTTTCTAACATCATAGCGAACTCTTCCGCAGGTGCAAAAACTGCACTCAAAGGTTTCTTCTTGTTTTTCTTTTGCACTTTAAACGATTCCATCGAATCTTCATCACTATTTGAATCAGCATCACTGAATTGGTCTTCATTTAATTCGTCATCGGAAATGTTATCTTCTGAATTCATATTCCCATCGGAATCTGATTCATTTTCTAAAGATTCTCCAGAATCTGACTCGTCTGATTCCCCTGAATTAGACTCATTGTTCTCATCTGTAAAAATATTATTTGGGTTAAATAAAATACATTTTATTAAAAAAATTAATTTTACCTTCTTTATTTCGTTTATCATTCATATGAGCGATCTTAAATGAATCACCGACTTCATTCATGTAATCTACGTCTTCTTCTTTCGAATTTTTACTTCCTGTCATTTTATTTAATAACTCCTCGAATTCGTCACTCGCTACTGAATCATTATCACTGTCATCTTCTTTATCTTCGGTGACAGTATTCCTTCTTTTTTGTAGAAACCTAAAATATAATAATTAAGAATCTATAGTAATATATAAAAAGTGAAAGATTTTGAAAACTACTGGACCGATTTTGATGAAGCTTGCATCAAAATGTTCCATGAAATCTTATAAGTACTATAAGATACACAAAATCACGCTATCACTCAAAACAGCTGAGCAGTGAATTAACTACTTAAGTTTAAAAAAATGAGCACACTATATGTACATTTAACTCGTAAATTATAAGAGATACATTAAAATTATGTATGAGCGTTTTGTAGAATTTAATTAGTTCTACATAAAAATCCTCAAGAGCGTGTATCTAACTTTAATATTTAAGTCGTTGCAGATGTTTTTAAATAAAACGCATATTATTATTATTTTAATGTCCCAAACATAGATTCAGTTAATATACAGACCTCAAAAACTGTTGGTAAATATAAAATGTGTTTCAATACTTACTCGTACAGAAATAGTTCATCTATTGGGATTTTATTTTTGTTTTCATTCAAATAAAACGATGATGTAATAGGCTTAGAGCGTATACCTCTCGGTATATAATTTTGTCGTTGCCCAAAGCTAAAATGTCTTCCTTTAAGTTTGTTCTCTAATACGTCATATTTTTTGGGATTTTTAAAAACAAAACGATCAAGGAAAGCTGTCGTACTGAAATCTTTCAATGGATCTCCGGAATAATCAATCTTTTCACCTGAAAAAGTATTTTTTAAATATTAAAAATTCAGTTAGTTTGAAAAAAAAAAAAAATTCGGTACTTACCGTTAATTAACTTTGAAGCAAATAAAGCTACGGTTGGATGAAAATGGCGTTCTAAATGTATTAATTCATAATGAACACAAAATTCTCCACCGGCAAATTCTGGATTTCGTTCAAATGGGCTATAATGGGTTATTTTTGTTATTTTTTTTTCGATTTTTTCATCCTTGAGATTCCAATCGAATTCATCTTTTTTTTCATTTAATTCCAATTTATCATTTACTACAGGAGTTATTTCTGTATCGGCTATCTGTTTTTCTTCATTAACCTAAAATAATATTATTAAGAAAACGATTCCTAACCTAAAATAATATTATTTTAGGTTAGGAATCGTTTTTTTATCTCCTCACACTGTTATCAAATAAAAATATATAAAAAGTGATTACCTTACATAAGTTTTCTGCTCCACTATTTAAAATAGCATGAGTTGCTTTTTGCGAACAAACTACAAGACCTTTCCGTTCTTTGTTTAATTGCGATATCAAAAATAATAAACCACAAGTCATTTGGACCGGCAAATTACAACAAATTTGTAAAATTCTTTTAATAAATGCTTTAATTCTTTTCAAATCAGTATCTTTTTTTAAAGAACGAAAAATTATATTCAATAATAAAGCTTGATGCGTGGATGTTATGACGTGAGGACTTATTATTTTTTTATACAGCGCTTGAAAATATCTAAAATTAAAGACATTAGTGGAAATTAAAATTTAAAAAAAAAAAAAATTTAAGTGAGGTTAGGAAATATTTTACCTAATTTTGATTGATTCATTTGAATCAGATATTTGATATAATAGATTTAAAGCGTGGAGACTAGTATTAAAATTTGCTAAATGGACAATTTTAAACATTGTATCAATATGTTGAACCATTTTTTCCATTTCCATTTTAGCAAATGGATAAGCTCGATTCACACCAATTAATAGAACGGACATCATTCTTGAATCTACTTCTCCCTAATGAATAAAAAAATATTATCTTTATGATTTTTAATAAGATTTTTTAGTTACCTTTTTCACGCACGCCTTAAAAAATGAAAAATAAATAGTAATTAATTTTCTTGCCACTTCGACCTCATCATTCGATAAATAAAATTGAGAAAGAAAACAAATTCCATAATATTGTGCTCTAGTAGTGACGTTTTGTCGAAACAGTAATTTTTCAACTTCTTGTAAGACGATTTCTTTCATATTAGGATGATGAAAAAGAAGTTGACTTAAGCAATAAATTGCTTTTGATGCTATTTTTTGTGACGGGTCACCAAGTTTATTCACAATATTGTTTAGTAAATTCTACAAATATCAAAAAAATGTTTTAAAAATCGTCTGGTTGTTCGAATATAAATAAAAAAACATACTTTTTCTTGTTCCGGATGACCAGAAAGTAACATAAACATCGATGAAATAGCTTTTTCTTTATTAGCGTCAATTGTATCATGTGCCATTTTATTTAAAGCTTGAATAAACGACGTATAAATTTCTTTTAATTGGTCCTCGAAATACCAAAGCATCAATAACCTTTTTTTATTCATCGCATTACTTTCTAATTTAGAAAATGGACGTTTATAAAAAGGTATTAACTTTCGGTTTGGTGGAAGTAAATCGGATAAGAACAATTCTGATAATATATTAATTGTTACAAGACATTCTTTCTTTTTCCCGGCTTTTATTGTACCGACAACGTTATGTAGTACATTCAAACTACATACAGGGTCATTTTGAATCGTTACAGTGTATGCAGCAATTTTATCAGAAATTGTACCTTTTGATAGAACTGTTTTCATCCACTGAAAATCAGATTTATTATTTGTTTTACCTGAAAATTAAACAAAATTTGTTCAAAAATTGGTACAAGAAAACATTACGTACCAAAATGTTTAATATTGATAGCCCTAGTGAAAAGATTAGAATATTGGGAATACCATCTATTGTAATCAACACTATTGAAACTATATTTTAAGAGATATTAACTTACGTGTTTGCATTGAATTAGTTTCTACTTCAAGATGTTTTTTCGCCTTTTCTTTTAATTCAATCAACTGTTGGTCAGATACTTCTTCAAAATCTTCTGGATCATCAGGCAACTAAACACAAAATGATTTTTTTGTGAATGTAATTATATATATTATAGAAAAACAAATCCTTTAAATATTACTTACTTCTTCGTACCACTTTTTGAGAGTTTCAAAGTTTTCTTCAAAATCTTCATCATTTTCATCTTCTGGTTGACGTTTGTATGGTTTAGGCTTCATTTTATATTTATAGAATTATTAACAATAATGTTTTACGAATTTTCATAAAAATATATTATAATAAATTCATTAATAAGCTTATTTAATGTCAACGTTATAGGTTATGTTATTACACGTGTGAATACCATAGACAATAATAAAGTTCATCTATGGTACACTCAATATTCTGCTATACGACGGCATCGGTAATTCAAAAATTCCACTACACGACGGCTATAAGGGCACCCACCACAGCGCCGATTTTAATGTTGATTGGTGAATTTGAACGCGCAGAAATATAGCAGTCACGGTGGTATTATGGTGGGGATGGGACGTTGGTTAGAATTGTCGGCACATTGTATAATGGAGCGGTCGTGTAGTGGATGGTCGTATAGCAGAGTGCTGAATGTAGTGAAACCGTTTGAGAGCCGCAATATTTTGTGCGCATGTACTAGAAACGTCACATGGACAGGAGGTCGTGTATAAGTTTTGTATATTTTTTAAAATTATAAATTAATTCAAATTAAAATGACTAGTTTATTTAAATGTTCAAGAATTTTAAATAATTTAAAAATATTTTATCCTGTAAAGCATTTTTCAATTTCATCAAATTTATTTTTAAAAGAAAGTATGTACATTTCAAATTATTTAATATATCTTTTTATGAAAAAACACATTTTTTCTAGTAACTGAAACGAAGATAAACGACTCCTTAATACTAGAAGGACTTCAAGTTTCATCACCAAGACAAACATACATGTTAAAAAAGACCGTTAATGCTTGTCCGATATGTGCATCTGGTTTAGATGTAAAACACACAGATGTTTTAATTTTAAGTCAATTTGTTCGAGCAGACGGTTGTATGTTACCTAGACGTATAACAGGACTTTGTCGAACACAACAAAAAAAAATGTCATCGTTAGTAACAATGGCTCAGAAAGCTGGTTAGTTTGTAATTTTTTTATACAGGGTGATTCAGCACTGCCGTGCCAAACTTGAACAGTAGATTGAGAAAAATATTTTAAGCAAAAAACTTCCAATAAATATGTGTCCGGAAATTATTCCTTAGGGAACTACATGCCTCCAAAGATTTTACTAAAAATGAGTTTTAATTTAATATCTAGAGAACCCGTTGTGATAGAATTATGAAATTTAGTATTTGGTTTAGTAATAATATGTGTTATTGATTTTTAATATTAACCAATTATATTTTAGGCCAGGGCTGTATGGGGCCAGGGGGCCCATCGATTTTTATCTAGTAATTGTTTGTTCCTTAATTTTTTTCCTGAGTTGGTACTTTTATAAGATTATATGACACAAAATACACAAAAACATACTTTGCTTGTTTATCATAGGATAACCCGTTTTCGAGAAATATCGATGGAAAAGAAAGCATGCAGAATTAACCTTAATACGGATGTTTGAAATTATAAAAAATAAGTTTATATTCTTATTTCGTGATCAAAAATAAGATAAAAAGTTAATATAAATAAACCTCCGAAAATGCATCCATATCAACAAATAGCCGTTTTTAGTTTATTTTTTAGTTATGTTAATAAAGTACATGTAACAGTAATAGAACTGACTATAGATCCTACAGGGTTCATAGTAGGAGGTTTATTTAAATGAACTTTATTCTTACCTTTAATCATAGAAAAAGAATATAAATTTATTTTTTGTAATTTCAAACATCCGTATTAAGTTAAATTCTGCATGCTTTCTTTTCCATCGATATTTCTCGAAAACGGGTTATCCTATGATAAACAAGCAAAGTATGTTTTTGTGTATTTTATGTCATATAATCTTATTGATGTATCAACTCAGGAAAAAAATTAAGGAACAAACAATTACAAGATCAAATTCGATGGGCCCACTGGCCCCATACAACCCTGTCCGAAAATATAATTTGTTAATATTAGAAATCGATAACACATATTATTACTAAACCAAATACAAAATTTCATAATTCTATCACAAAGGGTTCTCTAGATATTAAATTAAAACTAATTTTTAGTAAAATCTTTGGAAGCCTGTAGTTCCCTAAGGAAAAATTTCCGGACACATGTTTATTGGAAGTTTTTTACTTAAAATATTTTTCTCAATCTACTGTTCAAGTTTGGCACGACAGTGCTGAATCATCCTGTATATCGTATACAAAATCATGCAAGAGTCGCAGTTTCTCTAACTATTTATCAAATTACTTTTAAGATTTCAAAGATACTTAAGTCACTGTTTACATTCGAGGAATTTTTAATATCTTGAATTGATTTGCAGACCCAATTTGAATTGTTTTACTGACTACTCTATTCTTATTCCCTACTAATTTTAATCTTTTTTAGGATTAATGTCTAATTTAAATCCCAAAAACAGTAAAAAGGATCCAACGGCAAGATTCCAATGGAAAAAATTCAATAAATATTTTGATGAATCTACTATTAAATTTAAGAGTTATTTTTAGATATGATTTGTGTGAAGGCTTAATTTACAATTTGTCAATATTGTGGTTATGTTGTGTTATACTTTTTTCTTACCT